>CM067331.1:142680000-143280000 GCA_034376525.1 Nicotiana benthamiana | reverse complement strand
AACATGAGTATTTTTGTTATCATTATTTTATCTTTTTTTTTGTAATGTCAAATGCTAATAAACCTAAGAAACTGTAAAATTGGGTCCTGAATGTAAATGTATTATTTTTGTATTTTTATTTTTTAAATCAATTTAAAATGCACAAAAATGCAAACAAACACAAAATCATGCAATTAATTCCTAAAAATTCAAATAATAAAAGAAAATTTCTAATTTTAATGAGTTCTATAGGAATATTTCAAGCGAGGCAAAAATCACATTCTCAAAGCATACACACAATTAGTCACAAAATCTTCCTAACACTACCCCTAACACAACCAGAATACAGAACGTTTAGCAAAGACAAACAATCTCCAATTTGGATGAAAGATTTTGTATCCTCAAATATTAATCAAGAAGTTCCATATTCCATCTCAAAGTACCTTTCATATGAACAATTATCTTCTACTTATAAAGCTTATATAGCTGCTACTTCAACTGAAACGGAACCTACATCCTATAAAGAAGCTATCAGAGATCCTAGATAGATAGAGACAATGAAGGCAGGAATTGATGCTCTAGAAACAAATTGTACTTCGGACATTGTGTCTTTTCCAGAAGAAAAGATACCTATTAGATGCAAATGGATATACAAAATCAAATACAAACCTACAGGAGAAGTTAAAAGATTTAAATCAAGATTAGTGGCAAAAGGATATAGCCGAAATACGAGATTGACTGTCAAGAAACCTTCTTGGCAAAAGGATATAGCCAAAATAGGAGATTGACTGTCAAGAAACCTTCTCTTCTGTGGTGAAAATAAAAACAGTTAGAACAATGTTATTGCTATTGCAAGAAATGGGAACATATACCAAATGGATATTTATAATGCATTTCTTTAATGTGACATCAATGATGAAATCTACATGGAACTTCCATAGGGATTTAAGAGTTAGGGGGAGAAAAAAGCAGTATGCAGGCTCATTAAATCCCTTTATGAGCTGAATCACGCCTTTAAATAATGGATGCAAAATTAACTGAAACACTTCTAAGGAATCAATTTCAACAAAACAAACTTGATCACTCACTATTGATCAATTGAACTTCAGAAGATGTCACTAGGTATTAGTCTATGTAGATAACATGTTAATAATATGGGACAGATTGAAACTAATTGTTGAAACCAAGACCATACTACGTCAAACGTTCAAAATGAAGAATTGGGAGATTTGAAGTATTTTCTAGGCATAGAATCTGTTAGATCCAAACAAGGTATTCTAATTCATCAAAGGAAGTATGCATTAGAGCTTATATCAGAAGTTGGACTATCAGGTGTAAAACTTGTTGTTACTCTTCTGGATACTAACATTAAACTTACTACTAAGGAATATGATGACCATTGTAACAAATCAGAAGAATCTGAGAGTGAACCTTTAGTAGATCGGAAGACTTATTAAAGGTTAGTGGGAAAGTTACTCTATTTAACTATGACTCGACCTGATATATCATTCAGTGTTCAAACCTTAAGTCAATTTCTTCAACAACCTAAAAAATCTCATATGGAGGAAGCTTTTAGGATTGTCAGATATGTGAAGAATCAACCAACACAAGGTATTCTACTAAGTAGCAACTAATACCATCACTGCTTACTGTGATGCAAACTGGGATGCATGCCCATACTTCAAAAAATCTGTAACTGGCTATCTTACCAAGCTAGGAGATTCCTTAGTCTCTCGGAAATCCAGGAAATAAACTGACTGTCCATAAGCTCTATTGAAGATGAATACATGAGTATGGCAGTCACTGTTGCTAAGATAATTTGGCTGCAAGGATTCCTCAAAGAGTTGGAAGAGAATTCAAACTTCCAGTTGAAGTCTATAATGATAGCAAAGCTACAATGCAGATTGCACCTAATCCTGTTTATCATGAACGAACCAATCACATCGAGATAGATTTTCATTATATAAGGGAGAAAATCACTCAAGGTCTGATAACAACTAAATACATCAATACCAAATACTTGCAGACCTCCTTACAAAAGGACAATGCAGAGTGCAACATAGCTATTTGAGTTTCAAGCTAGGAGTTCACAATATTTTTACACTACCTAACTTGAGGGAGGGGTGTTGAGAAATGAATTATTTGACAAAAGGGACTTATAGTCATTACACACTAAGTTAGATTAACAGTAGTTCAAGTAGTAAGTCGGAGATTTCCAGAAATTAGTTAGTGTATAAATATCTCATTTTGTACTATGTGGGGTTAACGGAAGAAATACAACTCTGCTTATTATGTTCTCTTTTCCCTCTCTTGTTCATCGTCTTCCTTCTTGTGTTCTTGAAGCTTTCACCTATTACATTTCAGTTTACTTCAATAGGCTAATAGCCTATTTCGCAAATACTATTAATTTTAGTATATGGTTTTTCTAGAGCATGTCCCATCATTCACCAAACATGGAAAAGAATTAGAAAAAGTAAATTTCTTTATAAAACATTATAAGTTGAAAGTGATAGTTTATCACCCTTGTTTCCAAGAAACTTAATCAAATTCTCATATTATGGAGTAAATTATAGTACGGAAAAATAAAATTCATATTCTGTTATAAAAAAAAAATTTCGTCGGCAGTGTTTAGATAACACTTCATTTTCTCGTCATTATAGCCCTTACAAACATGCATGATATTTAATAAATATGCAGTTAATTCAATAGGTTTGGAATATCCAAGTTAGTCAAAAATTATAAACTAGAAAATAGTGGTGGTGGTGAATTCAACCTGAGTAGCTAGCCAGAGTTTGCATTAAGAGCAAGAGGATAGTGATAGGAAAATTATGTTCTTCGAGTATTCTATTCTCTATTTGAAAAATTTGACGTGATGCGACTCGTCAAAGGAAGAACTGGAAAACCAGCTAACTTCGTTGAGTCCGGCTGACAAAATTTAAGGAACATTGACTATACATAGCTGGCGACATGTTAGTTGATCATTTGCAATCTGAATTCGGAAGAATGCATGATATTTGTTTGCAATAAATTTCTTTCACTTAGGCATGATCAATATAGCGTATTTTTACTTTATTAAATTACTTAATGATGGTATTTAATCTGTTTTGGTATAAAAATCTAATTTTAATTGGAAAATATATACGTATCTCTTCCTTTTTCAATGTAACTATTTAACTTTTTAGCTAGGTAACCTCCCTTCACATTTGATTTGTGTAACGTAAAGAAATTTATTACTCTTCGGTAATTATAATTTAATTGGTTTTATTTCAAAATTTTCATTTAAAATGGATTTAGAGGAATTCTTAGTTTTAATTTCAACTAGTCTTTTTGTTTGTCTACTTCAAAGAATTTACTTAGTTATGAATATCCATATAATTCAACTCACTAATAATGTCCATCCTATATAAATTATTAAATATTAGTATTCAGTACTTTAATTATATAGGGGGGTCAAGCTATAAGTTAAAATAAACACAAGTAGTATAACTAACTGTTTCATATTAAAATACTGCGAATATCAGAGATAAAGATAAATGTTGTTGATACCTTAACGAAATATACCAAGTATTGACAATTGTTAGCAAGGAGTGGGAAATTACATAGGGGATTTTGGTAAAGATGGTAGCCGCAAAGACGTGTTCATAACCTTGACAAAATGAGAAAACACAAGTTACATATGAGTTAGGTTGTTTGTGCATGCATGTCATATTATTACAATAATTTCTCGAAAGATGAAACATATAGTCATCAATGCCCCATTTGGAGGTAGGGGGAGATATTTCAGTGTCGGATAAGAGGGGAGGAGTTCAATTCTGTCACATTTCTGCATTGATAAATTACTTAATCCTTGGGCATTCTGTAGTTCATATATATATATATATATATATATATATATATATATATATATATATCTTGGTTAAGGTTAGTATGCACCACACATACCTTAATATAGCATATCTACCAGTAGGTCCTTCTCTTTCCTTTTTTTTTTGAATGCAATTCTCGCCCTTCATGCCTTCAGACTGTGCGGGATTTAGGGTGCCATATATGAGTTCACAGGAAAGTAGATGTTTTCGTACAGATTTATTTTATTTAAAAAAATTACTAAATATTTGACGATAAACTCAATTATTATTGTTTATTAACTTAAAATGGAACATATATATATCCTCTTTCCTTTATTTTCTTTGAGTGCTATTCTCGCCCTTCATGCTTTCAGACTGTGCGGGATTTAGGGTGCCAGATATGAGTTTAGAGGAAAGTAGATGTTTTTGTACAAATTTAGTATATTTGTTAAAAATTTATTAAATATTTGACCACAAACTCAATTATTCTTATTTATTAACTTGAAATGGAATATCTCTCTCTCTATATATATATATATAGATAAAAGTTATTTTTGAAAAGTACTTTTGATGAAAAGTAGTTTATGTTTGGCTAATTAATTTGAAAAGTACTTCTAAGCAGCAGTTAGTGCTTCGCCAAACTTTTAAAAAGTATTTCTATGTATTCTTTTTCTTATAAAAGTGCTTTTGAAAAGAAACTAATTTTTTTTTGTTTCTCCAAAACTACTTCTGCTTCAACTAAAAAATATTTTTTTTCTTCTAAAAGCTTGGCGAAACACTTTAACTTTAAAAAAAGTATTTTTTTAAATTAAAAAAAACATTTTTTAACTTGGAGAAGCTTGACCAAATATGCTATGTAAAAAAGAATTAATAAAATAGAAAAGAAAATTATTCCAAGAAAATTCTTACATTTTGATCTTTACAGGCTTTTCGTCTGAACCTCAGCCATCACAGTGAAACCATACCACCATGCAGGGCAAATCTAGAAGCCTCGATGAGAGTTCGGTTGAACCTAGTGATTACTTTTTTTCTCAGAAGTGTGTTTGTGCTTGAAACTCATTAAATATGTATAAATTTAAAATTTAGAACTAAGTTATTAGAACCCAATTATTAATGTTTAAAGCAAAATCATTTCAAAATTCAGAACCTTTAAAATTAAAATTATTACTCCGCCTCTACAACCATGGCACCAACTCATTTCGGAAGGACGCCATAGCTAGCAAAACCCTAGCATGAATAGGGAAAACACAGATATATGGGCCAATGCGCTCAAGCAAGTGCTGTTTAATGTCATTACAAAGTGTAGGCCCAATTTCACACGCGTTGTATGGTTCAATTTGCGCCCTACTTGAGCACATGAGGAACTTGATTTCATTCCCGCTTCTGGCTATCACCAGCCAATTAAAAGAGGAAATTTTTTTATTCTTATACTATATAGTAAATTATATTATCTTTTATGTTTAATTTTTAAAACAATTATCTTCTATATACTTTATATATATATATATATATATATATATATATATATATATATATATCATTTTAGAATTTTAATAGTATTAATTAGTTTCCTAATTTTACTCAATTATATATTCCCATTCCCCCGAGTTTTTATCTCCAAATTCCCACGATTTTCTCTTCAAGCACCCATGATTTCTTCTTCTAAAACCAACGAAAAATCTGTAGCCTCTCCATCATTGACAACCATTAAAAAGCGTTGATGCTTAGCATTTTTGAATTCGAATTTGGGTTTTCAAAATACATTTTTTGTTTGGATTGGATGTTGTTGCAAAGAATTGAGAACTCTCTCTACTTCTCTCTCCGTTTCACAACCCCAAATTTCAATATTATAAGAGGAAAGGAAAAGAGAGCAACAATTCCACCATAGACAGCCATTAAAAAGCTTTGAAGCTTTGAATTCAAATTTGGGTTTTCAAATATCATTATTTGTTTGGATTGAGTATTGTTGTAAATAATTGAGAATATGGTTGGGAGTTTATATCTCAATTTTGAGGGGTTTTGATGAATATTTAACTTGATTTTGGCTGAATTTTTGATTTAAACTCGAAGAAGAAGAAGAAGAAGAAGAAGAAGAAGAAGAAGAAGAAGAAGAAGAAGAAGAAGAAGAAGAAGAAGAAGAAGAAGATGATGATGATGATGATGATGATGATGATGATGACGACGATGACATGACATACATTATTTTGCTGAAACTGTAGATAAATTATAGAAAAATTGTAGACTATTGTTTATTTATTTTTAGCTTTGTGTTTTTATGTTAAAATTTTTTTATGGGAGTTTGTTATTTCACTTCGTCTGTTTTGGAGCTAACTTGTGCAGAGAAGAAGATGTTTATATATATATATATATATATATATATATATATATATATATATATATATATATATATATATTGTTATACCTTTGATTTCAAGAAAGTATGGCTGTATTGTATTGAAAGAGGCGTGAATTTGTAGAATAGGTTGAATGTGAGGAATGAATCAAATAAAACTCACAATGACTTGTTTTCTACATTTAATGTACAACAAAATTAGACATCACTTGAAAAATTAATATGAAAATACAGAATTTCAATGTTTCTACAAATTATCTATAAACTGTTCATAACAAAATTTATCTTTATTTTCATGCATGTTCGTCTGGAACACTAAAGTTACTTAATATGCCAACATCTCCTATTATAGAGGAATACAACTTATCTATAATTTTTTACAACTTTCGCACATTATTTTCACCCAGTTAAATATAACTACAATAACATAATTTGATCTTTGTTTTTTTGTATTAAAAGTTTTGATGGGAGCTTGCTATTCCACTTCGTCTATTTTGGAGCTAACTTGCATAGAGGAGAAGATGTTTTTTAAGTTATATATAATGCTATGCCTTTAAAAAAAAGAAAGTATGGTTGTATTGTATTTAAAGAGGCATGAATTTATAGAATAGGTTGAATGCGAGGAATGAGTCAAATAAGACTCACAATGGCTTATTTTCTACATTTATTCTCTAATAAAATTACATATCATTTGAAAAATTAATATTAAAATACAGAATTTCAATGTTTCTACAAATTATCTATAAAATTTCTACAAGCTATTCATAACACAATTTATCTTTATTTTTATGCATGTTCGTCTAGAACACTAAAGTTACTTGATATGCCAACATCTCCCGTTATAGAGGAATACAACTTATTTATAAGTTTCTACAACTTTCACACTTTAGTTCCACCTAGTGAAATACAATTACAATAACATAAAACTTACATACAAATTTTATATAAAATTTATACAATATGTCTTTTATGTATTTTCTATCTGATTTATACATAGCAAAAATAATTTTCATACAACTAATTATATATTATACAATTTATCGACAAATTATCAACAATTTTCGTATGTTATTTCTATTAAGTTATATACAATTACAATATAACACCACTTAAATATAATCTTTATACAATATTGTTCCGCTTTCATACAATATGTAAATGAATAAAAGAAAAATAAATAAACAACAGTCTACATTTTTTCTACTATTTCTGCAATATAATGTGTGTCATGTCGTCTTTTTCTTCAAATTTCGATTCAGCCAAAACCATGTCTAATCTTCACGAAAATCCCTCAAAATTGGGATATAAACACCAAATTATATTCTTAATTATTTTCAACAACACTCAATCCCAACAAATAATGATTTTTGAAAACTTATATTTCAATTCTCCTCAGCATTATATTATTTTATTGTTAAACTAAAATAATATTAGTTGTTAATTGATCTAATTAACTGAATATCACATTGATTGCCGCTGAGTACCATAAATTATATAATCAGATTCTAAAAATTAATACGTGATTGCCATGCGAATCTTGATCTATTTTCCTATAAACATCAATACACAATCTACCATTATAAGTAATACAATCAGGTATGGAGCAAGAAAATATAATCTATGACAATCAAATCTTCATATATACTAATTAGAATAATAATGATAATAAAATATTAAAAATACAATAAAAGTATAAGTAGCAAAAAAGACTTCTAGTACCATATGATACCTTTTGATACCCGATTTTTCTTGGATATTTCACATATAAGCATGCCTAAGGATTTTAGTGTTTTTACCAAATCTTTTAAAGATTTTTAAAATCAATTAATTGTCCATTTTAGCAGTACAAAATCGGTAATCATTCCCAAAATTATCCATTTAAGTGAATAATTTATTTTATTTTCATTTTTATACCAAAATATAGTTAAGGTGCCTGTTGTATATTTTTACAAATTTATTTGGTATTTTTAAAGTCAAATTGCTTATGATTGCAATTTTAGCCTACTTTGAGGTTTAAAAGCATTTTAATTATAAAAACTAGTTCCAGTATTTTTAATTTAATATCTATGTTTTATTAACTTACTCAGTACTTTGATTTACTTTTAAAATTATTTTACTTTTTTTATAAAATAAAAGGGAAAATTGGCTATTTAACATTGAGCCTCATTTCGTTGCAATTACAGCCTATTTATATTTTTTAATTTAACCCTGAATTGACCCAATCCTAACCCCAAGTGGACCAACCCAATTTCATTTTTAACCCGGCCCCCAACCCAATTAAAAGCCCAATAGGCCCCTTCATTTAATCCAAGCTGTTGATCCTTTTGATCAACGGCATGATCGTCCCTTACCATTTTTAGTTCCCCTACCCTAACCTAATCCATTCATTTCTTTTGTTTTGCGCCTTTAAATACTTTCCTCTCTCAAAACACTCTCGAAGGTTCTCCAAAACCCTAGTGTTTTTCGATCCTTTATCCACTGTACTTTTTCCGGAATGCATGGCTTCTCAAGCCATGGATGGTCTGTACTCACCCCCCCCCTCCACCATTAAACCTTGAATGTTCAAAGTGTTGAGTCCTGGCCTCGATGGTTCTCTTTCATATCTTCTCTGAGCTATAGTTCTATGGCCTCTCCAGCCTTTAATCTAGCATATTCAAGCATTTCGAGACTATTTCTGACCTCTCTGTCTCCAGATCGGGCTTTCTTCCAAGCCTTTCTTATTTCTATGGTTTCGGCTATTCAAGGGTTTTCTCTTATTATATTCTTAGATCTATGCTATATCTGTGTTCTACTGGATATATAAAAAAATTTCCCCAATCTTTCTTTCATAAATTGCTTCTCTTCGATTTAGGGTTTCTTAAAGGTTTTCAAACGTCTTTCTGATTCTTTCTTTTCTTTTCTTTATATGTGTTTGTCTACACTATGTTTTACCATGCATGTGTAGGGGTTCTGCTTTCTTTCTACATGACTCTTCTATATTTTGTATTCTACGGTGCCTCTAGACTAGGCTTGCATGTCAATCATTGTTATCTTTTTCTATATGTTCTTTGCCATGATTTTTAGTATTTTTCTATTGTATGTGTTTCCTGCTTAGTTCGTAGGTTTTGTTTGCTTTACAGGACTTTGTTCGAATTCTTTCTAAACAGGTTTCACCTACTGTTTCTTAAGTTTATACTACTTCTTCTCTCTTCTGAACTTGCTTAAGTTCCGAGCTTTTCTTAAACATGTTCTTCATGCTCTTAAACCTACTATCATATATGTTTGTTTCTCATGAGTCTATGAAAGAGACCCCTGAGCCTGTTACTTTGTCTTCTTGTCTCTGCACCGGATTCGAGTGGAAAACCCTAGGAATTGGGGTTTTTTGGCAAGATTGATTTAATGTTTTCACGTGGGTTCTATTATGGGACCCTGGGTTCTCTCAAACTGATTCTGAGTCTATACACTGAACTTGAACCTCTTTCTTTATGACTCTGAACTTTTCTATGATAGGTTTTTAATTAACATGACAACTCTTTCTTGTTTGACACGCCTGTGTGCTTTATATATGAGAAATTCTTCCTTCAAAAAGGTTTTGCCAACTTATAATTGATTCCGAATTCCTTTTAATAAGGTTTTATTAATTGTTACTGATTTTTCTTAAATAAAACCCTTTCCTCTCTTTTTCTGACTTGGTTCATTCGAACAAAGCCTGCAACTTTGATTTTACTGGTTGTTTGATTATTTCCTTGCCTTTTTCTCATAAATCGTGTTACTATAAAACTCTTTCCTTAAATAGTTTTCGTGTATCTACCCTAATTGTACTGCTTTAAAAAATATATTGATCAATTCTTGCCTTAATTTTCTTTTACCTATTTGAAATTAAAATCCTTTAATTAATGGGAGACTGATTTCAATGTTATTCTCTCACCTTTTGTTACTTTTTTTCTACACTATAAAGGCCTGACCTTCTGCACTTTTACGGACTTCGAATTCAACACTTTTACACACCTAAAACCCCAATTGAGCACTCTTTAAAAAAATTCAAGTTCAATACTCTAACATACATTACTTACTTTCGATTTCAATACTCAATACACTTCACCCAACACTCTTCTCTCTTATGAGATCTACTGATTGTTTGTTGCAATTTCGCTTTAAAGGATACTGTTTTACTTTCTTGTTTCTCTAAAACTGATATGTTCTAATTTACGTTTTAGCCTCATCCCAATGTGTTTGTTTTACAGTTTCTACTTCCATGTCTGTTTTACTACTTATGTTTAATGTTAATTAGTAAGTCCATTCCTTTGCATATATTTCTATTATGAATCCCTACTCCCCCCTAGTTGCATTACTGCCTATTAATTATCAATGTCAATTTCATTGAACATGTTTCTATCTGTGAATCCCTGTACCCTTATCCCCTTCTATGTGTTTGAGGTAAAGTTTAGGCATGGCAGCACCTAAATTGTTGTTCATGTCTGAGCTTGATCCTTTAAGGGATCCTAACTCCCAAACAATGTGGCTAACAGGCTGGTTAAGGGTGTGCCAGCACTCCTAATTACTGAGTTTGACCACCAGCCTGTCTTGGTTTTTCCCAGAATCCCCTCTATTGCACTTACACTCATTCCTAGTTTCTAAGTTTTGCCCCCTCCTATGAGCCTACTTTGGGACGTTGAATTCCCTTTGAACTTGGACATTCGAGGGCTGGCCCTTCCACATTGCACTTTAATTCAATTTTATAATATATTTGGGTGTAAGCAATGCCCGAAGTTCATGAAGCTCCTGGGAACTCCGGCATAGCCAAAAAATGAGAGAGACTTTGGAAATCTGATTGTAGAAGTTGGTTTATTTCATGTTTTAGACCTTGAGTCCGAATTAGGCTCCTTCGTTGTACTTTAATTACTAATGAAATTTTACTTTTCTTGATTCATTTTGTTCTGTAATAATTAGTAATAACTAATGGGGTTCTTCGTAAAAAGGGGAGGGTCATTCATGTATGCATATGGGTAGACATCATGATCCTAGGTATTCATCCATGCAATCAAAGCGTGCTTTTCACTTATGCATTTCATGTAAAAATCCTGCCTATAGTTTCTGCACTTCTGCATCTCATCTAGAAATCCTGCCTATAAGGTTTTTCTTCACTTTTGCATATAGAAATCATGAATATAAGGTTTTTCTGCACTTTTGCATATAGAAATCATGCCTATAGGTTTTCTGCACTTCTGCATATAGAGATCATGATTATAGGGTTTTTCTGCACTTATGCATATCATCAATCACTAGGCAAGCAGGCTCAAATAACAAATTACACTCTAGATACCATGTTTATAGGATTCCTGCACTTTTATAAATGTCTTAAACTCAATCACTTTTAGAAAGCATGCCTATATGAATAACTTATTGAATCTAAATAGTCTATCTCACTTACAAGTCTAAACCCAGTAGTAGTGTCGTTTAATATCTGCAGAACTTATGTTTTTCTATAATTAGTAAGTCTTCTTTAAAATTAGTATACTCTTGCATTTTTAGATATCATGCATATAGGTGTCACCTAGGCAAGCCATTAGGTAATTAATTAACTACATCAGTCTTTAATTATTACACCCAGGGGTAGGCCTAATTCAGACTTCTTATTTGAGAAATTTGTGATAAATCGGCCTGACTTAACGCTTTAAATTTAATTCAAACCATAACTAGCATTTGTATGTCATGCTAAACAATCTACTTTTAAGTGAAGAAGCCTGCTTCAGCCGTTTAATTTTTCTGTGTTTCCCATATCTATTTTTACGTGTTTTGTTTGTCGCTCGATAATTTTATTTTTTTAAAACCATACCAAATCCACATTTCCTTCCCTTTTAGGACTAATAGTCCCAAATGCCTCCGAGACTGATAGGATTGGCACAGGTAATAACATGCAATAAGTAATGAGACTATTTCGCGTTTAATACCTTAAAAGGGTGGGAATTGTAGATATGAATATGATGACCACGTGATAACACAGCATGTATAAATGGTTACCGGGTGTTGTGTGGGGTGATCCATAATATTTATAAACCTAGGACCCCCCCCCTTCCTTTTACTTTTCTATACTTTCATATTTATAAAACTATTCAATTTTCAGCTTCTTTAACCTCTTCTAATTTAATTGACTTGCATCAATTATGTGCAAACCCCTTCTCCTTTACTTGTGTATGTTTTTTTAGAATTCTAAAACGGCTTTCTTCCAAAACTTTAGCCTCTTTAACTTCTTGTACTTCAGTTGTTTGCAACCCTTATGGATCTTGAGGGTGCCTAACACCTTCCCTTCGAGATAATTTCAAGCCCTTACCAAATCTCTGGTTTTCGAAATCAAATTCATTTTTAGTGTTCTAATGCACTTAGTTTATTAGGTGGCGACTATTCAAAAATTGCAAACCAAATTCTCGAAAGGAAAAGAGTTGTCCGCCCAAATGTCATAAATTTGATTTCGCGAGAAACTGGGGGGCATCGACAGCATGATGATTCTGCTGGGGATTTATTTAAGTCTTTTACCATTTCATGTTATTTGTGACTTTATGCTTCTTTATCTTTACTAAGTTTAAATGCCTTTAAGTATTTTTCCTTCTGCTATTACGAAACTGACTTGGCACTTTGTTTCTTTTCTTTATTTATCTTAATGCTTTCCATTAATACTTTTGTAAATTATGAGAAACTATTGTAATTATTACTTTATGAACCTGCGAATACGAGACAACTTATTTTAATGATTGCTACTGCATATTCAACATCATATTTCATTCGTGCGAAACAAAATACCATAGCACGCATATAATGAGTGGTTGTGCTCTTCCGATATTATCACCCCTTAAATCTGGCAAAGGCATATTTGCAGTAAAACCAGTCGATCAACGATGTAGTCGACGGTTCCGTGCCTTTCCCTCTTGAGTTATCCGCTCAAGGGTACCAGTCTAATACCCCATAGAAACCTTAATCTGTTTAACTGTGCATGCATCATGGTCAAAACCTAGCTGAGTCAGTTATGTTATCCGCATAATGACTTTATAAGATAGCCTTGTCCAAAACTCCACTGGGTTTCCTTGTAACCCAAACGGACCACGTTTTGTGCATTCATATGGTGAACTAAATGCTTCTTATGCTAATTATTGATATTAATAGTCGAGTCTGGTGGGGGTAAGGGTCTAACACTTTTGTCTTGCAGAAATAAGGCACGAAGTCTCTAGATTCGGCATTGTCACCAACATCTACCCCCAAATTGCTAAATTGGTGGGGAAGATCTTCCTTCCATCGATCAAGCTCTTGTCAAGAAGTATCTAGGAAACCTACCTTCTCTCGTAGAAATTCGACCAACAACAAAATCATAGAAGCTGCAACACTGTTTTGGGATTGTGATAGGTAAGTATTTCGCTTTGGAGACATTGAGGTGACAACTTTGCTTGAGGAAATATAAGGACTAGCTGGGATATCGTGGGAAACCCTGAGTTTGCTAATGCCGGAAAATCGCAATACAGGGGTTTTCTCAAAATGCTGGGTCTAAAGAAGAATCCCGACTTGACATGTTTTAAGGATTCATACTTTCCTTTTGACTATTTGTAAAGGTACGGTCACATCAAATCTTACCATACTCATCCTGATGAGTTTGCCCTCACTTCATTAGGGCATATCCATCAAAGGGTCTTTGTCTTTACGTTCTATTTCTTGGGGATGATTGTGTTTCCAATGAAGAAAACAAGAATCCATACCAGGTTAGCCATGGTCATCAAAACCTTGATAGAAGGAATTGACGGACAACCATTCAGTCTTGTGCCAATGATAGTTGCTGAAATATACCGAGATCTAGAAAGGTGTCAATAGGGAGCCAAACATTTCGAGGGTTGTAATTTGCTAGTCCAACTATGACTCATGGAATACCTCCAAAAGGGTGAATACCGACAAGAAAACCATCGTAGAGACTGGGATGATCATATCGCCTTTCATCACCCAAAGCGAATGAATTACATGCCCAATATGTTCGCCCAGCCATAGAATACTAGAGAATGGGTGGAACTCTTTGACAATCAAACTGAAGACTGAGTGCAATGGATGTTCGAGTAGTTCCCTACTGAAGAATTCATCATTCGATCTAGGGATAGGCCATTTCTAATACTGGTCGGTTTGAGGGGAACCTACCCTTTTGTCCTTATTCTCCTTATGAGATAGGCAGGTAGGAAGAAGGTTATATCAAGGGTCGACAAGATGAGTCAGTACCGAGCCGACTTCCAGAATGACGATAGTCTATACAGGTTCGAGGCTCAGCGTATGTGGAATTGAAAAATTGTCTTGGGAAAAGACACCATCGAACCAAATCTCTACCATGCTGGTTGTACCCTACACTATTTAGACTGGCTGGAGGACAATCACAATAATTTGTGTCAACCCGGGTTTGTTTAAGGTCACAGAATCATTGATGAACAGGCTGAAACACAAGTAAAATACAATCAATTGCGCAAAAGGATCCTGGAATGTGAAAACGAGCATAGTGAAATACAAGATTCCAATCAAAAAATAATTGAAGAATGGAAGGATATGGCTGTCGGCGCCAACAAACGACTAATCTGCTTGGAGCGGGGTATAGTGGAACTGGAAAAGAAGTTTCTGAAGAGGGTCTAAGATTTTCAAATTGCTGAAGGAAAGGAAGGTGGACATATGGCAAAGGCCTACTTGCTACTAGGACTATGCGAGCTGGGAGAGCTGTACGAGGGAGCTAACACTGCCGAGTCTGGGGAAGGTTCTTTTGGGACCAAATAGATAGAGTTTTTCCTTTCATTCGGAAATTTAATAAGGCCTATGGCAACTAGTGACATTTCATTTCATGTTATTAGTGTCGTTTTGGGATTCGTCTTATTTTCTTATCAATAAAATGAGGCAGTTAGCATTCTAAGTTCCCCAAATTTACTTGTCGCTAGGCCTAACTCACGCACGGCGAGGTCCCCAAAGTTAGGACACACTTTATATTTCAGCACTACGTGTTTAAATATTGCAACATCCTTTTCTTATAATCTGCACTAACTTGCTACCTTTTCTTTTTTACTTTTGATTTATTCCTCTTCACAAAAGGTTAGTTCGTGAACACTGGCAACATCAACATATTTTACAAGATCCAGAGGCCCTCCATATACTCCTCCTCCTAGTCTTGTCAGGAACAAACAAAAAAGAAGAATGGAAGATCCAAACAACTAAGTGGAACGGGAAGAAGTTACTCGTAGTGCCATGGTCCCCAAAGAAAATGCCTCTCAGATAGACAAAAATTACTAAAATTCCAAGAAAAGCTTAATCATATCCGGAATTTGGCAATTCTGCCATTTTGCCTTACCACTCCAGAAGTTACTTAGAATCCCATACCTCCATAAAACATCCCAAAGAAACCTACTCCTCACCACCACTGCAATACTTTCCCCATTCCCAACAACACTCCGCTGCTTATTCTGGAACTATTGAACTCCACAAATGACCACTTCCACAACCAATACAACACCCCCATCTACGTGGAGACTGTGTTGCACGCCATCTAGCTATGTCAATCATACCCGAGTCTGATGATAAAGACTCGCTCATCAGAAATTTGGTTGAAGAGTTTAAGAAGCATACCACCAGGATCCAAGGTGTTGAAGGTAGTAAGGGAATTGAGGGGCTAAATTATGAAAATTTATGCATATATCCCGATGTGGAACTTCTCGAGGGGTACAAAACTCCCAAGTTCAAAATATTTAATGGTGTAGGAGATCCTAGGGTTCAATTGAGGACATACTGCGACAAGCTAGTCGGAGTAGGAAAAGATGAGAAGATCCGCATGAAGCTTTTCATGAGGAGCCTGAAAGGAGGTCCTCTGTCTTGGTATATTATCCAAGACATAAAGAAGTGATCGAACTTGGTTAGTATGGCATCCGACTTCATGAACAGGTTGGGTTCAATATGGAAAATGCACCGGATGTGTTCTATATTTAGAATTCAAAGAAAAAACCCACAAAAACAATCCGCGAGTATGCCACTCATTGGAGATCAGAGGCTGCTAGGTTCGACTTGCTTTAGGGGAAGTACAGATGAACAAGCTTTTCGTCCGAGCTCAGGATCCACAATACTATTAAAGATTGATGCTGATCGAGAATCATAAGTTTTCTGACATCATCAAGTTAGGAGAAAGGATTGAGGAAGGTATCAAGAGTGGTATAGTTACAAACTTTGAAGATTTGTATGCTACCAACAAGGCTCTACAGTCTGGTGGTACATACTAGAAGAGGGACGTAAGTGCCGTAACGTTTGCATAAAGAACCAAATCTACCATCAAGTACCAAACCTACCATATATCTCCAGTTACACATCAGCCCACCCCAAATCTCCAAATACCTGCACCTTCTTACCAAACTCCACCACCTACCTATCAATTGCCTCTACCCCCCACATACCAACCTGCTTCACCTAGATACTCCCAACCCACACACGTCTACCGAGCTTACAACACTCAATCTCTCCACTGTCAATCACCTCCCACTCGCTAAAACCTTTCTATACCTCGACCAAATATTGACCCTAAACCTCCTAAATAATATACTGCCATTGCCGAACTAATCGATCAGCTGTATAAAAGACTGAACGTTGTTGTTTATGTCACCCCTATCACTGCCATAACCCCTAAAAACCCTTCCTAATGGGTCAACCCAAATAAAACCTGTGCATACCATTTTGGCATGAAGGGCATACCATGAATGTCGCTCCCTAAAGGACAAGATCCAGGCCTTGATTGACAACGAGATCATCGTGGGCAATGAGCCTGATCCAAATGTCAGCAACGACCCTATACCAAACCATAAAGGTAGAGGTGTTCATATGATTGAAATATAGAATTATTATGATTCCAAAGGATCAATTGGTTTGATCATAGAATGTGGTTATTCAAAGAAACTAATAGTCACCCTTAATCCGATTGTAGTTCAAATTCAGCCTTCTGAAGATGCTGAGGTAAACATGTCCATACCACTTGAGTTTGAAACACCAGCCTATGAAAAGATGCCAACACCAATTGAGGTCGAGTTTGGGTCCCCAAAGGTGCCTGAGCCATTTGAAGTTGTTGTATTACCTTCCAAAGAAATAATGCCCATTCTAGTAGTAATGATAGTTGTAACACCATTCAACACCAAAGCCATACCATGGGACTACGTAGCCGAGGCAACAAGGAAGGAGAAGCCAAGTTCGGGGAACCAGTTGCGGCATATGGCATCACAAAAACTTGGCCCGATAATCTGTGGAAAAAGGTACAACCAAAGGAATACTCAATTATTGATCAGTTGGACAAAACATCGGCACTGATTTCTATCCTTGCTTTGCTACAAAGTTCCGATGCACACAAGAATGCCTTCTTAAAGGTGCTGAGTGTGGCGTATGTACCCAACAACATCACTGTAGGAGAAATGGCAAACATGGTAGGTCAAGTGTTGGAGAGTCACAAAATCACCTTCCACGAAGAAGAGCTGCCACCAGAAGGATTGAGTCACAAGACATTGCACATCACAGTGCAGTGCGAAGATTATCTTATCACCAGGATCCTGGTCGATGGAGGCTCCAGTTTCAACATTTTTCCATTGGTAACACTCACGACATTCACAAAAGGACTGTTCGAAATCAAGGATGGGGCCGTCAACGTTTAGGTTTTTGACGATTCTCAAAGGTCTACTTTTGGGAAAATTAGCTTGCGTTGGCAAATGGGGTCTACTTGGTTTGATATTGATTTTCAAGTGATATACATGTCGGCGTATTACAATCTATTATTGGGATGACCGTGGATTCATACCACCGTGTCCGTGGCATCAACACTACATCGGGCAGTGAAATTTGAGTGGAATCACCTGGAGGTGATCATTCATGGTGATGGAAGCAATCCCATATATAGTCACCAGACCATTACAACAATTGAAGGAAGAAGAAGGATAGGTAGGGAAACTATTAACCACATCGAGCGAGTCCACGCTGTCGATAAAGATAAATAGTGGGACAATAAAATTGAAAGCATACTGAACTGAAGCATGTATGAACCTGGCAAGGGACTTGGTAAGAATCTCCAAGGAATCGTTAAGCCCATCAAGCTCAAGAAGCACAACACCACATTCGTATTTGATATGAGTATACATGGAAAGAATTCAAGGAATGGTTTCCACCCTGGCGCAATCCTTACTATCCATTGGAGCAGCTGATACCCCGTTTGGAGCAGACTTTCCAACCGACCGAAGGCATCTATTGGTCAAAAAAAGAGGAAGCATTAGCAGCACTGATGAATTTATTCCTAGAAAATTATGATATGGACTGCTTTTTCATCTTTGAGGAGGAGGGGGAGGAAGGCCCTTCCAAACAGGCTGTAAACAGAGAAGGACACCTTAACAATTGGACCATCAGAACCACTAGAGCCCGGTGTGCTTTAGGGTTGCAAGGCTGAACGAATCACTGATAAGTAGGATTTTAACGTATTTTATGCTCCTAATTGCCTATGCTTTGAGAATAAATTGCCACAAAATATTCCCAAAATACTCACAGGTTGTGCTTGATTTAGGTTTGAGAAACAAAGGGACAAAATGTCAAGGATCGGCTCAAAACAGAGTGAAACCTGCTAGAGTATCAAAGACTAAGTGAATTGAAGGAAATAGAGAACTTAGCGCGAAACGCACAAAAGTGCACGGGGTCGCACTAAAAGGTTCAGAGATGGGAATATTAAAAATATTGACAATGCGACTGCCGTCAAATCTATGCGGCCCCCGTTCGGCTTACGCGGCCGCGCTACTTTTTCATACGACACGCGTCAAGAGATTCAGAGAGATATCATTTTGGTCAAAAGAAAGACACGCGGACCGCTGTTTGTATTACGCGGCCCGTGTTAGAGCGATCTGCGGCCGCACTGCCCTCGTACGCGGTCCACGGTCCTTAGCTTCAGAGAAGCTGAAATCATCGGTCCAATACCCAGCGCGGCCGTGATCCTTTTCCGCAGTCCGCGCTGACCTCGCAGGGGTATTTTTGTCTTGTTTTTCTAGCCTAGTATAAATAGAACATTTTACCATTTTTAGGGTAGTTTTTTTACTCTGACACAGCTGTGCACCTCGGAATGAGATTGTAGCCAATTTTTGGCACTTTTACTCTGTATTATTATAGATTTCACTTAGTTATTAATAAAGATGTTTAGTTCCATATCGATTTCTTCTGTTTCTTCTTTAATTATGTCTAGCTAAACCGATTATCTAGGGTTGTGGCTCAACCCGAGTGTGGGTATATGGGTGTTGCTATCTAGGGTTAGATTGATATTGAGTATTTGTTATTTAGGTTAATTTTATGTGTTAATTAAGGATTGGTGGTTGCAAACGCTGATTCTAGCTTTATGGGTTTAACTCTTCTTAAGAAAGAAAGTCCATGACCCCAAAATTGACCTAACAAGGAATTGAGATGGATCCATGAGAAATGGTAGTCCGAATTAACGGGTTGAACTTCGAGAGAGTGATCACCCTACTTGAACCCTAGTTGCTTGGTCTAATTGGCCTACCCAATTTGTCTAGAGAGAGCCAATTGAGCAAAATCACTCTCTCTACCAAGATGTGTGAGAGTGGGTGCAATTGTGCAACAGTAATAGTATAAATTCCAAATATATCAATCTGTCGTTAGTAACTATTACCCATCGATTAGCCACCTAGTTAGTGTCACGACCCTAGTGCCTTTCTCCATAATAAATACAACTTAACAATATTCACAGAGCATAATTTAGTTTTAATCGTTAGTTTCATAATAGTAGTTATAAGAAAAAAGAAAACAAAAAATGTTTGAAGTTACATTAGAAGCACAACCTCATCTCTAGACTAAACAGACAATACAACTCCACTACTAGCTCCTTGTGGAAATTTGATCCCGAACCACTATTTGGGTAAAAGCTATTGCGACTCGCTCTCCCTACCTCGGTGTAGCATTGAGTTGGCAACGATCACTTTTCGCGCCGTTACCGGGGAGCTTACGGTGTTTACTATCTGTTTAGGTTGTTTTGTGTTTTTCTTCTCGTTCCTTCTTGTTTACTAATTTTGCTTGTGTCGTTCAATCAGGTACAAATGGCTCTAAATGACAACAACCCTCTTGGCAATGCCATGGTGGGGAAGGAGGTTAAAGATATTGATCAAGATGAACTTATACCTCAAGCTCCACGTAGAGGTAGAAATTCCAATGCAAACTCTAACCTAAATGAGAATATTCTACCCTCCTCCGCCACCGCCAAGAGTGGCTCCAAGAGCACTCCCGAATCAAGGATATGCGAGTGCCATCGTTCCTCCCCGAATCCAGGCGGGGAACTTTCAAATCACAAATGTCATCTTGACCTTTCTTGGGAAAAGAGGGTATTTTATGGGTGCTGACGATCAAAATGCACACAATCACTTAAAGGGGTTCGTTGATACATGTTGGGTAGCAAGCAAACAAACATATCCGAGTATGCTTTGAGATTGAGGCTTTTCCCATTCTCTCTTCGGGGTAAAGCATTTGATTTGTTCGAAAGGCTCCCCAACCATTCCATCAAAACTTAGGATGAGTTAGTGGATAAATTCATTGGCAAAGTTTTCTCACCAAGTCATATGGCGGCACTTCGGGATGAAATTTTAGCCTTCAAGCAAGAGCCAACGGAACCTTTGCATGAAATCTGGGAGAGATATAGAACAATGATGAAGGAATTTCCTAATAATGAAATGACTGAGGTGATGATTCAGCAAACCTTTTATCGTGGCATCAACACCACGAATCAATTAGTTAGAGGAAACTTCATGAAACTTTCTTACCAAGAGGCATGTGATGTACTTGATGAAATGGCTGACACCTCTTCGGCATGGAAAAGTCAAGAAAATGTGCCCCAAGGTGACCTCACGGTCATCCATTTGAACAAGGAATTGCATGATCATGGCCAAGCTATTGCCGAGCTTACAACAACTATGAATCAATTGGAAAAGGCGCAATTGCAACAAGTCCAAAACCCACACCAAGTCAATACAATGGGAGGTGTTTCTATGTTGAAAGAGAGGCAAAAAGGGCAACAACAACCTCGAGGTAATTCTGAGCAATTTGACAACAATAATGATGGTGGTGGTTATACGAATGAGTGTTGTGATGATCAAAGCGAAGAATGTTAATATGTCAATAACTACCAAGGAAATAGAGGAAATCAAGGGAATTAGCAATGGTGTTCCCAAGGAAATTGGGGTAATCAACAAGGCGGCAAAAATTGGAATAGTAACAACCAACAACAAGGCGATTGGGTGGACATGCAGTTTGACACCACTTTGGTAGTTCTTCAAAAACGCAAAAAGGCGATTGGGTGGACACTGGATGATATTTGGGGAATAAGCCTCGCATTTTGCATGCATAAAATCATCTTGGAGAAGTGTGCAAGGCCTTCACTTGAACATTAAAGAAAACAAAATGAAGCAATGGAAGAAGTGGTAAAGAAAGATGTTATCTAGTGGTTTGACGCCGACATGGTTTATCCAATCTTCGATAGCTCATGGACCTCTCCGGTCCAATGTGTTCCAAAGAAAGGAGGGACGATTGTGGTGAAAAATTCCAACAATGAGCTTATTCCCACTCGAACCATTACCGGGTGGAGAGTTTGTATGGACTACTGGAAACTCAACAAGGTAACTCGGAAGGATCATTTCCCAATGCCGTTTTTGGACCAAATGTTTGACTGCCTTGTGGGACGAGCTTTCTATTGTATTTGGATGTGTATTTGGGCTATGATCAAATCCTAATTTCCTCGGTGGACCAAGATAATACCACTTTCACATGCCTACATGGTACATTTTCCTTCTCTCGGATGCCATTTGGGCTATGCAATGCTACGGTGACCTTCCAATGTTGCATGATAGCCATTTTCACCGACGTAGTGGAAGATATACTGGAGGTCTTTATGGACGACTTTAGTGTTGTTGATGACTCCTTTGAAGAGTGCTTGGTAAACTTGGATAGAGTCTTGGGCCGATGTAAAGAAACTAATCTTGTTCTCAATTGGGAAAAGTTCCACTTTATGGTAAAAGAAGGTATAGTATTGGGTCACAAGATTTCTAAGCATGGGATTGAGGTAGACAAGGTGAAAATTAAGGTTATGTCGAGGCTTCCTCCCGTACTTATGTAAAAGGGGTGAGGAGTTTTCTTGGGTATGCCGGGTTCTACTAGAGATTTATCAAAGATTTCTCGAAGGTTGTGAATCCACTTTGAAATTGCTAGAGAAAGATGCCAGGTTTATTTTTGCTGAAAAATGCATGGAGGCCTTTGAACTCATAAAGCACAAGTTGACCGCAACTCCTATCATCACCGAGCCCAATAAGAGTTTTCCCTTTAAACTAACGTGTGATGTAAGTGACGTTGCAATGGGGGCAGTGTTAGGTCAACGAATTAGCAAAATGTTTCATCCCGTGTACTGTGGAAGAAAGACGATGAATGAAGCTCAACGTAATTACATGGTGACAAAGAAGGAATTGTTGGCTATTGTATTTTCCATGGAAATATTTAGGCCATATCTTATGGGGGCCAAGGTGATTGTGCACACGGACCATGCCGTCTTGTGGTATTTGATTACCAAGAAGGATTCCAAGGCGAGATTGATGAGATGGTTACTACTTCTCCAAGAATTTGACTTAGACATAGTGGAGCAGAAGGGAAGTGAGAATCAAGGTGTGGATTATTTGTCTCGGTTGGAGTAAGAAGGGAGACCATGCGAAAACCTTGAAACAAATGATACATTCTTCGACGAGCAACTTCTTTCCATGTCAATGTATGACATGCCATGGTTCACGGACATTGCCAACTTCATTGTGACTGGAATTGTCCCATGTGAGCTCTCTTCCAACCAAAGGAAGAAACTCAAGCGGGATAGTTTGGATTTTTATTGGGATGATCCGTACGTAATTAAAATTTGCAGGGATGGTGTTATTAGAAGATGTGTCCTGGAAGGTGAACAATTGAGCATTTTGGAGGCTTGTCACTCCTCTCCCTATGGTGGCCATCATGGAGGGGTGAAGACGGCTTTAAAGGTCTTGATTAGAAGTTTCTATTGGCCGACATTGTATAAAGATGCTAGTGATTTAGTAAAGAGATGTGATGCATGCCAAAGAGCCGTCGGAATCTCTAAAAGGGATGAGATGGCCCTCAATGAGATTCTTGAGGTGGATATTTTTCATGTTTGGGGTATCGATTTCATGGGTCCTTTCGTGAGCTCTTGTGGGAACACTTACATCCTCGTGGCGATGGACTACGTATCAAAATGGGTTGAAGCCATGGATTTACCCAACAATGAAGCTCGTAATGTTGTGGCATTTTTGAAAAAGTGTATCTTCACAAGGTTTGGCATTCCTCGTGCTATCATTAGTGATGAGGGTCCCACTTTTACAAAAAAAGAATTTTAACTCATTACTTGCTGAGTATGGAGTAAATCACAAAGTGACTACCCCCTATAACCCTCATGCTAGAGGCCATGTGGAAGTCTTTAACCGAGAAACAAAGAGTATCTTATCCAAAATAGTCAATGCAAATCGGACCGATCGGTCCAAAAAGTTAGATGATGCTCTATGGGCCTACCGGACCGCGTACAGACCCCAATTGGTATGTCTCCGTACCGGTTGGTATTTGGGGAAGCATGTCACTTACCAGTGGAATTGGAGCACAAAGCTATGTGGGCCTTGAGAAAGTTGAACTTAGAATGGTGTGTCGCAACAAATCTCCATGTTGAGAAACTTCATGAGCTTGATGAGTTTAGATTTCATGCATACTCCAGCTCGTCCCTGTATAAGGATAAGATGAAGAATCTTCATGACAAATGTGCTCTGGGGAAGGAATTCAAGGTTGCTGATATGGTTCTTTTTTACAACTCTTGGTTGAGGTTATTTCCGGGAAAGCTCAAGTCGAAGTGGAATGGGCCATTCAAAGTTGTATGTGTGACTTCTTTTGGTGCTCTTGATCTCAAGAACAAGAATGGTGAAATGTTAGGTCAATGGGAATCGTGCCAAGCATTATTTGTGGAAGTTTGAAGAGATCCACATGGTGGCACTCATTCATTTAAAGTGATGTGATGGTAACATGCGTCGTGCCGCGATGTTAAATCAGGCGCTTCTTGGGAGGCAACCCATGTATATTTTTCTTTCTCTTTGATTTTCTTGGTAGATTAGGATTTTTGAGATAATAGTTTGTGAGATGTTGCAGGGATTGTGTTGAAGCAGTGCAAAAAAAGTATAAAAAGTGCAGTCTCTGTAGTTTTCCAGCACGGCCGCGGTGCTTTTTTGTGCTGTCTGCACTGGCATGAGCCATGTGCTGTCAGAAGTTTTCCTATGCGGCCGCGATCAAGTTTGTGCAATCCACGTGGTCTACTTAGTGCAACACTGCAATGAACACTCCTAGCACTGTTGGCGCTCACCATTGTGTAGTCGCGCTGGTGGGTAAGTATGGTGCCCACGAGTTTTTTTATAAGTAGAGACCCATGTCTCACTTTAAACTTTTCACAAATTGAAAGCCCTGAGCCTTATTGCTACTGTTCACCCCTTCTTGAGATCATTTTTTCTTGATTGTTTGGATATATTGCGTTCGTTCTTCATATACTTGGTAACATTACATGCTTTGGTGATTAATTATTTTCTTATTTTTATTTTATTTGTCCACTAGTAGCTTATAACTTCTTTTTTCTTCCCGTTTTTCTTTGATTTAGTAATTTAGCTTAGATTGCTTGTTAGTTTCTGTGGGTAAACATGATTAATTTACTAGGTAACTGAGTAGGGACAAGTAGGTGTTAAAAATTGAGTTAAAATGAAAAAAATTCTAAACCCCTCACTTGGTCCCTAAAATTTGCCACAGTGCGGCCCATGGTCGCCATAGCGCGGTCCGCTTTGCCTCGATGCGGTCCGTATTTCATTTTTGTGTGGACCACGGTCCCTGAAATGTCTGAAACATAAATGCTTTCAGCGAGATCGCGGCACTCATTGCGCGCTCCGTGCTAAACCATCGCGGTCGCGCTCCCCATTTACGGGGACCGCGACAGGATATTTAAAGACATGTATTTTCTAGACCTTGTTCAGCGGGGCCTGTGGTCGCCATTGCGTGATCTGCAGTGCCTCCAACGCAGCCTCACTCCTGCTTGTGCGGTCCGTGGTGCCAGGTTCTGCAACTGTTTCTGCAATAGTACTAATTATGTCTGCAATTCAATGTTTGTACCCTTTTAACTGCATGTGCTTAAGCTAACAATGTTAGAAATGTATGCTTGCAGATAATGGTTAAACAACGAGGAAGATATGCTAACATCCCGGGAATGGCAAATCCTCTTGGGAGGGCAAGGGCAAAGGCAAGGACATGATACGGCTAAATTCCCATGTAAGAGAAAATATTAAAAAGATGCGAAGAAGTATTAAAGAAGCTGATAGAGCATGTGACCAGTGGGGAAGAGAATATGTACCTTCCCATGATGTTTCTTCTGATTTTATTGCGGAGTATGTCCCTGACTAGCCCGGAAGGCTAATATTGATTGATGACTCTCCTCCACCCTCACCCTCTACCCAAGCTCAAAAGCGTGCACATTCTGAGTCATCTGAGGGCTTAGTGGACGGTAGTGGTGGGTACTCCATCTCCTCCACAGCTTCACTATCTGGGAGAGTCTAGATTACGGGGATAATAATGATAAAGAAGTACCGGAAAGTGGTGTTCCCCAGGTTGGGGGAGTTGAAAGAACAAGAAAAACGAAGGTTTGGGAGGATCCCTTTGTTAGCCAAGTGGCTTTTCACAAGTTCCGGGAGTGGTGGCCAGTGAGAAAACTGATTCCAGAGAGGCAAGTGCCAAAGACAGTTCCACACTATAGTGGGATGGGAGTACTTACGGGATGAGTTAGTGGATGCAAATGAGTACGTATTGAAGGAGTTTCACTGCAATGTGGCCCACGTCAAAAAGGGCTCAATTGCAACCAAAGTGCGAAACAAAAGTGTTGTATTCTCTGGGAAAACGTTCAGTGAGTACTTGGGGTTAGATGACGAGGATGAAACCCTGTACAATGAGAAATTGACAATGGGGGAAGAGGTTATTCCTTGGTTATATGGGTACTTAGCCCACCCGGGTGCTGCTCCTGATTGGTTGTAGGCGGGGAAGAAGATATTTTAGAAGACCCTTAACTTTGAGGCTCAGGGGTGGTTGACATTTGTGTGCATTCGACTTCACCCTTATACCCACGATCAGACTATTCCTCTTCAGTGTGCAGTGTTGATTGCGTCTATTATGGCCGGGTACCCTATCAATGTGGGCAATGTGATATCCCGTGTGATTGCGGATGTGGGACGAAAGCATGACAGGAATTACCCTTTTCCTAACACTCTCACCATGTATCTCCAGGATTTAAAAGTAAGGAAAAAGTCCTATAATACGAAAGTAAGACAAGTCTCCACATTCTCATAGTTTATCATTCAGGGGCCGGACAACCCAAATGGCAAGAAGTACAAGGAACCTGCTTCTGCCCCAACTGTCCAGTCTAAAGATCTAGTTGTGGTGAAGTCATCTTTTAAGCCTTCTACCAAGCTACCCTCCATGCCTACTGCAGTTTATTTGCCTCCAGGATCCTCCTCTTCTGCTGGGCCCAACACTTTAGTTGGTACGACATACCATCTTCCCGAGCTCACCCTTTCACGGCCCATCAATTGAGCCAGACCTTGGCCAATTTGAACAACTCGATATCAGCTGCGACATCCAAGTTGTCAAAATTTATCTGCCACAGTTGATGCCCATTCACCACCTCCAACTGTTCAGGTTCCTCACTCCATTGAGGATACTTTAAAGACATTCCTAGACAACCAGGAGAAGATTATGAGACTCAAGATGCCTTGACTAAGGTGGTGGAGTTACATGGAAAGGCATTGGCAGATCTCACCAGAGAGCACAAGAAGATGAGGAATTCAGAGGCTTCCAAAGAGTCGGTGAAAGCACCGAGGACGGATGTGGACAAGCTATTGGTAGACCAGATGCCTTTAGACTTGTTATTCGGGGATCTAGCTCCTCCAACAGCAGCAGCAGTGCCACAGCTACAGCAAGAGCAAGCACCCAAGCTTCCAAGGAATAAGAGGAATCTCCCAGCATAGTTGATGCAGCATTGAGCTGGCAGACCCACAGGAGGTCCACTCCAGTGAGGTACCTATTATTTAACCGGTCCAGGAGCAGGCCACAGTCCCATCACCTGAGCAGCAGGAGTCCGGGAACTAGTCTAAGGTTCCCGCCCATACAGAGGACCAGGGGACCACTAATGATCCCATGTAGGCGGACCAGGCCTAGGGAGCTTCCATATCCTTTACTTGACTTTTATGCTTATTTGTGTAGCTGTAGTTAAGGACAATGCCAGCTCTTATTCGTGGGGGTGCACCCTACTTTTTTATTATCCATGGATGACTGTATATATATACATTGATATTTTTTGTTTTACTTTGATTTGATTTTCTATTTTGGGCTATATATAACTTTACATTCAGCTACATTCCTAGTACTCTTATTCTCTCCTTTAGTCTGCACATAAAGTTACATATCTGCATATTCAATCCCCGTTGTATATTATACTCCCCTATTGTACATATTCATTCGGTTTTCTATATTCGTAAATTTTTTTATTTTTAGATTTATAGATAGGCTCATAGCTTTGTGTTTTGTTTTTAGATTTTCAATAAGCACTTGGTTTTCTTAATGCCACAGTTCTTTCTTATTGTCTGTAATGATGGTTGCAGGATATCGAAGCGGCAAATGATGTTGGAATGCATGAATTCTACCACAACTTTCTTGGTGACGGACTTAAGTGTGATGGCTTCGACCCACTTTGTGAAGTAGTTGATAGCAACCAATATGAATCTATGTCCATTTGAGGCTTTTAGTTCAATGGGCCCAGCGACGTCCATGCCCCAGGCAGCGACTGGCCAAGTTGCTGACATAGGATGCAATTCAAGTGGCGGTGCATGAATCAAATCACTGGCACCTGACATTGGTGACATTTTCGAACAAAGCTGAAGCAGTCTTTCTCCATGTTCATCGAGTAATACCCTGCCCGAAGCATTTTCCTTGAAAATACATACTCGTTCATATGAGGCCCACACACTCCCATGTGTACTCATGCATCATCCTCCCAGCTTCCTCGGCATCAACATATCTTAGCAAGTTGAGATCTAGGGTTCTCTTGTATAAGATATCACCACTCAAGAACAAACCACTTGCGTGCCGTCGGATGGTTGTCTTTTGATCCCTAGTGGCATGCTCGAGATACTCTTGTGTTTTCAGAAATTTCTTGATATCATAATACCACGGTTGAGTGTTGGATTCTTCCTCGGTCGCATTACAATATCCATGTCTTTCTTTGATTTGGATTTCTAAAGGATCGATGCAGGAGTTTCTAAGGTAAGGTAACATGGAGGCCAAAGTTGCGAGTGTAACTGCTAACTCATTGTGAAAGCGTGGAATGTACCTAAATTGTACTGAATTGAATCATTTACTGAGATCCTCCACATGCTATCAATAAGGGATGAGTTTGACATCTCTTGTTTCCCACTATCCTTGGGCGTGACGGAAAATCAGATCCAAATCCCCCACGATTAATAATTCCTTGACGTCCCGATCGATAGCCATATTCATGCCCATGATGCAGGCCTCGTATTTAGCTGTGTTGTTGGTGCAAAAAACCAAATGTCATGTTGTGTCCGGGTTGTATTGACTAGTGGGTGATATTAAGATTGCCCCAATTCCTACGCCTTTCGCATTTACCGCTCCATTGAAGAACATTTTCCAAGCAGTGATGTCTTCAGATGATACCTCCACCGAATTCACTTCTTCATCATGAAAATAGGTATTCAAAGGTTGATACTCATCATCAACTAGATTCTCGGCTAGATGATCTGCGAATTCTTGAGCCTTCATTGCGGTACGAGTGACATAGACTATGTTGAACTCGGTGAGCAGGATTTTACATTTTGCCAATCTCCCTGTGGGCATCAGTTTTTGGAATATGTACTTGAATGGGTCCAGCCTGGTTATGTTGTGGGTGGTATGGGCTTGCAGGTAATGCCTCAGCTTCTGGGCCACCCAAGTTAAGGCACAACAGGTTCTTTCTAGAAGCGTGTATTTGGCCTCGTAGCTGGTAAACTTCTTGCTCAAGTAATAGATGGCTTTCTCCTTCTTTCCAGTGACATCATGCTGCCCGAGAATGCAACTAAAAGAGTTCTCAAGGACCGTCAAATAAAGAAACAACGACTTTCCCCGTTCCGACGGGATGCAAACAAACGTTCCTACTAGAGATCCTACATGAGGTTTTGTAATACTAAGTTCAGAACCTGGGTATTTGTTCTAGACTGTGCACTTGAGTGAACAACTCGAGTCGAGGAGGGGGCTACATACCGGGGAACCGCAAGATCGTCCGGCTTAGTAACTTTTCCGAGCCTCTTTCTTATTTTATGGTATGAAACTAAAAGAATAGGGAGTCTCGACCAGCGAGCACATCCCCGAATATAAAGAGAGAAGGGCTTCGTAATATTTTATATACAATTCAGTCATTATCAAAGCGGTAAATCATTTAGCACTTACCATGGAACGTGTAGGAAAATCAGAAGAAGCCAAATATAACAGTTATTCTAAGCTCGAATTCTTGAACCCTGAACCAGAGATTCTGGGTTCTATCCCTAGCAGAGTCGCCAAAGCTGTCACACCTCCTTTTTACACGACTACCCTGAAGAATAACACGTATAAGGGAGTTTTTCCAATTAAAGTGATATTATTCGAAATTAGATTATTTATTTAATTAAGAGTCGCCACTTGGGATAGGTTTGGCTTTTGGTGTCCCAAGTCACCGATTTGTTTTGAATCCCAAATCAAGAAATATTTTGGCTGCCCAATTGGAGTCTGCGAACCAGAAAGTCTAAGTAAAGAATTCTGTTGACCCGAGGGAAGGTGTTAGGCACCCTCGGATCCCGTGCTTCTAGCACGATTGCGTAAATTATTATAAATGGCTAAAATTCTGATTTTTACACATGTTCGTCTTAAAGTGAAATTTTAAATTATTTTATACCGCTTCTTAGCATTTTTGAGAAAATTTGGAATGTCGTTAAAACATATCAAGAACCACGTCACATAAATGCGCACGCATTTTTTAACATATTTCAACTCCTTTGAGATTTGGAGTTGGGTCACATAAATGTGCACCCGTAATTACGAAGATAAAATTATTAAAGACGTACCTAAAAGCAACTAACGTATTATTATCTTTGCAGGAAGCCGTGAAATTCGCTAAATGGCGTGTCCCGAATTTCTAAATATAAGAACATTTAAATAGAGGCACACAATTTTATAGATTCTATTTAGCATGACGCACCTCATTTTTATTTGAAAGGTCAATCCTAAAGCAAACTAAAATGCGCCTCCAGAAGACTTGGCTAATTGATGTTGGGGTCCGAGTTTTCAAAACTCGGGTCCATATTTGAACAAGGATTAAATTCTCTTTATTCCAATGTGCTATCTAATTCGACAATCACAATTTTACTCATTTGTGCTTTCAGCTGAAGCAGGCCAGCATGCATTATTGCATTTGGGCCTCAATGTGAACCCATAATTGAGATAATGAAAATCCGAGCTAGTGAAGTCCAATAAACATGCAGACAATTTTCAGATTTCATATTACATCATGTGAGGGGGAAGATAATACCAAGTAAAGGCAAAATTCGAACAGACCTTCAAGTTCACATGTGATCAACAAATTTATACTTAATGGTTTACAGGAATGATGCTAAATAGGCCTATTGTACACATTTATATGCCCTGAATTTAAATGTGATATAATCGACTAACACAAGCCTGTCCCCATGGAAAAGTTAATAATTTACTTTGAACTATAAACTCATCACACTACTAACTACTCTACCCCTTAATGGGATTATGCTATTGGCATTCATTACTCATGGAATCCAAACAACACAAATTGTAACAATCCAAAAAGAAGTCTTATAATTATTTACAAAGAAATTCAGTTTAAATGTACGATTTCACAAGACATTGTCTTAACTATGCTAAACAATACAGAAGTAATGAAAAGCTAATAAAACAAAACAATAATACACATCTTCAACTTGAATATCTATTAAGTTCAAACCTGATGCACCATTGGAGATTGAAAATGTACCTGAAATTTGTGCAAAACAGAACTGAAAGTCAGCAGCACTCAAACAACATCATATTCGCAAGAGTTCACAGCTTATAAGTTGTCAATGATCCCAGAAATATTACCAAACACCCAGGAAAGTTTTAAATCCCAAAATCAAAGAGCAAAAAACTACTAAAATATCTCCAATGAACCCATACAACTAAATAGGAACCCAGGAGAGTTTTACCACAAGATTAAATTAGCCATCCAACTCGAAAAGACTTGAATAACAACCATACCAGCTTGAATTCAAACCAGGACAAGTATTGGAGCTTAAAATATATTTCAGGTCATATTCCTATCTCCAATAGCTGAATCTCTAGTAGACAGCTAAGTTTAAGAGTATTTTTTAAACAATAAAGTCCAATGGACCTTGGACTGCTGGAGGTTTTTAGGAATTGTTGAGGGAGATTTTTAGGCTGCAAAATTCTTGGAATTTTTAGAGATATTTTCAGACTGTGTAACCCCCCTTTTGAATGAATTTGGGTGCCTTTTTATAGCCAATGTTTAGGGCAGCCCCTTTTATTTCATTTTAACTACTAGTCCCCCTTTTAATTTTTAGATTTTACCTATTTGATCCTTTATTTCCTGACTTGTTTCCCAAGTTACTGCACTAAACAATTATATTTTTTAGACTAAAGTCCCCTTATAGAAGGGTCTAAAAGATTCTAGTCTTGTTTCTTATTAATAGGATACATATACTACCCTTGTTTTAATCCTAAAACTATCAGAACCAGATTAAAACCCCATATTACCCTTTTAGTATGCTGAATTTACTATTTTACTAAAATAAGTCTTAAAATCACCTACTAGCTAACTATCAGCTATATCAAAAACCTAATTATATTTGAACCATTAATCAGAAAATGAATTAAAAATATGAGACTTATTGACCAATCAACTAATTACTGTTATAAGTTAACATGAATTCAAGTAAAAAAACAGAAAATAAGATATCAAAAAGAATTATGCAAAGCTATATTAACCTGCAATCCAACTACTAATTAACTTACTAATGCCAAAACCAAATTATATTTTAAAAAGGTAATTAAAGTCCTAAACAAAATCCAAGCCAAAACTGAGGTTAATTATACATGTTTTTAAAATTTCTTAACTAATAAAAGGAAATCAAATAACAGTATAATAATCAGGATCATTTAGCAAAGGAAATAAACTAGCCTAATGATGGACATAGCAATATAAACAAAGTCAGAAATCAAGTAGGAGGACACTCTCGGTTTCAGTTAAAATAAAAATAAGGCCAAACCCAATTACTAAACCAGAAAAGAAAACAAAAAATAGAATAAAAATGAAAAAAAAATTTTAACTGAACTTACTGGTTGAGTCATTCAATTAAGCTTGCTGAGTTTAATTTGAATCTCCAAACGGAGTTGTATATTTATTTTTTGCCAAAACAAACATACAACTCCATTTCAGAATTCAAACGGCTTTGAAAAATTCCATCTCAGAATTAGATCTAATCTCAGTTTAAAATTCGACGAGGTTTGGGATTTATTCTAATGGAGTTGGACTTATTTTTGGGTAGGGGATGGCAAAGAAATTTGGACTCCATTTGAGCGGCTCCGCTCCTTTAAAGGGATATTCGACGAGTTTGACGGGTGTTTGAGGGGCGGTTTTAGGGGGGTTGGAAAGAGAAGAGCAAGGGGAACCTGGGGTGTAAATTGGGTGGATTTGGGGTTGCGCCGCCGCCGGCGGCGATTTCTGGCTGGCGGTGGGTGGTGGGGACAAGGTGGATGCATGGTGGTGTTACACCGGCGTGATTAGGGTATTTTGAACAAGATACGAGGTATGTAATGGTAGGGGGATGGTCCGAAAATTATATAGGGTAAAGACCCTTGCATCGTGACCGTTTGATCAAAATTGATCAATAGCCCAGATGCCTTGATGCTAAATGACATCGTTTCATTCAGGGTCTTTTTGGACCGGGTTAGGGTGTTGGGTTTGGGTCCATTTGATGGGTCAGGGGTTTTTTGGGCCAGATTTGGTCTCTCAAAGACCCATATTAGTATACAATCAATGATTCTCTTTATATATATATATATTCAGATTTTATAATAAAAAAAATAAAAGTTGCCAAAATATATTTTATCATGAAATAAACTAAATAAACTCCTAAACTCTAAATTTCAAAGGAAATTAACCAATATTTTGTTATTTTTTTCCTTATTTTCAATATTAACTAATGAATAACCCAAAAGAAATGTAAAAATTAAATTCTTAATGTAAACATGTCGTTTTTATATTCTTATGAATTATATTAATTAAAACGTGTAATTTGCAAATAAACACATAATTATTCAATTATTTCCTAACATTCAAATAATAAAAGAAAAATACAAATAAACACAAAATCACTCAAATAATCCTAAAACTTCAAATAGTAAAAGAAAAATTCTAATTTAATGAATTTTATAGGAACATTTCGAGCGAGGCAAAAATCTTGTATTCAGTGATTTATGTATGCATACGGGTAGACGTCATGATCCTAGGTATTCATTTCTGCAATCACAGCCTGCTTTTCACTTATACATTTCTTGTAAAAATCCTGCTTATAGTTTCTGCACTTCTGCATCTCATCTAGAAATCCTGCCTATAGGTTTTTCTGCACTTCTGCATATAGATATCATGACTACAAGGTTTTTCTGCACTTCTGCATATAGAAATCATGACTATAAGTTTTTTTGCAGTTCTGCATATGTAGATCATGACTATATGGTTTTTCTGCACTTCTGCATATCATCTATCACTAGGAAAACAGTTTATAGGCTCAAATAACAAATTGCACTCTAGATACCATGTACATAGAATTCCTGAATTTGTATAAATGTCTTAAAATCAATCATCCTTAGAAAGCATGCCTATAGGAATAACTAATTGAATCGGAATAGTCTATCTCGCTTACAAGTCTTAAACCAGTAGTAGTGTCGTTTAATATCCGCAGAACTTATGTTTTTCTATAATTAGTAAGTCTTCTTTAAAATGAGTATACTCCTGCATTATTAGATAGCATGCCTATAGGTGTCACCTAGGCAAGCCATTAAATAATTAATAAACTACATCAGCCTTTGATTATTACAACCAGTCGTAGGCCTAATTCGGACATCTTATCTGAGAAATATATGATAAATTAGCCTGCCTTAACTCTTTAAATTTAATTCAAACAATAACCAGTATTTGTAAGCTATGCTAAACAATCTGCTTTTATGTGAGGAGGCCTGCCTGAGCCTTTTAATTGTTCTGTGTTTCCCATATCTGTTTTTACGTGTTTTGTTTGTCGCTCTAGAATTTTATCTTTTTAAAACCATACCAAATCCACATTTCCCTCCCCTATAGGACTAGTAGTCTCAAATTCCTCCGGGACTGATAGGATTGTGACATGTAATAGCATCCAACAAAAAATTTTACTTTTTTATTTTCCATTTCTATTTTTTTATTTTTTTATTTTTTTATTTTTTTATTTTTTCTGAACCACTGCCTACCTACCCCCTAACGCCCCTCCCTTCCCCCCCCCCCCCCCTCCCCCGCACCCCAATCCGCACTCCACCCGTAAAATATTTTTTAAATGATATATTTTAAGCTAAAAGTTTTTATTTATGCAAGATGGGTATGGTTCTAAAACATGGATTAAGTTGGGCGGGTTGGGTTATGACCCATTGTTTAGCTCATCTTGACCCAGGTTTACTTTAGGCTGAGTTGGACAATAATTTATTTATTGATCTAACCCATCTTAACCTGTCCAAATTTAATCTAACACGTCCATTTGCCACCCCTAGTGGGAGTCACTCTCTTGACATGTATGCTTCTAGTGACCATCTATTGATTTCTAGATAAGGAGCTCACTCACCAGCTAGGTTTCCAAAACAAAAAATTGTAGTCTTGTGTAATATTGACTCCACCTATATATGCTAGTCCAAAAATAGAGGTGAAGAGTGGGTATATCTTCGGGAGTCTTTTAGGGGATGGCTAGTTATGAAATTGTGGCTAGAAAGGGCACAGATCATCACTTAATAATAATCTTATATATTATGTTAGGTTAGAAAGAAACAAGAGAGGATGGGGTTGTGAAAGAGATGTTGACTGAACAAGGGCACATATCTAGGGTTAGCCTGTTTTCTTCTCTTAAAAATGTGACCTGTCTCTAAGTCACCACCATGCCTAACAAAGCTAGCTTACAATGAGTTATATATATGTTGATTGCTGCTATATATACTGATTGATATTCATGTGTCTTCTAGATGAAATTTTGACACAACATGGTATACCCCTCTTCCCCATCACACCCCAAAACTCTTATACTTTGGGTTGTGTGGCCGAATGTTTCATTTCTCTTTACTAGGAAACAAAAGCTACAGTAAAGTTGTTCAAATTTAAATAGTAAGCTACGTCTCTTATTCCATTTTATAAACGACTTTTTCCTTGCAGTTTATACTTGAGACATATTCTTAATTTTAAACTTCTCATTTAATTTATCCTTTATGATAATTTCTTATGATCATATAAGTGTGATGATATATTTAAAATTACGAGTTTTTAATTTTTGGTATGCACCAAATATTATTTTCCTTTCTTGTACTCTATATCTTATCAAACGGCACTATATAAAATAAAAAATAAAGACTAATAATAATATTAGAAAAATGGGTCTCGGCTCCTAATTTCGGTCGTGACATGTAAGTTAACTCCTCAGTTTTCTGAAATGCCATTACCTGACATATTCACTCAAGGGAAGATGTAGTGTATATATTTTGGTTTATTTGAATTTAATAGCTTTGGCACAGATTAAGTATATGTATTCAAATTTCATTAATATGTGTAAATAATAAATTTAAATCCATATATTTCAAATGATGGATTCGTCTATGAATTCCTCTGTTCTTTTCCCCCTTTAGTGTCACATTTATATGTTAGTATTGCGTTTCATCTCTCAATTTTTCCCTTCCCCAACAACGTCATGCTAATTATTGTTAACTCGGTTTAAAGTATGCGTTAATGTACCAACAATAAACTCTTTAAGCAAAATCATAGTTTAAGTACTTGTGCCTGCTTTAAAAAGCGTAAAAACTTATTCACAATAGGTGTTTATACCAAATCAATAAATAAATGACACTTATCACTATATTTAGCTTTAACTAATGGTGTTTAATCATAGTTAACTTTCATTTGTTTTACACGTAATCCTGAATACTAATATCAAAATAATACTAATTACATAATATTTTAGCTATTTCTGTCAAAATCTTACTGACTCGTTAAATAAATCGAAAAGAATGAACTTCCGTAGATAGCAAATGTAGTACTTATAAAACAGTAAGGAGCCTAAATCTCCTTATGTCTTCATACATCAAATCAAATAAATTATTCTGAATGTATTATAATAATCACAATCTTTATTGATTTTTCCTAAGCCTTGTAAAAGTCAGTAATGTTTCACAATTTTTAGTTGTTTCTCGTCTCTCCTCCTCTATATAAGTAACTCCCTAATTATACTCCCCCTTCTTCCCATACTAACTTTCCGAATTGCTCTTTTGATCTTTACTGGAGAAATAAAAGTACGAAAACACAAGATGCAGAATGCTAGAAAATGATAACGTTAGTTATTTCGATTCTCTATCTATTTAGATTTTTTGTTATTAAAACTAAAATATCTACAACAACAACAATCCAGTAAAATCCTACTAATGAGGTCTGGGGAAGGTAGTGTGTATGTAGACCTTACTCCTGCCCTGCAGGAGTAGGGAGTCTGTTTCCGAAAGACCATTGGCACAAAAGGAGACAATATCATAGGAAGAGTAGGAACAACATAAAATCCAAAATAAAGATGCAAGCAAAAGCAAATGCGATGGCTAGTAAATAGGTCATGCACTAAAAACAAATTAGTAAGAGACAACATTGTGACTAACTATCTTAGACAAAATAATCCTACCATACTAGTCACACAATGGTACTAAGAAAGGCAATTCTCAATTACATCCTAACATACAACCATAATACTTGACCTCCACTTCTTCACATCAAATGTATGTCCTCGAAAATCTGAAGTCTCGCCATATCATGCATGATCATCTTTCACCAATACTTCTTGGACCACCCTCTACCTCTTTTCTCGCCCTCCACAACCAGACACTCACACCTCCGTACCGAAGCATCTAGGCTTCTCCTTTGAACATGCCCGAACCATCTGAGTCTCGCTTCCAGCATCTTGTCATCAACGGGAGCGACGGGCACCTTCTCTCGAATATCATCATTCATAATCTTATACATCCTAGTGTGCTTGCACATCCACCTCAATATCCTCATTTCTGCTACTCTCATCTTCTAGATATGTGAGTTTTTAAAAGGCCAATACTCAGCCCCATTAATCATGGTCGGTCTAACCATCACTTTATAGAACTTACCTTCAAGTATCAGTGGCACTCTCTTGTCACACAGGACTCCAAATGCTAACATCCACTTTATCCATCTTACCCCAATACAGTGTGTGACATCCTCGTCGATTTGTCATCCTCCCTGGATAACCGAACAAAGGTACTTGAAGTTGTCTCTACATGGGATGACTTGTGATTCAAGCCTCACATACATGCCCACTTTCCCCGGCTCAGCGCTAAAGTTACACTCCAGGTATTCTGTCTTTCCTGCTCAGCTTGAAACTCTTAGACTCAGGAGCTTGTCTCCAAACCTCCAGCATCTCGTTAATACCGACTCGCGACTCATCAATCAGAACTATATCATCGGTGAATAGCATGTACTATGGTACCTCCCCTTGAGTATGGTGTGTCAACGCGTCCATCACCAAGGAGAATAAGAACAGACTTAGCGTAGAACCTTGGTGTAACCCCATTACAACTAAAAAGTGCTCAGAGCCGCCTCCTACTATCCTAACCTGAGTCTTAGCCCTATCATACATATCCTTAATCACCATAATGTAGGAAACCGACACACCTTTTGTCTCAAAGAATCTCCAGAGAACTTCCTTAGGAACCTTGTCATATGCTTTTTCTAAGTTAATACACACCATGTGCAGATCCTTCTTCCTCTCTTTATAGAGTTTCACCAACCTTCTAACAATGTGTATAGTTCCTATAGTAGAACGACCCGGTATGAACCCGAACTGGCTATCGGATACAGACAATGTAATCTTCATCCTCGCTTCAACCACCCTCTCCACACTTTCATGGTATGACTCAGTAATTTATTATCCCTATAATTGTTACAACTATAGATATCACCTTTGTTCTTATACAATGGGACCACCGTACTCCACCTCCACTTATCCAACATCCTTTTCGCCTTAAAAATGACATTAGACAATCCAGTAAACCACTCTAATACTACTCTCCCTACACATTTCTATAATTCCACCGGAATCTCTTTTGGCCTGGTCGCTCTACCCCTACTCATCTTACGCATAACTCCCACGACCTCCGCAACCTCGATATGCCTGCATTACCCATAGTCACGGTGACTCTCAGAATGCTCCAATTCTCCTAGAATAATATTCTGATCCCCATCTTCATTCAAAAGCTTATGAAAACAAGTCTGTCATCTTCTCTTAATCTGGGCATCTTCCATCAAAACTCTACTATCTTCGTCCTTGATGCATTTCACTAATCACAAGCCTTCCTCTTTCTCAACTTGGCTAGCCGGAATAACTTCTTATCCCCGCCTTTAACCTATAGTTCCTCGTACATACGACCATAAGCCACCGTCTTAGCCTCCGTGACCGCCAGCTTAGCTTCCTTCCTAGCTACCTTATACCTCTCCATGAAAGCTCGTATCTCCTCCTTACCTGTGTTCCCTACTAACTTTTGGTACGCGTTCTTTGCTTCCACTTTACCTTGGACCACTTTATTCCACCATCAGTATCCCTTGTGCCTACTAGAGACGCCTGTCGAGACCCCTAATACCTTTTTCGTAGCCTCTCTTATATAGTCTGTTGTTGTTGACCATATAGTGCTCGCATCACCACTGCTCCTTCAAGCTCCCATAGCTGACAAACGTCCCTCCGATTCTTGGGCTTTATCCTTAGTTAAGGTTCCCCATATGATTCTTGGTCTTTCTCAAGTAGACCTTTTCTTTCTCCTTAACATAATACCACTGTCCATCACCAAGAATCTATGCTGCGTAGAGAGTATCTCACCTGGAATCACCTTATAATTCTTGCACAACCCTCTGTCACACCTCCTGAGGAGGAGATAATCAATCTGAGTCTTTGCCACCGAATTTGGAAAAGTAACCAAATGCTCCTCCCTCTTTGGAAAGCTAGAGTTCACAATCGCAAACCCAAAAGCCTTATCAAAGTCCAACAGGAAGGTCCCTCCTCCGTTCCTCTGCCCAACGCCGAAGCCTCCATACACCCCACCATAACCACCTATGGTCGACCCAATATGCCCACTGAAATCCCCTCTTATGAATAGCTTCTCAGCAGGCGAAACGTGGCGCACAATCTCATCTAACCCCTCACAGAAGTGCCGTTTAACCTCCTCATCTAGGCACGCATGCGGCGCATAGGCGCTACTGATAATCATCAATCTTTTATTTTCTCATCTAACTTCAACAACAGACTCTTTAAGTTCCCTATCCACCAAGATACTCACTCTATTCTTACCTCTATGGACTCCTGATTACCAAAGTTGATACACATCTGCATCGTTTGCCCTCGACCCTACCCTCCTTATCTCATCAACACAAGCTATATTGACCCTTCTCTTCTGGAGGATCTTTGGTAACTCTATAGACTTACTCGTCAATGTACCTACGTTCCATGATCCAATTCTCATCCTATAGACACCCTTGTTTCCTTTACCTCCTTTGCCTCCCGATCTACGCCCTAACCCCCGCCCTAACTCCCGCTCCCCCCGAGGACATGACCTCACTCGACTATCCCAAACCGCAACTACTATACCTATGGCAGAGTAAGGGTAATCACTAACAAACAAAAGGCAACAGACCAAACTAGAAGAAGACAAGTTGCAACTACATGCACGCTAATATGGTGAATAAACTAATACGAACTAAGATGGTAGCAATTTAACTAAAACAACAAAGGAAAACAGCAAAACAAGTGGTACCAACTCCCGTGAGTAGAACCTGCGAATTGTCTTGGTATATACGACGATGTTGGGACCACCTAGCACGTTCTTGTCCAACTCCCGCCGCCCTTTGCTGATACCCACCTTGGTTGTTCTCCAATATTTGCACACTCACATCCCGTTCGCCACCAATAGCTACGGGTCCTAACCTGAAATACACACAAAATACCACAAAGCCAAATAAATGGGAAGGGGTTGTCAATGCTACCATCGGTGAAGCCCCATCTGTAACAAAGTAGCGCAAAAAAAAAAAGATGAAATAAAACCTTAAGTTGATTTAAAAACCGCCAACTCAAAATAATCACAACAAAAATGACTAGGCGAAAGCTATAAAGAAAAGCCCATTGGAAAAAGTTCATACAATTTCAGTTGTTAAGAAAATACGAAACGCGATTTACCTGATAAGCCTAGAAAATGTACAGTGTTTGAACCAGGATATATTTTCATTTGTTTGAAATTTATCTTAAGCTTTAAGCTAGATCTATACTCTCTTTGTATGTTAAGAAGAAAAGTGGTCAGAAATATTAAGTTAGTAAATCGGATAAATTATTATATAAGCAAGAAGCTCAGATATTATGATTCGGAAAGGGACTTAAAAATACCAGATTCAGATAAACGGGAAAGGCCAGAAAACCCAAAACTAAAACATCTAATATACTTAAAACTCCTAATAAACTATTGTTAACCTCTCGCGGTTAACTTAATGAGAATTGTGTAACATTCGATTCGGATACATTTTTACCTTTAAAAAAGCTAGCATTGAGTCAACTACCTGCTTCTCCCTCCAAATTTATCATTTGATCATGACATGATATGATATTTAGAAATCAGGCACTATTTAAGGTAATTTGACCAAACAATCAAGCACACATAAAAAATATACATATAATATGTTGTCATTTTACAAAAAAATGCTTGGTTACCATGCATAAATGTATCTCTTTCCCATGAAGAGAGAGAAAATGACTTTTTATCTTAACTATTAAGTTCATATTGTTTATTTCAACTAAAACTTAAATACTACACTATTATCTTCGGTAATACTGAGAAATTTCATCAGTATATATACATAGCATTGTACAGTAGTAGATAATTGATAAGAGATCGAACTGCATTATTTCTCAGGGTTGTTAGCTCTACTCAGTTAATCTTCTATTGGATTTAATTGTGTGGAAATCCAACAGTTTCTTTTTTATCTTAAATATTTAATAGGAACAGAAGTAGTACAGGGAGGATCATCATGGTGTGCCATTAGCACATTAGTAGAAGATTGACCCATATGGCCATTTGGCCCACTTCTACCAACATTTACACTACATGATAAAAAGTTTGAGAAATTTTCATAAAGCGTTATTTTTTATTGGTAATTAATTATTTATGGATATTATTTATTATATTACGAATTATAAAAATATTTTTTGTTGTAAGTTGTATTTGATATATTTAAGCTATTGTATTTATAAATACAGTAGCAAAAATAGCCGTGAATCAAGGAAGTCCATCTTATCAGTTCTTGTATTCCACTGTATTCACGAGTTGTATTCGTGAATACAGTAACGTATAATGTGTAAAATATGGACCTTTCAACTTATTTTAAATGGAAAGCAAATCAATTTACCAAATATTCCCCTAATATAACTCAACTAACACAAACTATTGCCCATACTCTGTATTCCTCCATTCACGAAAGATTTTCAATTCGAAAAATAGCCAAAAATATAGCAACCTCTGGAATTTCAATTCTCTCTTTTTTCTGTTGTTCCAGTGCGTACCCAATTCTCTTTTCAACCACGAAAAATCACGATTGATACAATTGTAAACAGAAATAAGGTACAACTTGATTATACATATGGCAAGTTGAACATAGTTATTGCGTCATTCTGGCTAGTGGAATAGTGAGAGCAGTTACGCTGATTATTCAATTGAGGGAATACTAATAAAGGAGTATGCGTCGTCTAATGATTTGGTTGCGTCAATTTCTGATCAACTGGACATAGATTTGAGCTCAAAATGCATAAAAATTCAATATAAAGTAGAAGGAAATTACACATCAATGGAAATACACAATGAGATGGGTTACAGGATGTATGTAGAGCTGAAAAAAGAGAATAGAGAATTCGGGATGTATCCTTTGTGCATAACAACGATTGATAAAGAAGTTGTTCCGAAGGTAGTTTAATTCAAGGCGATACTGTGTAAATAAACGAAGCAGTTCAAAGATTTAATTCTAATACAGATGATACACTTGCTCTTGATGTTGTCAATTCAGGATAACCAATTGGGGTGTTCAAACTGGACAAGAATTTGATAATTATAAAAACTAAACAAAGGGAGGTTATGGTTGGACAAGTATATAAGGATACAGCTATATTGAAAGAAGTGATGGAACATTATGCTATATCTTAAAAGTTTTAATTCCGGGTTAAGAGGTCTATTGTTGTCAGGTTTGAGTGTTCTTAATTATTCATTATTTTTTTGTATATTGTATTCATGGTAGGAGTTGTAATTTATATATTGATGCAGTTAGGCGTATTTAGGAATTCACTTGATCTTCATTGCTGTGATTTTATATTTTTTTATGTATTCCAAATACATTTATTCTTGCTTATTTTACTTGTAAAATCTTATTACAGTAGCTCTCATTGTTTCCCTTTTTGGTATTTTAGTTGTATTTAAATGTATGCACATAAGTATAGACGTATTCAGACATATTTAAATGTATATCATTGTATATATTTGTATTGTATAATAATTTATATATATATATATATATATATATATATATATATATATATATATATATATATATATATATATTCATGTATATATGAATGTACTTTTTGAAAGCATTTATACTGATCATATGTTTAATGATAAATTCTTTGCAGCTATGCATTATTATGTATGTCAAAAGATTATGAATGGAGATTTAAGGCTTCTAGCATTAAAAATCAGAATTATTCTGTCACGACCCCAATTCACCCTCCATGAACATCTCGTGATGGCATCTACATCCTATAACTAAGTAAGCCTAACAATGCAGAAATTTAAGCTATCTTGCGGAACATTTAGTTAAATTAAGTAAAACTAGCAGAAAACATTATATAAGTGTCACTTGGTATATAAAACTAAAAAATAAAATGCGAAAGACTACAATCTCATACCAAAACCCGAAAACTCACGGGAACACAAGATAACGAAAAGTAGTACATGGCTCTAACTCAAGAATATCCAAAGCAATGTACGGAAGAAGTCTAAATACTACAAATAGAGTAACGAATGAGACTCTTGGGTCTGTGGACGCTACAGAAGTACCTCAAAGTCTCCGTAGCTCTCAGGGCCTCAAGGATTGTGCGCCTGAGATGAAGTACCTGGGTCTGCACATGAATAACATGCGCATAAGAGGCATGAATATACCACATCGGTACTCAGTAAGTGCCAAGCCTAACCTCGATTGGGTAGTGACGAGGAAGGTCAGGGCCCTACTGAGATTAAGCAATATAATAAAAATGTTGAAACAGTATGAATTAAGAAGAAATAATGGAATGCAATTTTGAATTTAGTCAGATTACACAAACAACAATCAACACATCGAGGATAAAATAGCACAGAATAAAACAGCTCCATATCAGTACCAATTATGAGGATCTCCCTAGATATCGACTTGTAGTCCATTTCCATGTCTATACCAACAACGAAAATTTCCCAGGATACCGTCCTGTAGTCCATTTCCATATCAATACCAATAACGAGAACCTCCCAAGATACCTCATGTAGTCCATTTCCATATTATTAGCAATAACGAGAATCTCCCAAGATATCATCCTGTTGTACATTTCCATATCGATACCTATAACGAGGATCTCCCAGGATATCGTCCTGTGGTCCGAAATATAAATGTGCAGGGGGATCTCCCGGGAATCTAACCCGTAGTCCCAAAGATATACAGGGGGATCTCCAGGGAATCTAACCTCCCGAGAATCTAACCCATAGTCCCAAATATAAATATGCAGGGGGATCTCCCAGGAATCTAACCCGTAGTCACAAATATAAATACGCAGCAACAATCAGAGAATATTCATAAATGAAGTACATAATACAAACAACAGATAGTTCTAGCCAAACATGTCTCATGTAGTGCATCTAAGGAAATTTAAGCAAGTAGAAAAGTTAAATCAACTAAATATGTCTTTCTAATCTAACACGGGTTATGATTACAAGAAAGATAAAGTAAGTACGAAAGAAAACTTAGTCTCAATGTCTTAAGTAAAAATTGCATGTTCAACGATTAGCTCGAGTACGTAGTCGTCACCTCACGTACAAGGCACTCAATTACCAAATAACAGATCCTATGGGAAAGGTCCCCCACACACGGTTAGACAAGCCACTTACCTCGAATCGGCTCCAAGTTCAACTTAAAATCACACTTTTTCTACGAGTATCTGACTCCAAATAGTCCAAATCTACTCAATTCAATCACGTGTCGTAAATAACATCTTAAGAAATAGATTCTACTATTTAATCCAAAGTTAAGACGTGAAATTAGGTAAAATAATCAAAATTCCCCTTAGACCAACGTCCCGGAATCGGATAAATTTTACATTTTCAGAATCCCCGTACTCTCATGAGCCTTGTTGGAAACACGTTCTCAAGGCATTATACAAAACGTGTGTTCATATTTGTAGGTTTTGATGAATGACAAACTATGCGCAAATTGACATATGACGAGGTCCAAGCACAAGCGCAAAATTGATATATAACGAGATTCAAGCACAAGACAAAGATCGAGACTAAGTTTTATATGAGTCGGTATTTAATTGTGATCTTGATCCGACAACTTAAACTCAATACTTGGCTTCTCTCGTAAAAATATTTTTAACAAATCATGCATATTTAATTTAGAGCAAAATGATTTTAAAATAATGCATATTTACTTTAGTTAAAATGATTTTTAAACATGCCTCTAAAATCTGGACTAAGATAATCGATTATGTACTTATGATAATCGATTATGTCTAAGTCAGCTGCTTGAGAATCGATTGTGAACTTATGACAATCGATTGTGTTAAGGCAGTGAGCATCAGATTTTTCAAATCTGCATGACAATAGATTGTGAACCTTATGACAATCGATTGTGATGAGGCAGTGTCCATCAAAGTTTTTCAAAGCTCAAAATAATCGATTGTGAAGCTAATGACAATCGTTGTGAAGAGACAGTGTCCATCAGATTTTACAAAGTCACAAAATAATCGATTGTGATCTTATGACAATCGATTGTGTTGAGGCGGTGACTTCCAGACTTTTTCAAAGTTATTAAATAATCGATTGTGAACCTATAACAATCGATTGTCAAGAGGCAGTGTCTAAATTGATTTTTCAAGACTGATATATAATCGATTGTTAACTTAGTATAATCGATTGTATAACTAACCGTTGCCAAAATGTTTTCAAATACCATCAGGTAATCGATTATTGATTTCTTATAATCGATTGTTGTAATTAAAATCTGAAAAGGATTTTTTGAACGTTGCTGAGTAATCGATTATTGATTTGCTATAATCGATTGTTTTAAGTAAAATCTGGAAATGATTTTTTGAACGTTGCTGAGTAATCGATGTAGATTTCTGACAATCGATTGTTTTACGTAAAATCTGGAAATGATTTTTTGAACGTTGCAGTAATCGATTATTGATCTTAGATAATCGATTGTTAAGCGTAAAATCTGGGATTGATTTTTGGAAGAACTGGCAAACAATCGATTGTGGTAATTTGACAATCGATTGTCACTGAGTAAAATCAGCAATTCTTAATTGGCAATTAGGCAACGGTAATACAAAGTTTCTCAACTATAAATACAGCTTCAATTCAGTCTTTTAAGAACAACAACACACAACAACTGATCATACAATTGCTACCGCTTGCATACTTTATTGCTTATCATTTTATATTCATTACATAAGCTTTTGAGAGCCAAATTCTTGTCAAAAGTTGTTGCGATCTTGAGCGTATTCTTTTTACTCATATCTACTCTTAATGGAGTGTCTTGTTTGTGTGCTAAGTGTTTTTGTACACTTGAAGGGAAGTGTTAGTCCCTTGTGTTGTAAGAAGGAAATTGTGTTTCCTTGATTGAAGTCTTGGAGTGTTGTATCTCCGAGCAAAGGTTGTTGAGGCTTGTGTCCTCAAGTTGTAACGGTTTGTTGAGCACCCGTAGCTTAACAAGTTAGTGGAAATCTCGAGAGAGTTTCTCGGGGACTGGACTAGCCATGGGTTTCGGTGAACCAGGATATATCGGTGCGTCTGTTCTAATTTATTTACTTATCGCACTTATTTATTTCCTGCAATTTTTAAATTTCGCAAGTTTACGCTAATTTTTTTTATAACGCTATTCACCCCCCCCTCTAGCGTTAAGCGTATTATCTAACAATCCTAACCATATAAAAATCTCCCAAACCCGATGTCAAACACCCATTCAAAACTCAATAGTTTAGCCTGTGAAACTTTACCCAATATTTCCAATTTTTTATCCTTAATTCGAATTGTAATGAAGGATTTAACTATATATTGATGGAATATAACTAAGAAGGATTAAGAAAATGTTACCCAATGATCTTCTGTTCAAAACCCTCTCAAAATTGCCCTCTGCCCAGCTCAATTTAATTTTTCTAGCTTTTGAAACTAACCCTTGAAATCTCTATTTCTGAACAGGGATTTCCTCTTCTGCGGTCCCACTTATGCGGTCCCGTTTCTGCAGAACAAGAGCCGCTTCTGGGAAAATTAAAGAAGCATAGGATCCCGCATCTGAGGTGCATGAGCTGATTCTGTGGCTCCGCTTCTGTGATGCCTAAGTAGCTTTTTCGACTCCGCTTCTGCGGGAATGGCATCGCATATGCTGTTTCTGAGGGAAAGGAGCAAAGCCGTTTCTACGGCCATTTAGACACTTCTGTGGCGCCTCATCTGTGGTTCCCAAGCTGCAGATGTGAAAATACCAGAAGCAGCAATGGTTCAGCTGCTACAACACATCTCCAAACTTCCGTTAACCATCTGAAATCATCCCAAAGCCCCGGGACCTCAACTAGAAGCACCAATAACACCTAATACCTCATTCAAACTCGAACCAAACCTAAAACCACCTAATGCAACGTCAAAAACTTGATAAATTCAAGGACTTGAGCCTAAGAACTTCCAATTTCATCAAAATACACTTTCGATCAAACACCCAACCAAAACACGTACGAATGACATGAAATTTTGCACACACATCCCAAATGACATGACGAAGGTACTCCAACTTCTGGAATTAAATTCCGACCCTCAAATCAAAAACTCACTAGAGGACCGGAAACTTCAAAAAAATTAAATCTTCGGCATTTCAAACCTAAATGAACTACAGACTTCTAAAATACATTCGAACACGCTCCCAACCCCGAATAACCTAATGGAGCTAACAGAGCCATTAGATTTCCATTCAGAGGTCGTCTTCAAACTGTTCTGACTAAGTACCACTTTTCAACACTTAAGCTCTTATTTAGGGACTAAGTGTCCCAAAACTCTCCGAACCCAACAACAAACGTCTTGGAAAACCAAAATAGCAAAAATAAACTTAGGGGAAGTAGTTAATCGGGGATCGGGGCATAAATTCCAAAAATAACCGGCCCAGTTGTCACATCCTCATACACTTAAGCAATCGTTTGTCCTCGAACGAGCATAGAGAACATACCTGAAGTAGTGAAAAGATGAGGATATCAGCTGTGCAAACCTGCTCGGTCTCCCAAGTTGCCTCCTCGGCTGGCTGACCCTGCCACTGAACCTTTACTGAAGTGATGTTCTTTGACCTCAATTTCCTGACCTACCTGTCCAATATAGCCACTGGCTCGTCAACATATGATAGATCATTGTCCAACTGGACGTAACTAAAATCCAACATGTGCGACGGGTCACCGTGATACCTCCGGAGCATTGAAACATAAAATACTGGATGTACGCCTGCCAAGCTGGGAGGTAAGGTAAGGTCATAAGCAACCTCCCCAACACGTCTCAGAACCTCAAAAGGGCCAATGAACCTCATACTCAACTTTACTTTCTTTCCAGACCACATGACGCCCTTCATAGGTTAAACCCGAAGCAAAACAAGATCTCCGACCATAAATGAAGAACAAGAACCTTCCTGTCCACGTAACTCTTCTATCTGGACTGGGCTGTACGGAGTCTATTCTGAATCACCTTAGCCTTCTCCAATGCATCCTGAACCAACTCTGTGCCCAATAGCCTGGCCTCACCTGGTTCAAACCAACCCACCGGAGACGTGCACCTCCTACCATATAAAGCCTCATACGGCACCATCTGAAGGCTGGATGAATAACTGTTGTTGTAAGAAAACTCCACCAATGAAAAGAACTGGTCCCAAGACCCTCCAAACTCAATAACACACGCACAGAGCATATTCTCAAGAATCTGAATAGTGCGCTCGAACTGTCCATCCGTCTGGGAGTGAAATGTCGTGCTCAAATCCACTCGAGTACCCAACCCCTTCTGAACGGATCTCCAGAACCGTGATGTGAATTGAGTACCTCTGTCCGAAATGATAGAAACTAGAATACTATGTAGAAGAACAATATCCCATATATAAATCTCCGCCAATCGCTTTGATGAACAAGTATTACACACAGGGATAAAATGAGCGGACTTGGTCAGCCGGTCTACAATCACCCAAATGGAATCAAACTTCTTCGCAGTCCGAGGGAGACCAACTACAAAATCCATGGTGATCCTCTCTCATTTTCACTCCAGAATCTCTATTTGTTGAAGCAACCCACCTGGTCTCTGGTGATCATACTTCACCTGCTGATAGTTGAGGCATCTATCAACATATCCAACTATATCCTTCTTCGTCCGCCTCACCAATAGTGTTGTTTCAGGTCCTGATACATCTTCACGACACCCGGGTGGATGGAATACCGAGAACTATGGGCCTCTGCTAGAACCAACTCCCGTAGCCCATCAACATTGGGCACACAAACCCGGCCCTGCATCCTTAATACCCCGTCATATCCAATGGTTACCTCTCCAGCATCGCCGTGCTGAACCGTGTCTCAGAGGACAAGTAAATGATGGTCATCATGCTGCTCCTCCCTGATACGATAGAACAATGAAGACCGAGAAACCACGCAAGCTAGAACCCGACTGGGCTCCGAAAGATCCAATCTCACAAACTGACTAGCTAAGGCCTAAACATCCATCGCCCATAGGTCTCTCCGAGGCTGGTAAATAAGCCAAACTCCCCAAAATCTTTCCCTGACGACTCAAGGCTTACGCTACCACATTAGCCTTGCCCGAGTGATACAGAATAGTGATATCGCTGTCCTTTAAAACCTATAACCACCTCATCTAGCGCAAATTCAGATCCTTTTGCTTGACAAATGCTGCAAACTCCTATGATAAGTATAAATCTCACAAGGAACACCGTACAAATAATGACGCTAGATCTTCAAGTCATGAACAATAGCAGCTAACTCAAGGTCGTGGACACGGTAATTCTTCTCATGTATATGTCTAGACGCATAGGCAATCACCCTACCGTCCTGCATCAACACCACTCCAAGGCCAACCCGTGAGGCATCACAATAAACTGTATAAGATCCCAAACCAGTAGGCAATATCAGAATAGGCGATGTAGTCAAAGCTATCTTTAGCTTCTAAAAGCTCGCCTCACACTCTTCTATCCACTGGAATGGAGCACCCTTCTGGGTCAACCTAGTCATAGGGGTTGCAATCAATGAAAACCCCTCCACAAAATGACGATAATAACGCGCCAAGCCAAGGAAACTGCTAATCTCTATGGCTGAGGACGGCTGGGCCAACTCTGCACGACCTCTATCTTCCTCGGATCTACCCAAATGCCCTCGCTCGAAACCACATGGCCTAAGAATGCCATTGAATCCAACCAAAACTCACATTTTGAGAACTTCGCATATACCTTCTTCTCCCTCAGGGTCTGAAGCACGGTCCTCAGGTGCTACTCATGATTTTCCCGACTCCGGGAATACACCAAAATATCATCAATAAAAATAATAACGAATGAGTCGAGATATGGACAGAATACACAGTGCATCAAATGCATAAAAGCTGTTGGGGCATTAGTCAGCCCAAATGGCATAACAAGGAACTCGTAATGACCACATTGAGTCCTGAAGGCAGTCTTGGAGATATCCGGCTCTGGAATCTTCAACTGATGGTAACCTGAGCGCAAGTCAATCTTAGAAACATGTACGCCCTGAAGCTGGTCAAACAGATCATCAATACGCGGCAAAGGATAACGGTTCTTCACGGTAACCTTGTCAACTGGCTATAATCAATACACATACATAAAGAACTATGCTTCTTCTACATAAACAAGACAGGAGCATCCCACGGTGAAACACTAGGTTGAATAAAACCCTTATCAAGTAGTTCCTGTAACTGATCCTTCAACTCCTTCAACTCAGGAGGAGCCATAGGATATGGAGGAATGGAAATGGGCTGAGTGCCCGGTAAGAGATCAATGGCCAAATCAATGTCCCTATCAGGCGGCATGCCCAGAAGATTAGCTGGAAACACATCGGGATAATCTAGTACCACTAGGACATAATCAGCAGAAGTGGTATCCACACTGACATCTCTCACATAGGCTAAATATGCTGCACACCCCTTCTCAACCATATGCTGAGCTTCAAGAAAGAGACAACTCCACTAGGAGCGTGATCTAAAGTGCCACTCCCCTCAATACGCGGAATATCTGGCATAGCTAGCGTCACTGTCTTGGCGTGACAATCAAGAATAGAAAAATGGGATGACAACCAGTCCATGCCCAAAATAATGTCAAAATCAACCATACCGAGTAATAATAAATCCGCTCTGGTCTCAAAACCACAGATAGTAACTAAACATGATCGATAAATGCGGTCCATAGCAAGAGAATCCCCCACAGGAGTAGAAAATTAAATGGGGGCACTCAAAGAATCCAAGGCACACCCGAGTGCAGAGCAAAGTAAGAAGACACATAATAATAAGTAGAGTCCGGATTGAATAGAACTGATGCCTATTTATGGCAAGCCATTATAATACTTGTGATAATAGAAATAGAGGCAACAACCTCGGCACGAGCAAGAAGAGCATAATATCTGACCTGGCTTCCCCACTGAGGGCAACCTCTGCCTCCCCGGCCTCCACCTCTAGCTGGCTAAGGGGGTGGGGCGGCAGCTAAAGCTATAGCCATAGCCTGAGAGCTTTGCGGGGCATGTTGTGGCTGATCAGTCTGTGATGATGCACCCCTACCAAGTATGAGGTAGGCCTAACCACATGGCGTGTATCATCACACGCGAAACAAGCTCTGGGAGGACACGATGGCTGTGACTGACCAGGTTTCTTGCTGGACTGACCTGTGGAAACACCCCGCACAGGAGGCGCGCTAGAAACCGGAGGTGCATAGTAAGGCCCTTGAGGTACAAGCGGAGCTGGAGCACTGCTGGCTGCTGGAAGATCTGAATGAAAGGCGCGACCCACAAGAACCCTACCATATTGACCTGTTGGTTGGGCTCGAACACCATAATAGTGGCCCGACTCTCGAGACCTCTTAGTGTCTCTCTCCTCTCGCCCCCTAGCGTGTATACTCTCAATTCTCCTAGCAATGCTCACTACCTACTGATAAGGAATGTACATCTCCATCTCTCGAGCGATGCTAGATCTGATAGGTGAGATAAGACCCTTAATGAACCAGCGAACTCTCTCGCAGACTGTAGCAACTAAAGCCGGTGCATGCCTATCTAATTAGTATAACGGATAGCATACTCCAAAACAGTCATAGCACCTTGGCGCAACTGCTCAAACTCAGCGTTCCATGCTTCTCTGAGACTATCCATCTCGTAAGTGCGCCACCAATCATAGGCGACCCCCCGAAGCTGAAAAGCATCAAAGGAAACCCCATTGGACTCTACTATGCCCATAGTGCGATAAATACGGTAACACTCATCTAGAAATCCCAAGGCATCATCTGTCCCTGATCCACTAAAAACTGAAGGATCATAGTTCTTGAACCTCTCCAACCGTTGTTGTTCATCCTCAGAAGCAGCTGCCCTATGCACGGGCTGAATTGGAGCCGTAGGCAGAATGGTAATGACCTCTAGAACCTGCTCAACCTACACTCGTTGCTCAGGAGTGCGGATGCCGGGAGTCTATGACCCTCCCCCAGCCTGGGATGTGGCTGCAACTCGGGGAAGTAACCCTGCCTGAGCCAAGGTGGTGTACATATATATGAACTGAGCTAACGTCACTTGAATGGCTGGAGTAGTAGTGGCAGTAGTAGGTTTGCTAGGTGCTTCGGCTTCTTTGGATCTGCTGGTGGTGCCTCGGCGGCAGCTCGCGCAGGTGCTCTGGCTGCACCATGTGCGCGTTTTCGACCTCTTTCCCGGCCCCAGCCTCTAACAGCTACAGTAGGGGGCGCGAACGCCTGATCATCCCAGGTAGTGTGTTTCCTCACTATCTGTGAGAGAATAGAAGACAGAAGTTTAGATCTGATGTCAAAAATTTCGCACGACAAGGAAATAAATGAAGTGGAGATTTTTTTCCTAAACAATTACATAGCCTCTCGTAGATAAGTACAGACATCTCCATACCGAACAACAAGACTATAATAAACCAGCTTGTGTCCTGCGACTCCTATATACTTAGAGCTCAGATACCAACTTTTCACGACCCCAATTCACCATTCATGAACATGTCGTGATGGCACCTAGTTCCTACAACTAGGCAAGCCTAACAATGCGGAAATTTAAGATAATTTGCGGAACATTTAGTTAATTTAAGAAAAACAAGCAAAAAATGGTATATAAGTGTCGTTCGGCATATACAACTCAAAAATAAAACGCGGAAGACTAAAATCACATCCCAAAACCCGGAAAATCACATGAACACAAGCTAATGAAAATTAATACATGGCTCTAACACCAGAATATCTAAACCAAAAGTATGGAAGAAGTCCAAATACTACAGATAGAGTAAAGAAGGAGGCTCTTGGGTTTGCGGACACTGCAGAAGTACCTGAAAGTCTCTGTCGCTCTCCTGGCCTCAAATATAGTGAGCCTAAGATGAAGTACTTGGGTCTGCACATGAAAAACATGCATAGAAGAGGCATGAGTACACCACAACGGTACTTAGTAAGTGCCAAGCCTAACCTCGATCGGGTAGTGACGATGAAGGTCAGGGCCCAACCGAGATTAAGCAATATAATAAAAATTTTGGTAACAGTATGAATTAATAATAAATAATGGAAGGCAACTGTGAATTTTGTCAGATTACACAAACAACTATCAACACACCGAGGATAAAATAGCACAAAGTGAAACAACTCCATATCAGTACCAATTACGAGGATCTCCCAAGATACCGTCCTGTAGTTCATGTCCATGTCAATACTAACAACGAGGATTTTCCAGGATACCGTCCTGTAGTCCATTTCCATATCAATACCAATAACGAGGATCTCCCAGGATATCGTCCTGTAGTCCATTTCCATATCAATACTAATAACGAGGATCTCCTAAGACACCGTTCTGTAGTCCATTTCCATATTAATACCAATAACGTGGATCTCCCAGGATATCGACCTGTAGTCCAAAATATAAATATGCATGGGATCTACCGGGAATCTAACCCGTAGTCCCAAAATAAATATGCAGGAGGATCTTCCGGAAATCTAACCCGTAGTCCCAAATATAAATATGCGGGGGGATATCCCTGGAATCTAACCCGTAGTCCCAAAGTAAATATGTAGGGGGATGTCCCGGGAATATAACCTGTAGTACCAAATATAAATATGCAGGGGGATCTTTCGGGAATCTAACCTGTAGTACCAAATATACAAGTGTTCGCCACAATCAGAGAATAGTCATAAATGAAGTACAATACAACCAACAGATAGTTCTAGCCTAACATGTCTCACGTAGTGCAGCTAAGGCAATTTAAGAAAGTATGCAAGTTAAATCAACTAAACATGTCTTTTTAATCTAACACAGGTTATGATTACAAGTAAGATAAAGTAAGTACGAAAGAAAACTCAGTATCAATGTCTTATGTAAAAATCAAATTTTCAACGATTATCTCGAGTATGCACTCATCACCTCACGTACAAGGTACTCAATTAAAAAATAACATATCCTAGGGGAAAGGTCCCCCACACAAGGTTAGACATGCCACTTACCTCGAATCGGCTCCAAATTAACCTTGAAATCGCACTTTTTCCATGAGTATCCGACTTCAACTGGCCCAAATATATTCAATTCAATTACATATCGTAAATAACATCTCAAGCAATAGATTCTACAATTTAATTCAAAGATAAGACACAAAATTAGGTAAAATGACCAAAATGGTCCAGAAGCCAATGTCTCGGAATAGGATAAATTTTACATTTTCAAAAACCTCGTACTCTCACGAGTCTAACCATATAAAACTCTCCCAAATCAGAGGTTCAACATCCACTCAAAACTCAATAGCTTAGCCTATGAAGAAAAAATGATACCTATTGCACAAATGAGATCCAAATTTGTTTTTTTTAGAACCATTAGACCCGTATAAATATTATGGAGCCATAGGAAAAAGCATCATCAAATTTGGTCATCATATAAGGAAGTTATGTTCATTTTTGCGTCAGAAAATATTGATGGTTTCTGGTGTGATCGCAAATGCGAACTTTTTTATCATAATTGCGATGCTAGTTCGCAAATGTGAACTATTTGTCACAAATGCAACTTCTGCCAGACTTGCCTTGTTTGCAATTTGCGAGGGATCACAATTGTGACCTTTCGGTCGCAAATGCGACATCTGAGGCCCGTTAAGTGAGATTTTTGACGGAATTTTCAAACCCTAAACCTTCATAGGCGATTTTTCAAAGACCTAAACTTCTTCAAATTATTGGGTAAGTGTATCTAATCAATTTCCAACTATATTTTGTGATTAATCTTAGATTTAACATCAAATTCATGTAAATATATAGGAAAATTTTGGGGGAAATTGTGAAATCTTTCAAAAATATAAAATGATGATTTAAATGACCAAATGATATCAGAATTACATTATTTTTGTATGGATGAACTAGTAGAGAAATGGATGTTTGGTTTTTATAAATTTTTTGGGGTTCCGAGGTGTGGTCCTGGGGAGTTGACTTCTATTGATATTTTGCAATTATATAAGAATCATAGTTTTGTTAATTGAAATTATTTTGTCTTGCATTGTTTGATATATTCTAGTCGTTTTTTGCTAGATTGAGCCAAGAATTGATGAATTGGTAAAGGAAAAGATAAATTGAGTATTAAATTGGCTGGATTGAGATAAGTATCTTGATTAACCTCGTGTAGGGGACTTTCCCTTTTGATTTGAGTCTTCTATGTTGATTGTAGTTTGTGTACGTGAGGTGAAGAGTGCGTGTTTGTACTTATTTTTGGAAAGTTGACCTTTTAGAGTTCTTAGCTACTTGTATTCACTGTGTATGAAGTTGTTCTTAATATGATTGAGCTTCAATTTACTAGTTTCACTTCTACATGATTTAATTGGAATTAATTACTTTATGATTCATTCTTATTGCCTATTTGACTCTTATTTTACTTAGTTGATGATTTTTATCTCTTCTAATGCCATGTTATCTTTTATAACTGCTTGTCTTTATTGGAAACAATTATTATCTTTCCTGTAATTTGTTTAGTCTTAATTAAGATCATGATTATCTTTCCACTGATCATCCTTAATTGATATTGTTGTATATTCTTTGTAATTTTCTCAACCTTAAAAGAAGTTTAGGTATCCTATATTTAGTTGACATTTCCTTATTTGGAATAATTTGATTCACGTTAGCTTCCTTGTTGTTGAACTACATATTGTGGGATCGTTGCTTTACATTATTTTCTTCCTTATTGAGTTGTTCCTATTATGCTTAGTATTTTCTATTGTGGTTATTCCTTGTGAGCTAGTTTTACCTTCGCCTTGTGATCAAAAGTTCTCAAGTATATTTACTTGCCGTTTTCTTGTATATATTGTCATTGCTTCTGTGGTACTTATTGTGGTACTGCACGAGGTTTCTGCCATGCAATTTTTGATATTGTGATACATGAGATTTCTGTCGTGCAACTATTGTTATGGGGTTTCACGAGGTTTTGGTCGTGTTATTGCTACTATTGACATATTACACATGCGGTATGACAGCCATGATATGTGTGTGTATGTGCGTACACACACACACACACACACACACACACACATATATATATATATGAGCTTATTCGTGGGCTACACATGTGATGATACAAGGTTGAAACATTACGATGCACCTGTGGCAAAACAAGGCGGACACTTATTATGTTATTTTTTGCAAACGTGGCGAGACAAGGTAGGATATATCAGGGATTGATTGTGATGGCCTGAGGGGATTTTTGATGTTTGATATTGTGCTGTGGTATGCTTACTTTTATTAGTTTAATCTCATGGAAGTTGTGAGAAAATATCTTACATACCATTCGTTTTTTCCTTGTGCTTATTAGTTGGTAGGAACTATGTCAAAATACTTGCACAAGCATACACATAGTTGAACACTCCCATTGGATATGAAGTTCTCCTAATATTGCTGAGTATAGATGTACACCCTCGTCTATATGTCATATATGCGAGAGTAGCTCTAGTCAGTGAGTTATCAGTGTGACCATGAGTTGTGATATAGGAACAAGATGCCAAGTTTTAGGGTTCAAGTATTGGGACCCGTGAGCTGTAAGTTGTCCGAGGTTCGGTATTTCATAGAGTATGTTAGGTAAGACTTGATGTGAGCATTGTTTTAGGTCTGAGTTATTGCTTACCTTTACAATATTTGTGCTTTTGGTTTGGGTTTGTGATTTTGCTCGTTCTTCTATGTCATTATTATGGTATTTTTATTGTTACTTCATGATTTTCTTCCCTTACTATAATTGTTGTATTGTTAGCCATAGTTTGTAGTCTTTAAATGTATACATCATGTTCCATTGTTCCTATGCATATATTTGTACAGTTTATTAGACCGCTATGTGTCTTGACTATTCCTCGTCATTACTCCATCGAGGTTAATCTTGATACTTACTCGTCACTATTGTGGTGTTTTGATGCTACTTTTCTGCACATTTTTGTTGTGCATATCTAGGTTTCAATCGTTAGTAGTTGTGCGGATCATTTCATAGGAGACTCATGGTAAACCTGCTACTGCATTCGCAGGCTTCAGAGTCACCTTTTTACTTGTATTCAACTATTTTTACTAATTTTCATACAGTTTATATAGAAGTGGTAGCTAACTCTGTAGAGCTAGTGACTTGTACTACTGGGTTTAAGAATATGCTCATTTTATAAAGGATTCATTCTAGAAATATTTTAAGATATTATTTATTATTGTTGCTCTTCTGTGAATATTAGGCTTATTTAGTCCCTAAGACTAGGTGCCGTCATAAAACCCAACGGAGGGGAAATTCAGCTGTGACAGGTAGATATTAGGTTGAATGAATACTTGGAGTTAGCTGGATACAAAAAGTGGGCTAGGTTGTATGCACTTGTTAATAGGGGATGGACCATGATGTCAAATATTTCTGATTCAATCAATGTCACACTAGTGTCAGTAAGGGAATTGCCAATATGCGACTTCCTCGAAGAAGTTAGGAAGATGTTTGGATGTTGGAATTGCAGGATCCAAAGAAGCTACAGAAACATACACAATGCTTGGAAAAAATACCCGGAGATGCTTACTTTGAAGGAGGCAATGTCTACACGCATGACTGTAAGTTTTATTTTTATGACATTGTATCATATATTTAGCCAATGTTATAGATAGATAACTTTGTTCTGAAATAATTTATACTATTTGGAATACTGTCCACATGTTTAGTTTATCGTTAGTTGAATTTATCTATATATATCGTTATATATATATATATATATATATATATATATATATATATATATATGTCAGTGTATTTAGAAGCTAAGATGTAATTATATTTAATGTTCTGCTAGTTTACTTATAGGATGTATTCTTCTTTATTCAAATATTTCCATTGTATTCAACTGAATAATTCTGCATTCTATATACTTACATATGTTTGTATTCAATACATATTTGATTTAATTCATACTGTTGTATATTTAATAAGTCTATTCTTTGTTTATTAATGAATTTTTTTGTTTATATGTGCTCAAAACTTATAGGTCTATGTTTGATGTTGGTGGTACCATCGGCTGAATACATACATAAGATGAACGATGAAGGGAGGCATTACATCGTCTGCCTGTTAGAGAGAAAATATGTTTGTGGTAGGTTCCAAGTTGACGAATTACCATACCCATACGCTTGAGCTGTATTAAAGAGCAAGTTTCTAATGCTAGAAGTATTTCTCTGACTATTACAAACTAAATTCTTTTTTAATAACATACGATGTGCCTGTGTACCTGCTACCGAAACTAATTGAATAGAATATACCAATACATATTGTAGAGGAAGTTGTATTACCACCCAAAATGGAAATACCTCCTACAAGGCCAAAGAAGAAGTGGGATAAGCCATCCAGTGAATTGTTGCAGCCAAAAAAATCAACATTCATGTAGCATATGTGGGCAGGGAGGATATAATAAGCAAACGTGTAGAAATACTCTACGTAGGACTTAGTTCACATTCTAACTTGTATTAATGCACCAACAATGTATCATAGATTCTGATGATATTTTGAAATAATACATTTTACACCTTTTTTGTGAATACATTCTGGATATAGTTAGTTATATTATCGTGTGAATACATAATTCAAGGTGCACTCATATTCTATATTAGAATACGTCTGACTATATAAGAAAACGAAGTGTTATAAACATACAAGTAATAGTGTATTTTATAAAGATTGTATGCAAGTTGGACACAGACGTGGTAAAGATGATAAACCTATGCAAAAACCTAACCTAAGCAGCAAAAGCAGAAATAGGAAGCCCAACCTAAAGATAGAAATAGTGACAAGGTGGAGCAGAAAGATGTAGCACCTGCACAGAGAAATCACGTAATAATGGATGATGAGGAAAACAGAAAACTTGCTAACTCACCTACAAGGATATATAGAGGAGAGAAGGGGCGGAATTGGAGAAAATCCATAGGGAAATCAATAGCTCAAAGATAGGAAAAAGCAGGGGAGGATTCAATCAGTATCATTAATGGGTTCAATATACTAGTAGAAATAGGTTTGCAGCTAATAAATCCAAGGCAATTAGGTGAAGGTTCGAGTAGGCACAGTGGTCAAGCAGGGGTGGAAGGATATTCACGGGCTGGTAACATAGAACATTAGGGGTCTGAATAAGATTCCTAGGTAGAAGGAGGTTAAGAAGTACATAAGAAGTAATAAAGCAAATATGATATCAATACTTGAACACAAAATAAAGTAGCAGAAGGCTGATCAAATAATAAGGAAAATCACTACAGGATGGGACTCGCTAGCTAACTATGAGCATAGCAGCAAAGGAAGAATTTGGTTGTTGTGGGATGCTAATGAGATAGAATGTCTGGTGTTGGGGAAGTCTTCTTAGTTTATTCATGTTGCAGTTCACATCAAAAGCATGAATATGAGGTTTGAATTTACTGCAATCTATGTCTTGCATACACTGGATAACAGGAGACACCTATGGAGAGACTTAGCAGATATTAACAATAGACAACAAAGACTATGGTTAATTATGGGTGATTATAATGCCATAAGATATGGGGAGGATAGACCAATTGGTAATGATGTCCAAGATTTGGAGGTAGGAGACTTCAAGAGCTTTATAGATGATACTGGTTTGGTTGAAATGAGGACTAATAGAAAAAATTCACATGGACAAATGGACACATATATAGCAGGATAGATAGAGCACAGGTTAATGTAGAGTGGATGTTGAAAATGCCTTATCTAGAGGTATGGGAAATGGATCCGGAATATTTTGACCACTCACCTTTGAGTGTTACACTTGAAGAAAAGGAAGAGATAGTCCGCTAGACTTTTAAGTTTTTGAATTATCTAGCTGAACATAAAGATTTTCTAAGGATAGTTAAAGAAGCATAGAAAGGGAGTAATGAAGATAATGTAATAAAAGATTTATGGAATAGATTGAAAAGGGGGAAACAAACTATGAAAGAATTGAATACTAAATAGTACAATGTTGTAGGAGATAAGATTGCAGACTATAGAAAGCAACTATGTAAAATGCATGAGCAAATGAGAAGTCCTGGACAGCCTGAGAAGATGGTTACAGCAGAAAAGGAAATGCAACTGGAGAAATGGCTGAGAGTGGAGGAAAGTATCATTAAACAAAAGCTGAAGGTAAAATGGCTAAAGCTAGGAGATGATTACATTGCCTACTTTTATTCAAACATGATGAGTAGACATTCTCATAACAAGATAAGGAAATTAATAAAAAGCAATGGGGAAGTAATATAGATAAAGCATGAGATTGAAGAGGAAGTAATTGGGTTCTATAAATAACTATTGGGATCAGCAGGTGAAAGAATTCCTACTATTAATCCAGTGATCATTAGAGAAGGTCTACTAGTAAATAGACAATAGCGGCTGGAGTTGACAACAACAGTATCTAAGGAAGAAATACGCAGGGCACTAATGGGGATCAGTGATAGCAAAGCACCTGGATGCGATGGATTCAATGCACTCTTCTTCAAGAAAGCATGGCTTGTGGTTGGGGATAAGATAACTGAAGTAGTATTGGCGTTTTTCTCAAAAGACAATTAGTACCAGCCTATCAATTGTACAAAAGTGATCTTGGTTACCAATTTCTTGTTGCACTCTCATCTATAAAGTCATTTCGAAGGGGTTAACTAATAGATTGCAAGATATAATGGATGACATAGTAGATAAAAGTCAATCTGCAGTTGTCCCGGGAAGATTGATTAATGATAACATAATAATGAGCCATGAGCTTGTTAAAGGATATGGTAGGAAAGATATATCACCTAGATACATGTTGAAATTGGATATGAAGAAATCTTACAACTCTACTGAATGGAACTACATGGAGCAACCACTGAGGAATATGCAAATGCCACGGAAGTTTGTGAATTGGATTATGATATTTCTGAGGACTATCTCATATTCCATCATTATAAATGGGCAGTATTCAGTACCTTTTAAAGCCAAAAAAGGGTTGAGATAAGGTGATCCTTTGTCTCCATATCTATTTGTATTGGCTATGGAGTATTTTACTAGACTGCGTAAGACATTAAAGAGGAATCAAGATTTTAACTTTCACCCTAAGTGTTCCAAGATGAACATTATTAAACTAAGCTTTGTTGATGATTTGCTACTAATCTGTCAGGGTGATACTATATCTGTGAAGTTATTGTATCAATGTTTCCAAGAGTTTTCACAAGCATCAGGATTAGCGTCCAACACTAAAAAAAGTTCAATCCATTTTGGAGGAGTCGAAGATGATATCCATTGGGAAATTCTGCAAATGTCGGGGTTCTCCAAGGAGATCCTTCTAGTGAGATATTTAAGGGTACCTTTGAGTACTAAAAGGATGTCATTACTGCAATGTCAACCACTTCTTGAGAAAATAATAGGAAAAATTCAATCTTGGATTCTATTTTATGCATGAAGAGTCCAACTTATTAAGAGTGTGTTATTCTCCATTTAAGTGTATTGGTTTCAGATATTCTTATTGCCAAGAAACTAATCTATTTGATTGAAAGTATGTGTAGAAGGTTCTTATGGACAAGAAGTGTTGAGGTTACAAGGAATGCACTCATAGCCTGGGACAGATTATGTTGGCCAAAAGTAGCAAGTAGATTGAACTTGATGGACATAGGCTTATGGAATAAAGTATGCAAGATATTTTTGAGATTATGTAAGAAAAAGGACAAAATGTGGGTGCAATGGGTCCATATGTACTATAAGAAATATAGTCCAAGGTGGGGAGATGAGCCAAAGCAAGCATCTTGGATGATTCAGAAGATTTTTAAAGCCAAGAAATTCTTTGAAAAAGATGGGTATATATAGGAATTTGTTCTTAGACTGGAAATATTCCCTATCAAAACCATGTATCTGCAGTAGAGAGGAGAATTTAGCAAAGTTTCATGGAGAAGGCTCATTTGTAACAACAGTGGACTGCCTAAGTGAATATTCATTATGTTTTTGGGTGCTCATAGTGGGTAGAAGATTATATCTGTCCACTATGCAATACAGAAGTAGAGATTACTGATCATCTCTTTTTTGCATGTTCATTCTCTATACAAATATGGACTTCTATGCTGGAATGGCTGAAGATCTATAGATAGGTGATGACATGGGAGGATGAACTGAAATGGGCTAATCAATAATATCATGGAAGATGTGCAAATGCTAAAATATATAGGATGATGCTAGTTTGGAGCATATACCATATATGACAAGAAAGGAACGCAAGAGGTTTTTAGGCAACACAAAGAAATGCTGAAATAATTAATAGGCTACTAGTACAGGATCTGCACTATAGAGCGAATGTGAAGCAACGATTGAAGGGAAGATTACTAGATTTGAATTACTATTCAATTGTTCATTGAAATGTATAGAAAGTTTTTTTAGGAGGAATAAAGATACAGAATAAATAGCTTAGTCTGGGGCATATGTCCAGAACAAGCTATAGAAAGAATTATTGTGTAAATATTACTTGGTAATAAAAATTTTTAGTTACCAAAAAAAATATTTCATATGTCATCCAACAATACATAAGTTATCATTTTTTTGAATATATCTAAATAAATCTAGAAATGAAAAGTTATTAGATTTGAGATTGTATAAACTAAAAAACAATCTGTTATGCACAGCGTCTGACTTGAATATACAAATCCAGCAACAATACATCTGCATATAGCTACATACTCATTTAATATAACATGTTAAATACATACTTATACAATCTGCTGAATAAATTCTTGTAGCCCATGTATTATTCAGTTTCTAACTTGGATATACAATCCATAGGACTGAAACTGATTACATACTAATATACCATGTTGAATTGCGTACAAAAATACAAATTGTGTTATACATTGTGTCTGACTTGAATAGACAAATCCAACCAAATAAGTACAAATACATATGCATTTGTATAAGTATAAATATAACCTGCTTAAAAATATAAGAACAACAGGTTGAATATGTACGTATAAAACCTGTAACGCTCAGTTTCTGACTTGGATATACAATCCAAGTGTCTGAATCCAAATACACACTAATACACCTTGTTGAATATATATGAATATAACCTATTGGATACATATGAATACAACTTGTAGAATAAGTGTCAATACTCATGCACAAAACAATGAAACATAGATTAAATAGTTGAAATGGCCATATACAAACATGTGGATACAGCGATTAACACATGGTTTTTTTTCTTAACTTAATACCATCTTCACCAAAACAATATTCAAAAAATAGTATTCACATAAAACTAGGGGTGTGCATTTGAATCGATTTATCGATTATTTATTATCGGTTTATCAATTTATCGACTTCAATTTTAAAATATTTCTTAGCGAGTTACAAATTTCGATTTCGATTTTTTCCTCTTCGTTATCGATTTATCGATAAACCAATAAGATATACTAAAAAAAAGTTAACCTAAACATTTTTTTTGCCCTTTCCTTTACCGAATATCCCTAACCCTATTATTTCATCTACCACATATAAGGAATGATCATTTTTAAAGCTCAATAGAATGACGTTCAAATTAAAGGAAAATAGAATTAGCTGTGATGATGTATTTTTATTTTTATACCGTTGGAGTGTTGGTGGCATATATTTGATCCCTTACTTTAGTTTTGTTGCATGTACTTGTTGACACTATTATTATGTTATAAATGGTATTTTCTTATTTTAGCTTCTTTTTGTCCATATTAGTTAGGCGTGTTTATAGTGATATACTTTCCATGCAATCCCGTAAATTGTCTTATTGGTGTAACTGATAACCCACATGTGATGTGTGAACAATGACAGTTGTGTACCATAGTCAGTAGCTAGATAGGGATAAGGGGACATGGAATACATATGGTGAGCTACAACAATGGTTAAAGAGCGCGTTTATCTCTATAAGAAGGGTGCGTTCCGAGGTGTGAAGTGGGAGAGAAGGGATGTCACAATTGGGGATAAGCCCCAAAAATCGATAAATGTAGATCGAAAAAACCAAAACCTTACTGAAATTACAACGATAAGTACATCTACAAATCGATAATCCATAAGTAATTATCGATAAGAGTCAAATTGAATCGATAATCGAATGCACACCCCTACATAAAATAACCTTCAAAAACTACATTCACCTAAAACTACTCTAACACTATCTTCAACGATGAATCTGACTCCGTGATTTTCCTAAAAATCTTTGAAAGGTCTTTGTTCTCGCTTATAGCATTGGCGTCTATCTTCCGCATAGCATAGTCCTACAGGAGAGCACCATATCTTTTACAAAGTAGATTGATGTTATTTGTGGAACCTCACCAAGAGTGCTCAGAAACTCTGCTTATGCCACAAAATGCAACCCACAATCCTCGAAAAAATATAGATTGAAACAATTAAAAATAATTCATACTTTCAGATTTATAAATGATACAAGCATGATGATTAAATACATATATGCTCCCAGCTTTTTGTTGAGGCAGATCTGATATGAAAACAACATCAAAAGGATTATTATGTGATTTGTCAGTGTATGTTGAGCCATGAGACCAATCTATGCCTTGATTATCTATGTAAAAGCCACTGATTGATAGATACATAGGTACAAGATTAGCAAGCTTATCTATCTCGGAAGCTACATAGGCATCATGACCTGCAGATCTCTTTGAATGAGACAATAACCAATATCCAGTGTAGTTTATCCTTCAAGTTGACTAGTATCAAGATATTATCAACAATATGCTAAGGTACATTAGCTAGCAATCTGTAGCCCCTTATGCACTCACATACCACATCCTCTTCTTTTGCTACATTTGCATTATTATCTTTATCAGCATACTTGTTGAAGATTTCATCGATTCTTGTCTTGATATAAAGTCAACAATTGTATACTTGAAGTTGGTTGTTTTGTTGTACTTCCCTTATTTCTCAAATAGTAAAATACGACGTCAATATGGTATATAAAAATTTAACTACATAGCGTTAGTACATTGAATGAAATCAACGAAAAGAAACTAAATATAATAACTGAATGTAGTCTTATCATGTGCTGAAAACAAATAGAATGAATATAATTCAGTACATTAAAGGTTAAAAAATAACTGAATACAACTTGGCATCACCTGTTAAGCTACATAATGATTAATACATATATATATTTGATGCAGAACACAGTTCAATACATTGTGTTCACTAAATAATTATAAATACTTGAATAGTTCAGAAATTAGTCAAGAGAACTCTTAAATACAAATCAGAAAATCATCAGAAACCAATCATTAAAAATATTAATACAAAATACATAATATTAAATACAAGACACAAACTAATCAGAAAACTAAACATGAAACGTATGAATACAAAATGCATACTATTAAATACATGTGTAAACGATACATCTGAATACAGTTAAATACATAAAAAGTATGTAGGACATATGAATAACAATATGCTTACATAGAAAATGAACAATATAAATATAAATTTGTGTGAAAGCTCAAATTGTGATTATACAATTAGACAAACCAATCATAAAAAAATAAATTAAGCTAGAGTTAAAAGGGGTATAGCTTACATTATCATCCCATAGTTTACCGTCAGACGAGAGAAGGTAAAATCACTTAGTTGAAGTAACTTAATCAACTTCAAAAATCTAACGGTATATGAAGTGTTGACTTGTTCTTCTTATGATGGTCTTTCAAATTACTTCTACAAGGATTTGGTAAAAAATATTATATCCATTTAAAAAAATATAAATGCATAATAGACATACCGGGGAAAAAATTCAATTCTGTTCACGCTACCGAGAATACCATCATGAATCCATTTCTCGTATTTCTGAATGACTAATGTTGGATGTAGCCCCAATATTGAATCATCTTCAAATGGGTGTCTTTTTTCAAATATAGGAGTCAACTTTACTGAGGTACATATTGTTCATTGAAGTTATGAATAGAGATGCTTAAGTATAAATACCGTGGGGGAATAGATTATAGTTTTATAAATATTTTTTTATTTAATAATTCAGTAACCTGCAGAGTCGAAGTTAGACTCATAAGGCGAAGAATACCATCAACTTGGTCGTTGATTCCTATGAGATGGTAATGGGATTGATTCAACATTTTTTACACTATGATGTATCACAATTCTAGTTTTTGGATGGAAGAAACTTGTCATCCAACTCAAATTGTGATACATCGAATTCTCTAGATACACCCTTTTGGCCTATAGGTGGTATGTTGCACGGCACCTCCGATGTCGTATTCCCATCCACTCTTGTCTCAACACAAAGAGCATTAACATTTTTATTCTATTAAATATATACATATCTATGTTAGTGTATCATAAATGACCTATGTACATAAACTCATTCATGTTTATGAATACATCTAAATACATATAAATACAATATATATTTAAATGTAAAATTATTTTTTGTTGAGGCACTATTTAAGTACATCTAAATAAATCTATTTGATTGAGGCAGTATCTAAATACATCTAAAAACTATTATTTTCTAACATTACTATATAGTGCAAGCTTTAATATATACAAGTATCATTTTTTAATACATATGAATACATCTACATACAACATCCGAAGATCAAAAATATTAGGTAGAAATACAGTCAGAAAGTAGAATAAAAATAAATACAGTTGCACACATGATTAAGATAATTAAATATACTGAAGTATTATGTGTATACTTGTATTTCATATTGTGTATTATGTTTGATATATGATTAATTTGAATAAGAGCATAAACGAGTTATAAACCATATATTAAAGATGTTAAAAAATTTAAACCCATACATTCTCGCAGACAGCTATATCACTCTGTGTTTGGCCTTTAGGATTATATTGCAAGTTGGCATCAAAACGTCCCCCTGTGGTTTTTCTTTCTCTGGTATATGCTTTCCTTTTGTTGATTGTCTTGAAGATGTTCAAAAAGCATCTGAAAGTTTTTATTGATCAATAATCTTAGAGACATAAACTCGCCCATCGCCTTAGCAAAACATAAATTATTAGAGAAGTATGCAAAAAATATAAGAATGTTAAGCGCTAAAATGTAATGTTTAATATGTGCATAAAAAAGCTCACGTATTCTTTGAATGAATAAAGATCTTTCCTCAAAGAATATACTTCATCATTTTTGGAATCTGTCGGTTGATTCTCATGCAATACATTTTGTGCTATTTATGATACGCCAATAGGAAGAATTTTGGATTTAGTCTTTGCATTTAAGGGATCTATAATTTGTTCTTTGTACATTTTGTGGGCCATTGATGAAGATGGACCAACACTTACAGCATGTTTCTTCTTAGACTAAAGATCTTATGTAGGACCAAAGTCATTCGAATCCTTTGCCAAATTATCTGAATGAGTAGGAGTAGGACTATTCTCAACAACAATACCTACTAGAGGATTCTGAATAAAGACAAGTTCTATATCGCTTGGCTGGATGTCGTTGTAAACAATCTAAAAAAAAAGAAATACACTCAAAGTGAATTACCATGGTTGTATACAAATCTGAAATCAAATGTAGGTTGTATGCAACTGTATTGACTAATAAAAAGGTATTAAAAAAGTAGCCACCTAACAAATATTTGTAATAACCCGACCGGTCATTTTGAGATTTTGTACTTTACTCGCCAGTTCTCAGGCATGACTATCCCTTTATGGTGTATTATGACTTATGTAATTCGTCGATTTTGGTTTTTGAAGGTAATCGAAATGTATTTGGAATAATAATTCTCAGTTTGAAGCTGAAAATTTTAAAAGGTTTGACCAATTTTTGACTTATTAGTATATGATCTTGAATTGGAATTTGTATGATTTAGTTAGCTCTGTTAGGTGGTTTGGGACTTTAGAAGCATGATCGGAATGTATTTTGGAGGACCGCAGAAGGCTTAGGCTTGAATTGGTAAAATTAAGATTTTGGCGTTTTTCAATTGATAGGTGAGATTTTTTTATAGGAGTCGGAATGAAATTTTAGAAGTTGAAATAGGTTCATAATGTAATTTTGGATATGTGGGCAAATGTTTAGGTCAATCGGAGGTGGTTTGGATGCTTTCTGCTTTGTTGGTGGAATTTAGAAATTTTCAAAATTCATAGGCTTGAATTTGATGTGATTTCAATGTTTTTGCGTTGTTTTTGGTATTTCGAGGGTTAAACTAAGTTTGAATGATGTTATGAGATATATTGGTAGGTTTGGTTGAGGTCCCAGGGGCCTCGGGTGTATTTCGGATGCTCAAGCGGGCACTTTTGATCTTTGGGAGATTGTTGGTTTTCTGGTATTTTAGTAGTAGTGGTTTGTTCATTTCGACCACGTGAATTCATCCGCCATCGCATAGATTAAGTTGAGGCCAAGCGTATTTTGCGAAATGTGATCGCGAAGGTAGGAGTGTGATCACGTAGTGTGAGAAGTCTTGGTCACTACATTCGTGTGGAGACCTTTGCGTTCAGTAAAAAGGACTTGGAGTGGTAGTGAGGTGAAGAAATTTCTTTATGCAATTGCATACAGATGGTCACGATCGCATTTTTATGAGGATTTGTCATACATGATTCCATAGGTGTTTCTGCGACGCATATGGTTTAAAAATTGGGCACTATTTAAAATATCCAATCCACGACCCTTCTTTATTTTCCACTATTTATGAAAGAGCCCCTCCCAAATTTTGTACACCCCCAGTGAGCGTGGGTACCCTAAGTGAGTGATATATTGATTATGCCATGAGATGGCTTGTTATTACGCTTGGGCCATAAGGGGCCCTCCCGGAGTCTGTACACCCTAAGTGAGAGCGAGTACGCAGGCTTTATGCGATATATCCCGAGGGGCTAATGTTATTCCATGTTATTGCTTGAAGGTCGGTTCTTCATTTATGTTATGCCCGAGGGGCTAATTACGAGTGATTGTGAGGTACCCCGAGGGGCTAGTTCTATTGATATTATGCCCGATGGGCGGTATATGATAAATGTTTTGCTCGAGGGGTTGTTTATGTTTCTATCATGTTTACTCACTATTTTATCACTCGTTTGAAACTGTTTAAACTTCTAATTAAAAAGGTTTTTACCGAAACTGAGCATGATTTACGAAGTAAATGACTTATGTACTGTGCTAGAAATATCCTGTATTCGATGTAGTGTTTTGACTATGTTTACGTGTTTTCTTATTGCTCAGCTTTCGTTACCATTATTACTCACTGAGTTGGAGTATTCACTTTACTTCCTGCACCTTGTGTGTAGATTCAGGTATTCATAAACTCAGTAGCCGGTGTTGATTGCTCGGAGGTAGAGCCATCAGAGTTTAAAAAGGTAGCTGCACGACGTTTGCAGCACTGCTTTTCTCCCTCTTATTTTTGTTACAATGTATTCAGTACATTTTCATTATATTCACACCTTAGTAGACGCTCGTGACTTGTGCACTGTTCATATAGACTTATATTATGAAACATATGTTTAATTAAAGGCTTAAACATTATTCTTATTGATTAATGGTTAATTTGGGAGTTGTGTCGGTTGTCATAGTTTTTTTATGCGCCATCATGATCGGGGCAATTTTATGGTCGTGACAAGTTAGTATCAGAGTTTAAGTTACATAGGTATCATGAGTCACGAGCAGATTTAGTATTGTCTCGCAGATTGATACAGAGACATTTGTACTTATCCTCGGGAGGCTGCAAAACCATTAGGAAAAACTTCACATTCTTGCATTCTTTTCGTACGTCCTTGATTTAGCTTGAAATGTAACTCCTTGAATTCCTTCCACGTATTCGTATGCGTGCATGAGCGCTCCGTATTAGTTATTCATCAATGGCTTGTGATTCCTTGATCGAGGGGCGAGATGTGATCATTGTGTGTAGATGTTGGACCAGCCTGAAGTATTTGAGGTGGGGGTTTTGCCTACAGCTTGAGCACTGAGGCGTTGATTGTGTGAGCATGTGCTTCTGGATGTGTATGTCCGATAGTGTCCTAATTAGTAGGAGTGACAACTGGATAGCTATGTGATGAGTATAAGGTGATTGCGAGATGTGTTTTTATGATTCAAATGGAACGAAAAGGGTCTTCTTGGGGCAGTAAGAACTATTTAGCGTTCGGTTTCCATGATTTGATGTATAGCCCCGAGTTATGGGAGTGTGAAGAATCTTTTCATGTTTTCTAGTTGGGGAATGAAATAAATTTCATGTTGCGATATGAGTTCAGACTCAGGAAGATTAAGTGACTGCAAAATGTTTATGCCGGTAGAAGGGTATAAAGAGATGTTAGTTTGAGACAAAGCAGAGTGGTTACCTCTTGCAAATTGTTCTGAAATTCGAGTGATCCTTTATGTCATTTATTGGAAGATCTTTGTTTCCAAGGAAATATATGTTTTGCAATTTGAATTTGGGTTGACTAAGAGAGCGAGCTTCACTGTTATGAGGGTAAATGCGAGATTTATAGAAAACTTAAAGTACTAGATGGTCTATGTGTCACGAGCTTATGAAGGGTTGAGTTTAATCTCACTATGGTATTATGACAGTAATAGAGTATATGCGTTACGATTTATTGTGTGTTTTGATCAATGACTTTGATCCAAGTGGGGGAGTCTGCTATTGATTAGTTGATTGTACATTATGTGCTATGTTGGTTCCAGTTTGAGGCGTACGGGTGAATCAGTTATGGCTTATGGAGGTTGAGACCGAGGATACTCGAGTAAAGAAAATTTGAATAAAGGCCATGCTATGCTTTGTGCGTATACAAGAATCGCAGAATGACATGAGTTTTTATGAGTAAAGGGTGTACGGTGCATAGAACAAGAAGTTGCTTGGGTGTATTAAGGTGAGATTACATTCTGCAATGTCAGAGTGTTGATGGAGCACGGGTCATCCGGTCCGTTTAATCGGTGTAATTGTGGTTTGAGTAGAGGGGATGACTCTCAAGAATGGTTCTAATGCGTTCAAGATTTTACGGGTAATAATTAAAAAAATTTAGGTTGTATATTTGGCAAGAAACTGAGGTTCGCATTGAAGGGTGTCAAGACTTGTGTCAATTCTATATCAATTATAGGATTCTATATATTAGTATCAGGGAGGTAATGGCTTCGGATTCGTAGGAAGTCTCTTCAGGGAAATATTTTGAACATGGTGCTTTTGGGAATATTTAAGAGAGTATTCAGCAGCTTATGAGCCTTAGACTGTGTCGTTTTATGTTTTGGTCTCGTGTGGTGAGTCTGGATTGTGGAATTGAGGTATTATAGAAAGAAGTAGTATCAATTTGAAGGTAAATTAGAAGTAAACTCGGAAAAATAGGATAGCTTGGTAGTAGGCCGGATCGTTACGATAAGCATATGATTAGTTCTTTGGATTCTTATGAGGTATGAATTTATACAAGTGATTCACGGCAATGCTCTTGGGTTTTAGTGGCTTGCGTAGCTAGGTTGATTTAGAAGGATTTGGTCCTGGCGGGGTTAGTTTTTGTGCAAATGGGACTCAGAGAGTTTTTGATGATTTCTACCATGGTTGGAGGTGTATATTCTCTACTAGAAGGAGGAGCATGGGATGTATAGTGATTATCTTCTAGATGCGATCAATGAAAAGTTCTTGGCTAGTTGAGTGCATGGTTGGTTGTGGCTCGGAATGTATATGAACTTCTTATGTTTACCCTAGGGTGGCATGGTATATGCAGTATGATGTGTAGGATTGAGATCAGCATGTGTAAGGTCACAGTTCAGTTTTGGAAGGAAGGTCACAAATCCTTAGGTGGCTTGGACACTTTCAGATAACTAGATAAATGAGATTCACTGATTGGTATGCCTTGATAATGGTATACAATTATAAAGGGCAATGTGTTTGAGTTGAGGATACTTCATTAATATTGCGGCACTCTCTTGTTGGATCGACAGATGGTATTGGAGTTTGCTTGGTGGAACAGAAGAATTATAAGAGTACCCCTCGTGGAATGGTTAGGTATTAGAGGTGTGTTGTTTATTCGGACGGTGGAGTTAAGATCGGATAAGGTGATTTGCGTGATGTATGGATTTGGAGACTGAGAGCTCTCATAAATGGGTTATGTTGTGGTTGTGGGTCGCGTGTATTTGTCTTGTGTGGTTACTATTGGGGGTTTGGAGACCCGAGCGGACCCTTATTGCTTAGTATTCCAGATTTTGGTATGATTTTGGATATGGACTGGCTGTCTCTGTATCGTGTTATTGCGCTAAGCAGTGATGTTTGAAATGCTGGGGATGCCACGGATTGAGTGGCGAAGTTCGTTGGATTATGTTTCCAGTAGGGTGATTTCATTGTTGAAGACCCAACGGATGGCTTGGAAGAGTTGTCTTCCTTATTTGTCTTTTGTGAAGGATGTCAGTGCAGAGACTTCTACCATTGATTTAGTTCTGATGGTGAGGTATTTTTCGGATGTGTTTCATATGGTCGGCCATGTTTCTGGATAGGGTTGTTAATTTCGGTATTTATTTGGTGCTAGGAATCGTATCGTGTTTCCCCGTCAAAGTTAAAGGATTTGAAGGAAAAACTTCAAGGACTCTTGGTAAGCGATCCATTGGTACACCAAAATGGACGTGTATTCTACATTAAGTCAGCTTGGTTGACTCCGAGTCATATTGTTGAGGGATGTGTTGATTTGATTGTTATTGAGCTTATACTGATCTGGGGAGGTCTTTGAGTTACATTTCCGTGTTGTGAGGCATTGGGATTTGTTGGTTATAGGCACATGTGGTGCGGTTTTGCTGGGGTCTCTCAATGGAATTCAAGCAGGAGGAGTATTGGGAATAGTTCGGCAGATGGCATATCGGTTGTGTTTTTTTGAGTTTGTGTAATGTAATGTCAATTGCTTCACAACGGCTATGATGATTTCTGGGGTTCTAGACATCAAATTGCGCGTGATTTTCGATTTTGAGCATACTGACTTGAGGTGTCTCATGTGAACTAGTGTTTGGATAGGTGTCGCGCATTGTAACAAAGTTACGTGGAGGTATGACCTTTTTGTTTGGATTCGTGTGTTCTATTACTACAGTGTGTGATGAGTTCTCAACATTGTGTTGTGGTGGTACTGATGAGCTTGCAGTACATCTCTTTTATTTGGGTCATTTTTCAAGAATTGAGTACGTTGGGATTGTTTCCTATTGGGGTACGGATTGCAAGAGTGGTGGCTTTAGATGGTATAGATGTGTCATGTCACCAGAGTAGATGTATTGGACTAGATTAGATAGTTAGGACCCAAAATGAATACAAATGGATTCGGTTTCGGCATATTAGAAGGATAATATTGAAGTTCGGCTCAGAAATGTGTTACGGTCCTTGCCAAAGGATGAGTGGCATCATGAATAGTTGATCTGAGGAATGGTTATGACTTACTGCATGTTTTATTTATCATTGGCAGTACACGAAAGTGTTGGAATGAGGCTTTGCTTGATAAGAAATTTATTATTGGTATTCGGTTATTTCGAGCAACTATTTGATCACTATGAGTGTTTGAATATGTGATATATGGCGTAATTGCATCTGAGTTGCAGGGATTGTTTGTTACAGCTTGTTTGGGCTTATTCAGAGTATAGATGTGAGATACTTATCTTGTAGATGATTTCAGAAGTGAAAATGTGGTTGTAAGGTTTATAGGCTAGGTTTGATTGTGAAAGTTCAGTTACATTATGTTATCAGACCTATATGAGATAGGGTGACGTAGGATCACCCCCCGGGTATGTGCAAGGTAAGGTTTAACAGTGATTTGATGGTTTTCAAAACAACACTAGGGGCATTCGAGGATGAATGTATGTTTAAGCGGGGGAGGATGTAACGACCCGACCAGTCATTTTGAGCTTTTGCACTTCGCTCGCCAATTCTCGGGCATGACTAGCCTTGTGTGGTATGTTATGACTTATGTAAATCGTCAATTTTGGTTTTTCAGGGTAATCGAAATGACATTAGAAGAACAATTCTTAGTTTGGAGCTTAAAATTTGAAAGGTTTAACCAAGTTTTGACTGGTTAGTATATGATCTCGGACTGGAATTTTTATGATTTGGTTAGCTCCATTAGGTGATTTGGGACTTAGGAGCGTGAACTTAATGTATTTTGAATTTGGAGGTCTGCGGAAGGTTTAGGCTTTAAGAGGCTCACTTCTGGTATCGGCTTTAATTGGCAAAATTGAGATTTTAGCATTTTCCGTTTGATAAGTGAGATTTCGATATGTGGGTCGAAATGGAATTCTGGAAGTTGGAATAGGTTTGTAATGTCATTTTGGATATGTGCATAAATTTTTAGGTCAATATGAGGTGCTTTGGATGGTTTCCGCATCGTTGGTGGTATTTAGAAATTTTCAAAGCTCATAGGCTTGAATTTTATGTTATTTCGTCATTTTTGCATTGTTTTTGTCGTTTCCAGGGTTTGAATAAGTTTGAATGATGTTATGGGATATGTTGGTAGGTTTGGTTGAGGTCTTAGGGGCCTCGGGTGTATTTCGGACGCATAAGTGGGCACTTTTGGTCTTTGGGAGATTGCTGGTTTTCTGGTGTTTTAGCAGCAGTGGTTTGTTCATTGCAATCGCATGAGTTCATTAGTGATCACATAGAGTAAGTTGAGCCAGGTGGATTTTATGAATCGTGATCGCAAAGGTAGGAGTGCGATCACTTAGGGTGAGTAGTCTTGGTCACTGCATTCGTGTGGAGGCCTTTACATTCGCATAGAAGGACTTGGAGTGGTAATGAGGTGATGGAATTGCTCTATGTGATTGCATAGAGCTGGTCGCGACTGCATTGTTGTGAGGGGTTGTCTTACGCGATCGCATAGGTATTTTTGCGACTACATAGGGTTAAATAACGGTGCAGTTTTAAATAGCCAATCCGCGACCCTTATTCGTTTTTTCACCATTTGTGAACGGGTTTGAAGCTTTTGAGGGAGATTTTTTATGAAACAAAAAAGGAATAACTTGGAGATAATATTCTTGTCTGCATAACTCATTTATATGTAATTAAAGGTCTAGTTAGACGTGAAAAATTAGGAAAAAATCAGTGCAAAGTGGGTAATTAGGACTTGAGATTTAGAGACCTTAAAATAGGTATTTGAGGGGTTAATTTAACTTACATTTCAGTGTTCTTGATACGTATAGATTCGTGGGAGGATGAGGATCATTCTGGCATAAATTTATCAAGTTCCGGGACTTGGGCCCAGGGGCCGGGTTTGGCCAATTCTGAATTTTTGGTATAAATTCGATATTTTCGAATGGGCTTTGTTCCCTTTGCATATTTTGATGGTATGAATCTGCTTTTGGCTAGAGTTGGAGCATTCAGAGGTAGAGTCGAGAGGCAAGGGCATCGCGGGCTAGAGTTGAACCTGATTGAGGTGAGTAATGATTGTAAATGTTATCCTGAGGGTATGAAACCTCAGTTTTCACATCGTTGTACTATATTAAGCTGACGCACACGCTAGATGACGAGCGTGGGGTCATGCACCGTTAGGGATTGTGATTTTGTCCATCCCGAATGACTGCTTTACCGCGTATTTGATTGAAAATTATTTTCTATCATCATGTTTTGGGTTGAATCCCATATTTGGGCCTCGTGCCAACTGTTTTGGACCCTTAAGGATTTTTACTGATGTTTCCTCACCGTTTTGATTTTATATCTGTACTTAGTCATGCAATATTCTACTGTTTCCATAACTCAGCCATATCTAATATGTTTTAACACTTTAAATCCTATTTTTAGGCTGAGCATCATGAATTACTGTGCCCGGGTGGCTTTTAGAGACTTTTGACTTAGTAGGGCCGAGGGCATGTATTGTGAGGATTACAATAGGATCGGGTTGCACGCCATAGTAGTGTCGTACTGATTATGATTATGAGGCCGAGAGCCTGAGTTGTACGCCACAAGGTGGCTTTATATAAGGCCGAGAGAATGTTTGATTATGCCATTAGATGGCTTGATATGGCGCTTGGGTCGTAAGGGTCCCCTCCCGGAGTTTGTACACCCCCAGTGAGCATGGGTACCCTGAGTGAGTAATATATTGACTACACCACGAGATGGCTTCTTATTGCGTTTAAGCCGTAAGGGGCCCCTCCTAGAGTTTGTACACCCCAATGAGCGCGGGTACCCAATGTGTTATGTGATATAGCCCGAGGGGATGATGTTGTTCCATGTTATTGCTCGACGGGTGGTTCTTTATTTATGTTATGACCGCAGGGCTGATTACGAGTGATTGTGAGGTAGCCGAGGGGCTGGTTCTATTGATATTATGCCCGAGGGGCGGTTTATGACACATGTTTTACCCGAGGGGCTGTTTATGATTCTATCATATTTACTCACTGTTTTATCACTTGTTTGAAACTATTGAAATTTGTTTTAAAAAAGTTTTTATAGAAACTGAGCATTGTTTACAAGATAAATGACTTATGTACTATGTTGGAAATATCTTGTGTTCGTTCTAGCGTTTTGACATGGTTTACGTGTTTTCATACTGCTCAACTTTCGTTTACCCTTATTACTCACTGAGTTGGAGTACTCGCTTGATTCCCTGAACCTTGTGTGCAGATTCATGTATTTTTACTCTCGATAGTGGGCGTTGATTGCTCGGAGGTAGAGTCATCGGAGTTTAGCAAGGTAGTTGCCCGACGTACGTAGCACTGCTTTTCTCCCTCTTATTTTCATTAGACTGTATTCAGTACACTTTCAGACTTTTTTGTTGTATTCACACTTTAGTAGATGCTCGTGACTTGTGACACCCCCATGTCATGCTCGTATATTATTTTCGCACTGTTTATTTAGACTTATATTATAAAACATCTATTTAATTAAAGGCTTAAACATGATTCTTATTGATTAATGGTTATTTTGGGAGTTGTGTCGGCTGGCCTAATTTTTCGGTAGGCGCCATCACGATCGGGCCGATTTTAGGGTCATGACAATAATAAATTACCATGTTTCCCTAGCCATTGAACATGACGTTCATCAGATAAGTAAAGTTTCACTGATTTATGGTTGATCTCCATTTGAGTATTTTGGGTACCCCGTTATTCACTCATAGTGCAATTTTGGGATCAACATTTGAACAGTACTCGTAAAACCAAACTTGCATTGACAGAGGCACCCCAGCTATCATATAGTACTTTGAGAATCCATCTTCTTGCTAATAGATTTTATATGATTATCGAATGTTTTTATCCCCCCATGAATGATCATAATATCTCCTACTCTTGACCAAGTAAAAATGTAGTCTTGGGGTCATTGTGTTGTTCTTCTCGGATGAAAATATGAAAGTGTATATTAAATACAACACAGCTATTTTGATGGCATCACCATCTTTGTCATGACCCCAATTCTTCTCAGCAAAGCATTTCAACAAATCTTTCTTTTTGACAAAATTTGCATCGCCAAAGTATGTCTCAATAATCCGGTTAGGAACCTTTTCATTGAACTGAAAATCATCGGGGTTACCAGCACATTTGAGATCAGCCACAAGCGCGAACTCTCTTATTGAGAAAGATAATATTGTACCATTGATGTATATTAAAAATATATCGTCAGGAATTCCTTCTAATTACACAATCATGAAGCATCTGAACAATCGATGTTGGACTTCACAATGCTTTATTTCAAGGAAACTTCCAAAACAAGCAGTATCCAGCAGTTTATATTGCTTTGGAGTAAGTTTTTTTTAGGTCGGAGACTATGTTTTTGTTAGTCTATGAACTGATATGCGGTGAAAAAATAGGCTATTGTTTTACAAACAGCTTAATTTCCTGCATACAACAAGAATTAAAAAAAAATATTTCAGATGTCAACATCAAAACATATTTCATACTATAATGTTATGAATATATATAAATACATTTGAATACAATATGCAAAATTACACTGGAGTAAGAAATTAGTGATAGAAATATATGAACATATATAATACCTCCACATACAACACTAAAAGATATTGCAATTAGTAGAAAATAGTGAAGGGAACTTTGAAAATCCTTATAAATAAAACAATATGCAATATGAAAAGGTCTGTCTAATAAGTAAAAATACAATGAATGAACTTTTTGAATACATCTAAATGTATTATGCAACATCGAAATCAATGAGGTCAAAATTTATATACATCTGAATACATATACATATTTCTATCATTAATTTCTGTAAATACAAAATACAATGAATGTACTTTTAGAATAGATCATTATATATCAACATGTATTTAGATACATTAAAATCAATAAAGTAAAATTTTGTACACATAAAAATAGATATACATATAAACGCATCTACATGTAATAATTGGTGTGTGTGGACAATAATACAGAGGAATACATCAAAAATTACCCTTTATTCCAGTGTATCTGAGCTTTTACTTGCTTCAACCTCCTTCCCCTTGACAGATGAAGCTTCAGCAAAATTTTGCGAAATTTTGTTCTCTTCTCCGCTGCCATTTTTTTGGCTGAATCTGCATCCAATTCCCTTAAGTGATTTGCAAAGAGATAGAGGGTACATCAAAATTGAGAATGTTAGTGGGTATACCTCTTATAACCAACTTGTGGGATGTTGAATTAGATATTATGAGAATACAAATATATACTGTTGAATACATAAAACTTAGTGAGTAGAGATATTCATAATGAACAAAAATAGCGAAAATCTAAACTTAAATACTTACCACACTAATTATAGCCAAAAATAACAATAATTGAGAGGAATTAGGGTTTAGACTGAGAATGGGGAAGAAGGAAGCGATGTGGGTGAGATGAGTGCTAAGTTTGAGCGTGTTTAGATGGAATGGGGGAAGAGAATGGAGCGGATCAAAGTAGAGAGAGAAAGAACGTGTATTGAGAAGTTTATGAAATACGATAATTATGTGAGAGAAAAATCTGAAAAGGAGAGAGAAAATTAAAAAATAGTGTGTTTAGTGGCTTGAAGGTAGGAGGTAACCAAATTAGGTATTTTATTATAAATATTAAAAAGTATCTATTGAATATAATTTATTTAAATAATATTTATTTAAAATAAATAAGGTGAGTAGTCAGTTCTATGTACTTGAAATTGAATTTGCAAATAGTAAGAATTTGACTTGTATAAATAACTTATTTGCACCCTATGTTAAAGTTTCTGAATCTTGTACAATATTGACTGAACCTATAAACATCTACTGGATGAAACATTTCACTTTATCTATTGTTGACCATTCAGTACATTTAAGTTTCACATCTTGCATAATTTATTTAATTAACTTCGCTAAAAAACCGTTAAATGATGTATATATATGGAACTGGGACTATATGTTCTGTTGCCGTCATGTAATAACTTATGTTTTTGTTATTAATAAAAGCTCCTTTCTTTAGCAAAAAAGAAAACTGTTTACTTTCATGATAGCTTATATTGTTTTTTCCCATTATATAACATCTCAACGTGAACCGCCCATATGGTTTTGGTTTGCTTTCACGAGAGCCTATTATACAAATAACAACTACATGCAATCATAATTGTGTGTGTGAGAGAGATCTTTCCAAGTTGCAAGATGAAATTAATGTAATGATATAAACCAGTAATTTTATATATACATATCTACGCAGTGAATGTTGAGTTGTCCCACATTGGAGGGATTTGAGGTCCTTGGTATCCTTATATGGCTTGGGCAATCCTCACCTCATAAGCTAGTTTTTGGGGTTGAGTTAGGCCCAAGGTCCATTCTTTTCATGGTATCAGATTGGGATGATCCTCGGATTCTTCTCCATTACTTGTTATAGATCGTGTTGGAAGTTTTATTGAAGGTTTTTCTTGGATATTTGTGAGAGATTCTGTTTACCGAGAGAACGATGTGTATTGAACGGATAATCGAAACTTTTACTGCTGTTTGATGCTTCGATCTTCACTCAGTGGATGTTTTGGATGATTTTCCGACATCCCTGACCTTTTTCCGGTGACTTTCCAGATTCTAGGGTTTCCGGTGGTCGGACCTAGGGTTTTACTGCTATCCGATGGCTCGATCCTCACTCGGTGGATGTTTTGGGTGATTTTTCGACGTCCCTGACCCTATTCCGGTAAGTTTCCAGACCCTACGATTTCCGGTGGTTGGACCTAGGGTTTTATCCGGCGATTGAAGGCCGTTCTCCTCCTGTCGCGAAGAAAGAGGGTAACTCTATCCCTAAGTGTTGTATATTTTGCATGTGGGTTCTGATTCAACTTTAGCCTATTTACTGAGAATGTTTTTGATTTCAAACTGGTTATTGTTCATGACTTCTAATATTAATGTTAATACCCCCTCGGTGGACTCTACCAGCCCACTTTTTGTTTACTCCTCTGATGTTCCTGGAGTTTCTCTTGTGTCCACTCCCTTCTCTGGCAGTGGTTATGGGGGTTGGAAGAGGAAAATGATGGTCGCGTTGTCTGCTAAGAACAAAATTGGTTTTGTTGATGGCACATGTCCCCGGCCAGTCACTAATGTGACTGAGCAAAGACTATGGGACAGATGCAATAATATGGTAATTTCCTGGTTAACTGCCTCTCCGTCCCCTCAAATTGCTGAAAGTGTGCAGTATTCTAATACTGCACAGAGTATATGGTCACAGCTTCAGACCAGATATGGCACTGCCAACAGGACCAAAATTTTTGAACTAAAAAGAGAGCTTTCTCACACTTCTCAAGGGTCTCTAGATGTAGCTTCATATTTTAACAAACTTGAAGGACTGTGAGATGAATTTGAAACAATGTGTACAAATCACGGGCAAAGATGTGTTTGTGCTTCCAAAAATGACATAATACAGGAAAATGATGAGAATAAGGTGTTTCAGTTTCTAATGGGCCTTAATGAAGCATACATGGGGGTAAGGAGTAACATACTGATGATGCAGCCACCTCCAACCCTTGACAGTGTCTACAATATGCTCCTCAATGATGAGAAGCAGAGACAAGTCCAGCCCCCTTCTCAGTTTAATCCAGACTCTATGTCTTTCAATGTCGACACAAATAGACATTCAGTTGGATTCAATAAGGTCACAGTGCCTAATTCTTCTCCTCCTTTCAGACAAATAGTTAATTTTGACCAAGCTAGAGGCTCTTTATTCTGTAGATACTGCAAAAAATCTAGGCACTTAATTGATAAGTGTTTCAAGATTCATGGGTATCCACAAAGTACAGCATTTAACAAGGGGAGGAGACCTGTTGCTGCTCATCTAACTGCTGGTGTGGATTTCCCTTCTTCTGAAGGAAATGTGTCTGTTCCCCAAGGAAATCCTCCTGAAAGCCATCACCATGTTACAAACATAGATGGCCAGAGTTCTGTGATACCAGGGTTGAGCAGACAACACTATGACCAATTGATGAGCTTGTTACAACAGACTCAGTTAGGGGATTCCACTGCTCAGACTCCTCCTCCCATGTATGCTGTTAATTTTGCTGGTACTATGCTAACTGAGAGCCCTATTTCTGATTCCAAGCTTTGCATTCTTACTCATATTAACTCTGCCACCTGGATAATAGACTCAGGGGCATCTAATCATATGACATATGATAAAAGTTTACTCTTTAACATAACACCTTTAACTGTACCCTACCTTGTAACTCTTCCTAATGGATATAAAGTGAAAGTGACTTGCGCAGGATCTTTTGCATTAAATCCATCCATCGCCCTTCACAATGTCTTATTAGTTCCTTCTTTTAAACACAACTTGATTTCTGTCCACAAGTTAGTGAAACAGCTGCATTGTATAGTTTTGTTCACTGCAACTTGCTGCTTCCTCCACATGATACAGGACCCGTCTCTGAGGAAGCCTCTGGATCTTGGTAAAGAGGAGGCTGGTCTATACAAGCTTGCTTGGGTTCCAACTTCCCCTTCTTGCTCTACTAGTTGTTCATCTACTTTTGTATGCTCTAAATCTGACTCTTGTAATCATGACAATTCTTCCTCTACTGGTTTCCATAAAGATGTTGCTTTACCTTCCAATGTAAATAGTTCCATCTGTAATAATGTTGTTACAATTGACATGAATTACATTTGGCATTTGAGACTTGCTCATTTTCATTTTCAAACATGAAACACATTTCTGGATTGTCTTTTCCTTTTTCTTCTAAGCAGTCTTTCCCTTGTTCTATCTGTCCTATGGCCAAACAGACTAGACTTTCCTTTCCTGATAGCACAATAACTACTTCTAGACCTTTCCAATTGGTTCATGTGGACACTTGGGGCCCCTATCACACTCCTACTTCTTCTGGTTCTAGATATTTTCTTACAATAGTTGATGATTTCTCTAGGTCCACCTGGACACACTTACTGGGGTCTAAAAGCAATGCCTTCTGCCTGCTTAAATCATTTCTGTGTATGGTTAAAACCCAGTTTAATGTTGTGGTTCAAATTGTTAGAAGTGACAATGCTTTGGGGTTGGGGTCTAGCATTGAGGGTGCATCTTTCTTTAGTAACCAAGGGATTATTCATCAAACAACCTGTCCTCATACTCCACAATAGAATGGTGTTGTTGAAAGGAAACATATGACTCTTCTTGAGACATGTAGAGCTTTACTCTTTCAATCTGGCTTGCCCATCTCTTTCTGGGGGGACTGCTTACTAACTGCCACCTATCTCCTTAACAGAATACCATCCAGACTCCTTCATAATAAATCTCCCTATGAAGTTTTGCATGGAAAGGCACCTACCTACTCTCATTTGAGAGCATTTGGGTGCCTTGCGTATGCTACTGTCCCAATTCCTCAAAGGGACAAGTTGAAACCTAGAGTCATTTCCTGTGTATTCATTGGGTATCCTTTTGCCAAAAAGGGTTATATGCTTTATGATCTCACTTCCAAAAAATACGTTGTCTCCAGGGATGTTATATTTCATGAAACCTACTTTCCTTTTAAAACTGTTTCATCTTCTGCTCTTCCTACTCTTTTTTCCTTTCCTTTTGTTCCTCCTCTTGAGCATTCCTCCCCTGATACAGACTTGTTTATACCTGTCTGTTCCTCTCCTCCTCCTCCTCCTGCCACAACTTCCCCTTCTTCTAATCCAGCCTCCATTCCTCCCTTCAATCCTGATATTTCTCCTCCTGATTTTCCTTCTTCCACATCTCTTCCTGCTCCCAGAAAATCTGGAAGATAGCATAATCCTCCCTCCTATCTTAAGGACTATGTCTGTCAACTTCCTACCTTTTCAGGCTCTTCTTCTTCTTCTTCTTCTCCGGAATCTGAACCTCTCTATTACTCTCAAGCTGCATCTGTTCCAGTATGGCAGGATGCCATGAGAAAGGAGTTTGATGCCTTGGATGCAAACCATACCTGGGATGTTGTTCCTCTTCCTTCTGGTAAGAAACCCATATGATGCAAATGGGTTTATAAGATCAAATATAAGGGTGATGGCAGTGTTGAAAGGCATAAAGCTAGTCTTGTTATTAGAGGTGATACTCAGGTTGAAGGAGTTGATTTCACTGACACTTTTTCTCATGTGGTTAAAATGTCCACTGTTAAGTGTATTATTGTTGTGGCTGTTAAGAATAATTGGAATTTATTTCAACTCGATGTTAACAATGCTTTCTTGCAGGGTGATTTGGATGAGGATGTATATATGACGCTCCATCCAGGTTGGACAGTTTCTGCTCCTTCTTCTGCTTCTGTTTCTTCTGCCTTTGCTCCTCTTGTTTGTAAGTTGAAAAAGTCTCTCTATGGGTTGAGAGAGGTTTCCTGACAATGGTATGCTAAATTGTCTTCTGCTCTATATTCCAGAGGCAATGCACATTCTTTGAATGATTATTCTTTATTCATCAAAGGTAAACCTGGATCTCTAGTGATTGTAGCAGTTTATGTGGATGACATTATTATTATTGGGGATGACAATGACGAGATTGCTGCCCTGAAACTGTTTCTGGATGATCAGTTCAGGATTAAAGACATGGGGTCTTTGCATTATTTTTTGGGCATAGAGGTGTCAGTTGTTCCTGGTGGGGTGATCCTTAATCAGCATAAGTATATTTCTAACCTGCTGCATCAGTTTGACTGTATAAATGTTTCTCCTGTTGTTAGTCCTTTGGATATTAATGTCAAACTTCATGCTGATTCTGCTGATCTTTTATCCTCCCCTGATCAATATAGGAGCCTTGTTGGTAAACTCCTATTTTTGACTCACACTAGGCCTGACATCTGTTTTGTTGTTCAACATCTGAGTCAATTTTTGAAATGTCCTAGAGTCCCTCATATGAATGCTGCCCTCCATGTCCTCAGATATCTTAAGGGCACTTTATCTTTGGGTCTGTTCTATTCTTCCAGTTCTTATTTCTCTGTTACTGCTTATTCTGACAGTGATTGGGTTACCTGCCCTGATACTCGCAGATCTGTTACTTGTTTTTGTGTTATTTTGGGTGGTTGTTTGATCAGTTGGAAGTCAAAAAAGCAACCTGTGGTTTCCTTATCTTCTGCTGAAGCAGAACATAGGGCACTCAGTAAAGTGGTAGCTGAATTGTCTTGGCTCTCTCGTTTACTTACTGATATTGGGGTTTCTGTTACTCTTCCCTTCTCTGTTTTTTGTGACAACCAAGCTGTCATTCATATTGCCAAGAATTTATAATTTTTCATGAGCGGACCAAGCATATTGAGGTGGATTGTCACTTTATTAGGGATCAGTTGACTAGTGGGCTCCTTACTCTCTTCCATGTCCCTACTTCTCGACAGCTAGCTGACCTCCTCACCAAGCCTCTGCCTGGGACTGTCCTCCATCCTCTACTGATCAAGTTGAAGGTGGTCTCCCCCTCCAACTTGAGGGGGGTGTTGAGCTACAAGCTTATCTAGCTTCTAAGCTTAAACATAGACATTAATATTGGGTTGTATATTTATTGTATATTCATTGTATACTTTGTATATTAGTTAATTGTTTGGGGCTTAGCATAATCTGAGCCCACTCTTTTTTACACTTGGGCCGTCTGACCCGACCCAAGTATAATATGTGTATGTATATCTGTATAGGACCCAAATATTTTGGGGGTTATGAAATCATTTTCTCTCTCGCTCTTTCCAGAGAGTTCTCTCATCTTCTCTCTCTTTCTCTCACTGTATCTCTCATTATTTTGCCTTCATTCTGTATCTTTTCATGGTATCAGAGCCAGGCCCATCCCAATTATTGGTACCGATGTTTGATCCCCATTTATGTTGTCCATGCTTAGAGATCTGGACGTGAGTGGGGGTGTTGAGTTGTCCCACATCGGAGGTATTTGAGGTCATTGGTCTCCTTATATGGCTTGAGCAATCCTCACTTAATAAACTAGCTTTTGGGGTTGAGTTAGGCCCAAGGTCAATTCTTTTCAATGAATAATTCTTATGTGCACCACCAAAAGTTGCAGTGGGATACCTAGCTTCACTTTTAGTTAAAAGTTTTGGGTTAGAGTCCCGTGAACAACAAAAATTTTAGTACGAAACATTTTCCTTTTAATATTATGTGCGTGAGTCTATAATGATCAGATTTTAAAGCAGATATCGAACATTGGATGAAAAATCCAAAAAAAAATTCCTTGATGTGCCATTAATTAATTGGAGACACAGACAAGAAGAAAAAGCTTCGCAGAACAATTTCATGCATGTACCCCTTTCCCCAACCAACCCGTTTTAGCTACAAATTAAATAGTATCTATATATAGTTACTGTGTGTTGAAACTTACATGCACAATTATTTAGTACTAATAAGTTTTAGGGCAGAGTCATAGTTTCAGTGATATGTTCCCTCCAACATATAACTGACCCCATTAATTACGGATTCTAAGAGAAAAATTATAGATTCATGCAGATATAATCGACATGTATGTGTCACACCCCTTTTTCTAAACAAATTTCACTTCATTCTCTTGAATAAATAAAAAAAATTAGTAAATCTTGAAAAGGGTTTTCAAGTAGAACGTGACAAAAATTGTATTCAAAAGAAAAATAACTCAAAGTCGTCATCTGATATTCAATTTCGGTGTGTCAAGTCCTTGATTTTTCCAAAAATAATAATTTCCTTTCAAAATACTTTGAACTCTGAAACTAAGTCTACACCAGAAGTTTGGGTAAAAGGGTTCACTTGACTCAGGAAGAAGGTGTTAGGCATTCCCCAAGTCTCGTGAAGGTCACGGTTGCATACTCGATCTAATTTGCTTTTAAAAAATTCAAATTAAGGTAATAACACCCAAAAGAAAAAGAAACAATTAAAAGAGGCTCGAGGTCATCCCCGCCTAATAAAAGAGAAAAAAATAGAAACAAAAATACTACGAGTTCTACTATTGGCCTCCAATTACAAATACTTCGGGGCAATACCTGAAATTAAAATATATACAAATCCTTCGGGGCATTCTCCGGATAAATTTAACTAAGAAAACGACCTCTCGCCTCGAAACTAACAAAATTCTAAGGCTTGCCTACCCGAGTGATGACGGCCTAAGCCTGCTTCTAGTGACTTAAATTAACTAAAACAAGAATAAAATAACAACACTATTGTCTTGAACCTAAATTTTCTTTTAATTTTACCCCACAACCCAATTTCTATATTATGATAAGATCATGTTCAACAATAACTCAATTTGAGTATTATGCGAGCAGGTAACTAAATGAACAAACTCGAAATCGGATATGATAACTAAACATATCATAGAATCAAATCCCCAAACAAGCAATTAACATTCAGCTAAGATAAAATAATTAAGGGTCGAAGAGTTTAACCTCAAAGAGAGCAATGACCTTTACAACGTTAATTAAATATAAGCCAGATGTACTCCTCGAACTCGAATTGAAACTGTCACGAGCCGACAAACTCAAATATACTCCGATTCAAAATTCCAACACAAACTTAATGACAAAACTCAAACCAGCAAATTAATTTGGTAAAAACTCAAGCAGAGACATAAATAACTAAGTCTAACGATGGAGTCTCGATCGTCTAATATGCAAAAATACACAGTAGTCCAGGCTTGAAAAACAGAAGCGAAATCTGGTGACGAGGATCGACGAAAATTTGAACCTCGCCGGAAAATTCGAACCAAACTAGAAACACAAAACTAACGACCTCCTTGACGTAATGGATGATTTTGAGTTATTTCGGGTTGTTTCACATTATTTTGACGAAACTCCTCTTATGTTCGTCACATTGGAGTTATGACAATAATGGGCTGTTGTTGCTCATTTGTTTCTGCCGAATTTCCGATGACCTTTGGGAGGGGGCTAGGGGCAATGGAGATTGGGGGGTTATTTGGTGTGAGGACAAGGGGTGTGGTGGAGGGTGACTCAATTTTTATGAAGAGGAGAAGAAGAAGTAGAGGTTCTGGCGTTCTGTTTTGTTGGTGGCGTCAGTTTGGCGTGACTAGGGTTTAGGGGTGCGGCGGGCTGATGGCTTTTTGGTGGACTGTTGGTAGAAATGGTTGAAGATGGGAATGCGGCAATGGAGAGGGTGAAGCTTGGAGGCGGCACTAGATTTGGCGGCGAGGTTGGTTTTTCCGGCGAGTTTTGGGTGTGGAGGAGGCGAATGCTCAGGTTATTAGGGTTTTTTGTGTTCAATGTAGTCAGGAAGATGGCCATGACTGAAGGGTTTTTAGGTTCTAGGGTTTTTTTATGCGTTTAAGAATATTGGGCTTTAAAATTAAGCTATTTCTTGAACCTCTTGAATTAAAACTAAATAAAACTAACCTTAAATTTCATACTCTACCTTCTAAAAGTGATATAAAAGTTATAATGTAAAATATAAAACCAATCCTAATTAATTAATGTAAATATTAGGTTGTGAAATTATTTTGGTATTTTTTCAAGATTATGTAAAAATAAAAATAGGTTCAAAGTAACATATCTTTTTTGAAATATCTAATACGTAAATTAAGTAGAGAAATATGGAACTGTTTTTGTAATTTTTAATTTTTGTTCTTAAAATAAAGTAAAATAGTTAAAATAGGTAAAATAGCAATATTAGGCCTAATCTAAATATTTAAGTGCTAAAATATGAAAAAATCTTGGGGAGGGTCAAAAATCACATGTCTACAGCTGCCCTTCTTTGACTGAAAATACAAAGTATTTTCAGACAAAGAACGACTACACATGTTTTTTGACCCGACCCTTATTTAGGTAGACAAAACTAAGAGAAAGGAAGGAAATGTGACCGATCCATGGTATCTCAGCTGCCTATATATCCTTGGCTATGAAGGAATCAAGCCACGTGTAGTTTAGAGGTAAATGAGATGATTGAGTATACCAAGGTGGAGAGCCGATCGAGGTGCCATTCCGTCGATGTTCCGATTTGCGGTCAAGTTATTACATAAAATCAAAAAATAAAAAAGACTAACTAAGTCTGTCAACTATGAGTTACAAGATTCCTATCTATAAGTCTTCTAAAGCTTGATCTTGAGTTTTGAATTGGTTTTCACGCAGACTTTAGATTTGAACCTTGACGTTTGCTAGTTACAGGTGCTAGTTCATTCTTCTTCATCTTTTGAGATTAGAACCGGACACACCATGCTTGTGACTTTAGTCATGTCTTGAGCAATCCACCTCTGGTCTGCTTTTGCATTTTGAATTCACTTTTTTTTAATTGAGACTACTTCTGTTGGTAACCTTGGATTGTTGGCTCGTATTCTTGCCGCGAGCTTCTGTTACATCTAACTTAAATTGAATTCTAAAATGACTTCCCTCGTTCTCTAGATGGATATCTGCTACTGACTTGAAACCTGAAATGACTCTGAAATGAACTCTGAAAAGTCTTCCCTTATTCTCTTGGTGAGTGTCACTAGCAAGTTCCCCCTCCATGAACTATCGTGACGGCACCTAGTCTCTAAGACTATGTAAGCCTAACAATGCGGAATAGAAACCATAATTAAGGAAGAAATAATTAAAAGTGAACTAGTAAAGTTGTAACGACCCGACCGGTCGTTTTGAGCTTTTGCACTTTGATCACCAGTTATCGGGCATGACTTTCCCCGTGTAATGTGCTATGACTAATTTATATTGTTGGTTTTGGTTTTCAATAAATTCAAAGTGAATTTGAACGAACAGTTTCAAATGAAAGCATTAAATTTGAAAGGCTTGACCAGAAGTTGACTTATTTGAATCTGAGCTCGGATATTTGGTTATCTTCGTTGGGTCACTTTGACTTAGGAGAGTGATCGGAATTAGTTTTGGAGGTTCGGAGTGGAATTAGTCTTGAATTGGTGAAGTTGAGATTTTGACGATTTTCGGTTGGTAGTTGAGATTATGCTTTGCTAAAGTGAGGCTTTCACTGCATTCACGAAGAAGGATTTTTAAGTGTTGGATAGAAGGGTTATAAACATCTCGTCCATAGGTTGGAACTCATTTTCACTCCATTGTTGGCAATTTTTGAGAGCTTTTTGAAGAAAATTGAAGAGGGATTCGAGGGCAATCGATTGGAGGTAAGATTTATGCACATAAAACACATTTTTATTGTGGAATCCACCTAGAAATTTATGGAAACTAAGTCTAAGAACTAGTGCTTAAGAAATTGGACTTTTAAATTGGGAGTTGATGGACCATTTGAGGTCGCATTTTAGAACATTTGGTATATATGAACTCGTGGGAGGATATGGAACCCGTTGATGTAAAAAATTTTGAATTTTGAGAAGTGGGTCGGAGGCTCGGGCTTTGCTAATTTTGGGATTTTTTATATTTTTCGATTATTTTCTATTTGGCTTTGTTTTTTTAGCATAATGTGATGATTCGTTCGGGTTTTGGATAGATTCGACGCGCGTAAAGGCCGAATTGACGGGCAAAGGCGTTGCAAGCTAGAGATTTTGTCGGTTCGGGTGAGTGATGATTGTAAATGATATTCTTAGGGTTTGAAACCCCGGATATGCACATCACAATGCTATATTGAGGTGAGACACGTGCCTTATGATGAGCGCGGGGTCATTTGCTATTGGAAATTGTGACTTGGTCCGTCCCGAGTAATGTTTTACCATGTATTTGACTTAAGCTTATTTAATATCATTATTATTTGGACTAACTGTCATATTTGGGCTTCGCGCCAACTACTTGAACCCTTCGGGGAATTTGTATTACTATATCCTCATTGTATGAATTACTATTTGAACGCAGTCATTCCGTTTGCTACTATTTTTCAACTCAACCATCTTTACTCAGATTTTTGAAACTAATAGATATACTAAATGATGTTTTAGGCTGAGAACTAGTACTTTATTATTGCATGAGAGCTATGTGATTTCTGGACAGAGTATGAGATCTGGCTGCACGCCGTAGTGGCATTATATTGATATTGATATGAGGTCGAGGGCCTAATTGATACCACGAGATGGCTTGATATTTTGCTGGGGCCATAAGGGGGCCCTCCCAGAGTCTGCACACTCCCAGTGAGCGCCGTCAACGATAAATGGATCAGGCTGCATACCACAGCGGTATATGGATCGGGTTGCACGCCATAGCGGTATCGGTATGGTTTCATGTGTTTACTCATTTATTTGTATGCTATTATCTGTTGTTCTATTTTATATGATATCTACTTGATTGCCTGGTATTTTCTGTTGAGTGAGTGTTGCGCCTGAGGGGCGGATTTTTGTACTTATCAACACCACTGTTTGCATTTGTTTGCATAACTGTTTGAAAAGTTCATTTTCAAAAGAGGTTTATACTTGGTTAAGACATTTTCTAAAGATTTCACAGCTTCATTGCTTTTCTCAAGGGGTTTTATACTACTTTTTTTACAGCAGGAGAATTTTCCTTACGTGATTCTCTTACTGCTCTGTTATTATTTGCCTTTATTACTTACTTAGTTGGAGTACTCACTTTACTCCCTGTACCTCGTGTGCAGATGCAGGTATTTGTTCAGCCGGTAGCGGGTTTTGGGCTGATCGGAGGCTACGTTATCGGATTTTAGCAAGGTGACTTCCAGCGTTCGCAACACCGCATTTCTTCCTTTGTTTATCAGTCCTATTTTTGTATATGTCAGACTCCGTAGTTTTATTCATATATTCAACGATGCTCGTGACTTGTGACACCCTGGTTTGGGCTATATTGGGTTGTACTTCCGTAAATTAATATGTAAATAACATTTAATCTGCTTATGAACTTTTTAACTGCTTAGAAGAGGTGTTCTATAATGGTCTGGTTGGCCTTGTCTTCACGAAAGGTTCCATCATGGCTGGAGCAGGGTTTGGGTCGTGACAAGTTGGTATCAGAGCCTAGGTTACTAGGTCTCACGAGTCAGGAGCAGGTTTAGTAGAGTCTCTTGGATCGGTACGGAGACATCTATATTTATCCTCGAGAGGCTGCAGAACCTTTAGGAAAACTTCACATTCTTGAATTCTTATTGTGCGTTCTTTATTTAGCTTGAAAGGTAACTCTTGAAATTGCTTTCACGCATTCGCATGCGCACATGAGTGCTCAATGTCAGATGTTCCTTGATGGCTTGTGATTCCCTAATCGAGGGGAGAGATGTGATCTTTGTGATCTAATGTTGGGCCAGTCTAGAGGACTTGAGGCCGGACCTTTGCCTATGGGTTGAGCGCTGAGGTGTTGATTTTGTATCCCTATGAGTGGGAGTGACGGCTGGATAGCTATGTGACGAGTATGTTAGTACTGCGAGTTATATTCATATGATTTAGAAAACAATGAGAAAGGTCTGCTGGAGGATAAAAGAACTATTAGGTGCTTGAATTCCATCGTGATTCGAGGTATAGCCTTAGGTTATGGGCGTGTGAAGAATCTTTTCATGTTTCCTAGTTGGGAGTGAAGTAAATCTCATGTTACGGTACGAGTTCTGACTCGGGAAGGCTAAGTGAATGCATAATGTTTGTGACGGTGGAAGGTATACAAAAATGTTAGTTGAAGGCAAAACAGATAGGTTATATCTTGCAGAGTTTTCTGAAGTGGTGTGATCCTTATGCTGTCTATTAGAAAATCTCATTTACAAGTGAAAAATATGTGTTGAAATTTAAATTTGGGTCGCTTAAGAGAGTGGACTTAACTGTTGCGAGGATGAATACGAGATTTGTAGAAGATTTAAAGTACTAGATGGTTTGTGTTTCATGAGCTTATGAGGGATTGGTTTAATCTCACTATGGTATTATGGCAACAATAGGGTATATGCGTTATGAGTTATTGTGTGTTTTGGTTTATGGCTTGGATCCAAGTGGGGGAGTCTACTATTGATTAGCTGATTGCACGGTTATGTGCTATGCTAGTTCCACTTTCAGGCATACTAGTGAATCAGTTATGGCTTATGGAGATTGAGACCGAGGATGCCTCGAGTAAAGGAAAATTTTGACAAAGTTTATGTCATGGTTCATAGGTGTAAGAGAATCTCAGAATGTCTTGAGTAGTTGTTGGTAAAAGATGCTCGATGCATAAAGCAGGAAGTTGCTTGGTTGTATAAGGATGAGGTTGTATTCTGTAGTGTCTGAAATAGTAATGAGGCATAGGTTTTTCTGTTCTTTTAATCGGGCTAGTTCCAGTTTCAGTAGAGTGGAGGACTTGCAAGAATGGTTCTAATGTGTTCAAAATTCTACACATAACAATTGGGTATTATAAAGTTGCATATGTGGTTAGAAACTGAGTTTTCATTGGAAGATGACAAGACTTGTGGTATTTCTATGTTAATTATAGGATTATAAGTATTAGTATCAGGAAGGTAAAGGTAACGGATTTAGATTCGTAGCAAGTGTCTTCAGAGTAAAGTATTTTGAAGGTGGTGCTTATAGGGGTATTTTGAAGGTGGGTCTTAGACGGTGTTGTTTTATGCTTGGGGCTCATGTGATGAGTCTAGGGTGAGAAATTATGGTGCAACAGTAAGGGGGAACATCAAGTTGAAGGCGAAGCAGAAGGAAACATAGATAGCTGGAGCAGCTTGATAGTAGACCGGACTGGTATGCTAAGGATATGATTAATTCCTTGTATGTGTTCAAGGTGATGAGTTCTTACAGGTATTTTGCAGTAATGCTCTTGGGTTTTGATGGCTTGTTTAGCTTTGTCTAGTTAGAAGGATTCAGTCCTGGTAGTCTAATTTGTGCAAACGGAATTGAGAGAGTTCTTGTTGATTTCTACCATGGTTGGAGAGGTGCATTTTCTACTAATATGAGAGGCATGGGATTTGTAACGATTTTCTTCTAGATAGGATCAATGGATGTTCTTGACTATTTGAGTACATAAATATTTGTGGCTCGGAAGGGAGATGCAGTTCTCATATTATCCTAGGGTGGTATGGAATATGCGATATATAGTGGAGGATTGGGATTTTTATGTGTAAGGTTACGGTTAATTTTCAAATGGGAAGATATGAAATTCTTAGGCAACACGGGCAGTTTTAAGTGATTAGAGAAACGAGCTTTAGATGATTAGGGTGAATGATCTTCAAATGATTAAGAAAATGGTATTGCTAATCATAGTGATTTTACGAGGGTATATGTTTCAGAAAAAGTCAATGTGATTAAGTTGATAGAACTTCGGTAGTATTGCGGCACTTTCAGGCTGGATCGATTGTTGACATTCAAATTTGCTTGGTGCAATAGAAGAATGTTTTAGTATCTCTCTTGAAATGACTGGATTATTAGTGTGGCATGTATTCGGATGGCGGAATTGGGATCGGATGTGGTGATTCATGTGTCGTATGGATTGGAGACAATATTTCTTATATTCCAGCTATATTATGGTTGCGGACTGTTTATGTCGTCACTATTTAGTGACTATCGGGATTTGGGAGGCCTGAGTGGATCTTTTATTGCTTTGTATGTTAGATATTAGATATGATAATGGGGTTAACTGGTTGTCTCCGTGTTAGATTATTCTTGACAATTGCGCTACGGGTTCTGCCGGTAATGCCACCGGTTGAGTGGCGAGGTGCATCGGAGTATATCCTGGTAAAATGGTTTTATATTTAGAAGACCAGCGGTTGGCTGGGAAGGATTATTTTTTTCTTACTTGGGCTCTTGTGATGAGTGTCAATGATGAGGCCCCTGATATTGATTCAGTTTTGGTGTTGAGGGACTTTTTGGATGTGTTTCTTGTGGCCGGGCACGTCACCGGGCAAGGTTGTTGATTTTGGTATTGATTTGGTTCCTTGCACCGTATCGTATGGCCGGCAGAAGTTATAATAGTTGAAAGATAAGCTTCAGGCTTCCTTGATAATGAGTTTGTTGGCAGGCCAATGTGGATGCGTGTTCTAGCTTGAGTCGGCTTAGTTGGCTCCAAATTGTATTGTTGAGGGATAGATTGATTCGATCGTTATTGAGCTTACTAGAGATCTGGGAGATCTAAGAATGGACTTTCTATGTTGCGAGACGTTATGATTTGTTGGTTATCGGCACACATGGTGCGGTTCTATTGGGGTTCATAACGGAAGTCGAACAAGTAATTAGGTGTTATTCGCTAAATAGTGTATCGGTTATGTCCTATCGGGTTGTGTGGTATGTGTTATTTGTTTCACCGTGGGTGTAATGATTTCCCTTGGTTCCAGACATCAAATTATGTGTTATTTCCGATTTCAAGCATAGTGACTTGAGGTGCTTTATGGAACAGTGTTTGGATAGGATAGCGCATTTGCAGCAAAGCTATGTGGAGATATGATCTTGAGGGATAGATTCGTGAGTTCTATTCTATGATGTGAGATGGATTCCCAGCCTTGTGTTGTGGTGGTACTCGTGAGCCCGTGGTACAGCTCTTTCAATTGAGTCATTTTGTGATTTGAGTATGTTCAGACTGTTGCTTATTGGTGCGCATAGATACGCAAATTGTGTCCTAGGACCCTATTGATCTGTCATGCCACCAGGGTGGTGTGCTTGGTCATAATTGGGATCATTAGTGAATGCAAACAGATTCTACTTCAGCATGTTTGAAGGGTAAATATCGAGGTTCGGTTAAAAATTTGCTATGGTAATTGCCAGAGGAGAAATAGCCTTATGAATGGTTGATGTGAGAATTGGTTATGGCTTACTGCATTTTTTACTTATCATTGGCATTATACATATAAGAGTGTTGGAATGAAACTTTAGCTAATAAAAGGTCTTCAATCAGTATTTGGTTGTTTTGGGCAACTGCTGTAAATGGAAGTTATCACTGCATGTGTTGAGTTATGAGGTATATCATATAATTGCACCTGATGTTGCAGGCATTGGCTATTACAGCTGATTCGGGACTATTCAGAGTATAGGTGTGAGGTTTGGATCGTAATGATGGTTTCAGAAATGAAAATATTGTTCTATGGTTTATGAACTAGATTGGATTGTGTAATTTCAATTATAATGTGTTATCAGACCTATATGAGATAGGGTGACGTGGGATAACCCCTGGTATATGAATGGTAAGGTTATTCAATGATTCGTAGAACAAATGTGTGTTTAAGTGGAGGAGGATGTAACGACCCGATGGGTCATTTTGAGCTTTTGCACATTGATTTTCAGTTCTTGGGAACGACTTGCCCCATGCATTGCGTTATGACTGAGGTAGATCGTTTTTTTAGTTTTCAGGAAAATCAAAATGAATTTGAAAGAATAGTTTCAGTTGAAAGCATTGAGTTTGAAAGGTTTGACCAAGAGCTGACTTACTTGAATATGAGCTCGGATCAGAGTTTTTATGATTTGGTTAGCTTCATTGGGTGATTTATCACTTAAGAGCGTGATTGTAATTGGTTTTGGAGGTTCGGGTGGAATTAAGCTTGAATTAGCGAAGTTGAGATTTTGGCGATTTTCGGTTGATAGTTAAGATTTCGATCCGGCAGTCGGAATGAAAATCCGAGAGGTGATGTAACTCCGTTATGTGATTTGGGGTGAGTTTGCAAAGTTTCAGGTCATTTGGAACTGGTTTGGTCGGGTTTTTGATCGAAAGAGTATTTCGGAAGTTTCTAGAACACTTAGGCTTGAATTTGATGAGCTTTGGGTAATTTGATATTGTTTGAGGGGTTTTGATGATTGGAACAAGTTCGAATGATGTTATCGGATATGTTGGTGGCTTTGGTTGTGATCCTGGGGGCCACGGGTGAGTTTCGGGTGGTCAATCGGACCATTTTCTAAGTTTTACAATTGTAGATTTTCATTTCAGGTGTTCCAAAGATTTATCTCTTCGTGTTCGCGATAGGAGCATCGCGTTCGTGTAGGAGGAATTTGGAAAGCAGGAATATAGGCCTTCGTGTTCTCGTTTAAGCATCGCGTTCGCGTTTAAGCATCGCGTTCGCGTAAGGCTGTGAGATGGCTCTTCGCGTTCGCATGAATCATCTTACTTCGTATAGTTTGGAAAAAGAGAAGGCATCGCGTACGCATGGGTGTATTCTTGTTCGCATAAGAGGAATTGGTTCAGGTGGATTGGAAGTGAAATTTTTGCTTCGCGTTCGCAGTAGTGGGGTCGCATTCACGGAGGGTTGCAAAGCTACGCTTTCACGAGGTGATTTTTGTGTTCGTGTTGGAAAATTTTTTTCAATGGAATTGTTGTGCTTTGTGAACACGAGGCTTTGACCACGTTCATGAAGAAGGATTTTTATGTGCTGGACAGAACGGTTATAAACATCTCATCTGTGGGTTGGAGCTCATTTTGACTCCATTGTTGGAAATTCTTGAGAGCTTTTGAAGGAAATTGAAGAGGGATTCAAGGGCAATCGATTGGAGGTAAGATTTATGAACTTTAATCTCGTTTTTATTGTAAAATACATCTAGAAATTTATGGAAACTAGGCCTATAATTGAATAACTAGGGTTTGAGAAATTAAACTTTTAAATTGGGATTTGACGGAACATTTGAGGTCAGATTTTAGAACGTTTGGTATGTATGAACTTATGGGAGGATATGGAACCCGTTGATGTAAATATTTCTGAGTTTCTGGAAGTGGGTGCGGTGCTCGAGTTTTGCTAATTTTAGAATTTTTGATATTTTTTGATTGTTTTCGATTGGGCTTTGTTTTCTTAGCATATTGTGACATATTTGTTCGGGTTTTGGATAGATTTGACATATGTGGAGGCCGAATTGAGTGGAAATGGCATTGGGAGCTATAGATTTTGCCGATTCGAGGTGAGTAATGATTGTAAATGATATTCTTAGGGTTTGAAACCCCAGATCTGCACATCGTAGTGCTATATTGAGGAGAGACACGCGCCTTATGATGAGCGTGGGGTCGTTTGCTATTGGGAATTGTGACTTGGTCTGTCCAGAGAGATATTTTACCGCGTATTTGACTGAAGCTTATTTAATATAATCATTATTTGGACTAACTGTCATATTTTGTCTTCGTTCCAACTACTTGAACCCTTCGGGGAGCTTTTATCACTATATCCTCATTATATGGAATTATTACTTGAACTCAGTCATTCTATTTTCTAGTATTTAACAGCTCAGCCATCTTTACTCGGATTTTTGAAACTAAAAGATATATTAAATTATCTTTGGGCTTAGAACCACTATTTTATTATTGCCAGAGGGCTATGTGACTTCTAGACTAATTATGGGATCGGGCTGCGCGCCGCAACGGTATTATATTAATATTGATATGAGGCCGAGGGCCTAGTTGATGCCACGAGATGGCTTGATATTATGCTTGGACCGTAACGGGGCCTCCCGGAGTATGCACACTCCTAGTGACCGTCATCGATGATAAATGGATCGGGTTGCACGCCGTAGCGGTATATCAATCAAGCTGCACGCCGCAGCAATACAAGTACTATTTTATGGCTCTACTCATTTATTTTTATGCCAGTATCTGTTGTCGTGCTATTTCATGTAATGTCTACCTGATTGCTTGGCATTTTCTGTTGAGTGTTGCGCCCGGGGGAAGATTCCTGTACTTATCAGCACCATTGTTTACATTCATTTGCATAACTGTTTAAATAGGTCATTTTCAAAAGAGGTTTAAACTGGGTTAAGCCATTTTTTAAAGATTTCACAGCTTTATTGCTTTTCTCAAAGGGTTTTATACTACTTCTATACAGCAAGATTATTTACCTTACGTGATTCTCTTACTAATAAGTTATTATTTAACTTTATTACTCGATGTGTTTGAGTACTCACTTTACTCCCTGCACCTCGTGTGCAGATGCTGGTATTTGTTCACCCGGTAGCGGGTTTTGGGCTGATTGGAGGCAAAGTTATCGGATTTTAGCGTGGTGCTCCACATTTCTTCCTTTGTTTATCAATCATATTTTTCTATATTTCAGACTCCGTAGTTGTATTCATATAGTCATAGATGCTCGTGACTTGTGGCACCCCGATTTGGGTTGTGTTGGGTTGTACTTTCGTTAAGTAATATCATTAAATCACATTTAATCTATTTAAGAACTATTTAACTGCTTAAAATAAGTGTTCTGTAATGGCTGGCCTTGTCTTCACGAGAGGTGTCATCTCGATCGGAGCGGGGTTTTGGTCATGACAAAAGTAAAACAGTGTATAAGGTGCCGCTCGGCACGTACAATAACATCTTTTGAAACTAACAATATTCTAAAAACCCTAAATCTCACAAATCACGAGCTAAGGGATACGTAAGAAGCTCTAACTCCAGAAATGTCTAAACAAAGGAAAGATACTGAAATGTCTATACTTATTATAAAAAGATAGAGAGGGACTCTTCGGTGTGCGGACGTAGCAGATATACTTCGAAGTCTCTACAGAAATGCCTCCTTCCAAGGCTGACAGAACTAAGTGGGAGTACCTAGACTTGTACAACAAAAATGTGTAGAAGAATAGCATGATCATACCACAGTGGTGCCCCCTAAGTATCAAGACTAACCTCGGTGGAGTAGTGACGAGGAACAATCAAGACACCTACCGGTCAAATAAGACTGTACGAAATGACCAAATATGCTACAATCACAATGAAGGAGGAAACAACGAGTACGCAAGAATATAAAGAATGATGACACATAATCACGGCAAAATACAATCCAAACCCTAAGATCACAATAAAGAAAAGGAAACACAAAAAATAACTCGGGTCCTACGGTAGTGTTCACATCAGGTCTTAATTATTTCATTTCCATAAGCTTTCCAAATCTCGGTCAGATCACAACTCACGAGTCCCGGCATCCGTATCTACACTTGGCATCATGTGCCTCCATAAACCATAAGGTCATACTGACAACTAACTGGCTAACTAGGGCCACTCTTACATATAAAATGATTAAACAAGGACGTGCCTCTATACTTAGAAAAATCAGGAGGGACTCCACCTCCAATAGGAGTGTTTCAACTACGTGTATGCTTGTGCAAGTGCTTTAACAAGATTTCTACCAGCTAATAAAGATAAGAAGAAGAGCAAGCAGCACACACAATATTCCCTCACCATGTCTACAAGATAAAGCTCATACAGGAAAGCAAACCACAATGAAAATATTAAACAAAAATAGAAATGCCTCCACAGGCCATCACAACCCTTACAATCAATCCTGACATAGCCCACCTTGTTTTGCCACGTGTGCAATTAATAACATAATACGTACCGCCTTATTTCTCCACACGTGCATCATATTGTTCACACCTTATTTTGAGGCATGCACAAACCCACATATAAGCATATAAACCAATCTTGCTTATTACGTCGCATGTGCAATATATCAATAGCAACGATAGCTCGGCAAAGACCTCATGTATCCCCTCAACAACAATCACACGGCAAAGACCTCGTGCACCACAATATCAACAACCGCATGGCAGAAACCTCGTGCATCACAATATCAAAAATCGCTCGGCAGAAACTGTTGAAACACGTTCTCAAGGCACTAAACTAAACGTGTGTTCATATTTGTAGGTTTTGATAAATGACAAACGACGCGCAATTGACATATGACGAGGTCCAAGCACAAGCGCGCAATTGACACATAACGAGGTTCAAGCACAAGACGAACAAAGATCATGATCAAGCAAAGAAATAAAGTTATACATGAGTCGTTCTTTAATTGTGATCTTGATCCGACAATTTAACTCAAGACTTGGCTTCTCTCGTAAAATCATTTTTATCAAATCATGCATATTTAATTTAAAGCAAAATGATTTTCAAACATTTTATTTTAGCCAAAATGATTTTTAAACATGCCTCTCAAATCTGGACAAAGATAATCGATTATGTACTTTATGATAATCGATTATGTTAAGACAATGTACACCAGATTTACAAAGTTGAACAATAATCGATTATGTTAAGGCAGTGTACATTAGATTTTTCAAAGCTACAAGATAATCGATTATGTACCTTATGATAATCGATTATGTTGAGGCAGTGTCCATCAGATTTTTCAAAGCTATAAATAATCGATTATGCACATTATGATAATCGATTATGTTGAGGCAGTGTCTATCAAATTTTACAAGACTGTAAAATAATCGATTATGTACTTTATGATAATCGATTATGTTAAGACAGTGTTGTCCGAAGTTTTCAAAATATAAAAGATAATCGATTATCCTTATAGCATAATCGATTATGCAAATGACCGTTGCCATAGTATTTTTAAACTCTGAAAGATAATCGATTATACACAATCTGATAATCGATTATGCTAAGTAAAATCTGCATATGATTTTTTGAACGTTGTCAGGTAATCGATTATACACAATCTGATAATCGAGTATGTTAAGTAAAATCTGAATATGATTTTTTGAACGTTGTCAGGTAATCGATTATACGATTTGGATAATCGATTATTCTGCTTAAAATCTGGGAATGATCTTTGAACGATTGGAAAATAATCGATTATGCAAATCAGATAATCGATTATCTTAGCACAAAATCAGCAATTCTTGATTGGCAATTAGGCAATGGTTGTGGGGGTTTAGAACACTATAAATACAACTCAAAATCAGTCTTCTAAGTACAACAACTGATTATATTCTTGCTAAAGCTTGCATACTCTCATATTCATCATTTTCTATTCATTTAATAAGTTTTTGAGAGCCAAACTCTTGACGAAAGTTGTTGTGTTCTTGAGAGTATTTATTGTACTCATATCTACTCTTAAAGAGAGTCTTGTCTTGAGTGCTAAGTGTTTGTATACACTTGAAGGGAAGTGTTAATCCCTTGTGGTTGTAAGAAGGAACGTTTTCATTCCTTCGGTTGAAGTGGTATCTTCGAGCAAAGGTTGTTGAGGCTTGTGTGACTCAAGTTCTCAGTTTGTAACGGTTTGTTAAGCACCCGTAAGCTTAACGAAGTTAGTGGAATCTCGAGAGAGTCTCTCGGGGACTGGACTAGCCACAAGTTGTGGTGAACCAGGATAATTTCGGTGCGTTCGTTCCTTATTATTTACTTACCGCACTTATTTCAATCCTGCAATTTTTAATTCCGCAAGTTTATATAGTTTTTTTTATAACGCTATTCACCCCCCCCCTAGCGTTAAGCGTATATTCTAACAGAAACCTCGTGCACCACAATATCAATCACCACACGGCAGAAACCTCGTGCACCACAATATCAATAACCGCACGGTAGAAACCTCATGCATCACAATATCAATAACTTTATGGTTGAAACCTCGTGCATTATAATATCAATAACCGTATGGCAGAAACCTCGTACATCAACACCCCAAGTACAACAACAACAAATACAATGTATACAAGAGCACAACAAGGGAATTAACTGAAGAATCTTTCGTTCTGGTGGTAAGACTAGCTCACAAGGAATAACCACAATAGAGAATACTAAACGTATTAAGAACAACTTAGTAAGGAAGAAAATAATATGAATCCCATAGCTTGTAGTTCAACAACAAGGGAGTAAACAAGAAACAAGTAATTTCAAATATGGAAATTTCAATTACACATAGAGTATCTACTATTCTCTTAAGATTAGGCATGTTACGAAGGATATACAACAATTTCAATTAAGTCTAAATTATAACCTGAGAGACAATAAAGACTTTCAATAAAAACAAGCAGTGATGAAAGACATGTGATAGTGGAGGAGGCAAAGATCATGTTAAGTAAGGTAAAAGTCAATTAATCCCAAGTAACACATGTAGAGTCGGAAATAGTAATAGAAAAGTTCAATCATATCAAGAACAACTTCATACTTAGTGAATATAAGGACCTAAGAACCTAAAAACGCCAATTTTCCCACAAATAAATCCGAGCACGCACTCATCACCTCACGTACACGGAATATAATTAGAAGAGAAGACTCAAGTCCTAAGGGAAAGTCCCCCACACAAGGTTAGGCAAGATACTTACCTCGAATCGATTCAAAATCAACTAGAAACCACATTCTTGCAACGAGTACTCTGCTCCAAATGGCCCAAATCTATTCAATTAACCTAGATATAAATAGCACTTAAATTAATTGATTCTACAATTAAATTGTAAGCTAATACGCGGAATCATATAAAATGGCCAAAATTCCGCTCTGACCAACATCTCGGAATAGGGTGAAATTTATATTTTCAAAATCCCACGCTCACGCGAGTCCAGCCATACCTAAATTATCCAAATTCGATGACATTTGGTCCCTCAAACGATGATTTTTCATTTTAATCAATAAACATCTCCTTCCCCAACCCAAAACACAATTTAAATGAAAAAAAGTAAGGACAAACTCAACAACAAATATAATTCTAGTTGAAGAACACTTACCTAATCAAATCACATGCAAATGCCACCAAGAATCGCCAAGAACCAAGCTATAAAAGTAAAAAGGTGATAAAATGGTGAAACCCTCAATTTGGAAATTATATTCTACCCTGACATTTAAAGCATCACGATCGCGGAAGAGATGATGCAATCGCGTTAGAGCAAAAATCCACTGCCCAAAAATGTGCTACGCGATTGCGGAATGTCATATACGATCGTGTAGTAAAGGAATTTCTGCTGCTCAAGGCTACTCTTTGTGATCGCGAAGATAAAGACGCCATCGTGTTAAAGGAAAAATTTGTTGCCCAAAAGGAAGAACTATGCGAACACAGACATAGAAGTGTGAACGCGAAGAAGGAACACACACACTATCGCGATTGCGAGCCTGATCATGCGAACGTTATGAACAATTCACACCTCCTCCAAAATTACTCTTTGTGATCGCGGAGGAGTAGACGCGAACGCGAAGAAGAAAACCAGCTGACAGATAACAGCAGTTCAAAATAAGCGAAAAATGACCCGTTGAGCATCCGAATATACTTGAGGCCCCTGGGACCTCAACCAAATGCACCAATACATCCTAAAACATCATTCAAACTTTCTCCAATCCGTAAAATACCTCACACAACATCAAATCCACCAATTCACATTGAATTCAAGCTTAAATTTTCTAAAAACTTCTGAAACATGGTTTTGATCAAAAACCCAAACAAACCACGTTTGAATGACCTGAAATTTTGCACACACATCCCAAATGACATTATGAAGCTACTGGAACTCTTAACATTCCATTCCGACCCTCGGATCAAATTCTCACTATCGGATCGAAAACTTCAAAAATTCAAACTTTGGCATTTCAAGCCTAAATTAGCTATGGACCTCCAAAACACAATCTGAATACACTCCTAACCTCGAAATCACCTAACAAAGCAAACCGGACCATCGATTGCCATTCTGAGGCCATCTTCACACTATTCCAACTGCGGTCGATTTTCTAACACTTAAGCTCTCATTTTGGGACCAAGTGTCCAAAACTCTCCGAAACTCAAAATTGAATATCTTGGCAAATTAAAAATAGCAGAAATGAACTTGGGAAAGCAGTTAGTAGGAGATCGGGGCATAAATTCCAAAAATGATCGATCGGGTCGTGTCCTCCCCCTCTTAAGACCAACGTTCGTCCTCGAACGTGCTAAGGTTTGCCTCGAAGTCCTCAAGTCACTGAAGCACAGTTCCAAAATACACACGCGGGTGATCCCACGTCACCCCAATACACATAAGCCTGACAACACATCCCAACTGAAATTTATCCTTTCTAGCAATACCAATAAACCTTAGAACCAGAATTTCCACCTTCCATCTATTTCCAAAAGACCCAATTTTAAGTCCATATACGGTATCAGTCTCAACTAGCTACTTTAATTCATGCCAACACCCGCAGGGTAGAACCATACAATGTGACACATCACACATAGGCCCACAATAACATTTCTGATAACAATAGTTGCCTGAGACCAAATCCGCACCGGCCATAAGCCTCACATTCGACAGGAACACTTTTCAAACCCCCACAACACTGGCGATGATATAATAACCACAAAAACCATATAACTAAACATCTGAACAACCAAATCTCAGCTAGTAGCAATGGGCACACACCCCACAAGCTCATACTCAAGAAGCATAGAACACAAATAATTGAATATGGGAAGGGAAACACATAAGGGACTATCAAACAAGTTGGACAAGCACAAATTTTGCTAAAACACTAATCTACAAAACAATCTAACGAGAAAAAATGAAAGCATATAAAAGACTTACAAGGATACTATACTAATATAGCTCTTACCGCAGTACAGAGCCCGGTCTCAATACATTAAATCACCTAAAATCATGAGGGTCCCGCCCTCAACTATGAATCACACGTAGGGTACATATCAAGCCATCTAGAAACTCTCAATGGATCAATTCTGTTAGCAAAATCACAACACAGACTGGCTCCCACACCGGTGGAGCATAAAAATCACAACTCGCAACCAAAAATACTCAGAATCGCATCAAACCTACCAAAATGGAAAGAATTCTTCTACTAGTCTCATAACTTCCGACAATGGCTAGAAACAGACGATAGACACGGCTATCATTCATAGACCCTCCCAACAGACTCAAGTCATGAAATGCACATAAACAAAGTGCAAATCACGAAATGCACCCATAAATGGAACAAGAAAATAGGGGAACTCATCCTGATAAGCAGGGATATAATGAACTACGAATGGTGCTCCTTTATAAGAGACAGAGGCATACCCAATGACATCACCCCGCATAGCGTCCTTAAGCTTACTATGTGAAACACATCAGTGGGTTGGGCTTCCCCCTCTTAGGCGCCCTCTACTAATCTGAATACCTCGTTGTGACACATAGGTCCGAAGTCTGGGACAATCTCTCACCATGTGGCTAGTATCTCCACACTCAAAGCACCCTCTTTGCTGACGAGGCGGTGGAAACTGTGAGGTACGGGTACACCGAGACCCATGAACACCTGGGTCACCATGCAAAGCCCGAAGCGCGAATTGAACTGGCTGACCCGCAAAACCTCTACCATGACGCACCCTATCTCCAAAATAAGGACCAGTATACCTCCTCGGCCTACGGGGCCTCCTCGTCTCCTCAAACTCCCTCTCCTGATCTCTTCTGCTCTCTCTCTCTCTCATGACCTTGTCGGCCCTCTCTCTCCCTGGCATGAATATCCTCTATCCTTCTAGAGATGTTCACAACCTGCTGGTACGAAATATCTATCTCCAACTCACGAGTTAGGCTAGATCTGATGCTGGGAATAAGCCCCTCAATAAACCGACGAACCTTCTCACAAACAGTAGAAACCAAGGCTGGGGTATGTCTAGTAAAGCTGGTGTAATGGACAGCATACTCCGAGACGGTCATAGAATCTTGGCGCAAATGCTCAAACTCCGCGTGACATACATCCCCGAGGCTCTCAGGGACTAGCTCTCTCAGGAACATGTTTGAAAACTGGATCCAAGTTAGTGAAGTTGCCTCGTCTGGACTGTCTAACTCATAGGTGCACCACCAATCATAGGCGGCTCCTCGAAGCTAGAAAGTAGTGAAAGAAATCCCGCCCGATCCTGAGATGCCCATAGTAAGAAGAATGCGGTAACACTCATCAACAAAACCCGGAGCATCCTGCGATGCTAGACCACTAAATACAGGAGGCTTGTACCTCTTGAACCTCTGAAGCCTCAGCTGCTCCTGTTCAGAAGCCGCTGTAATGCCCTCGGGCTGAACTGGCACTGCAGGTAGTTCAAGAATAATCTCACAGATCTGCTCAACATGCACTCGCCGTTCAGGAGGGCGGGCGGCGTGCAGCGGGAGTCTGTGCTCCTCCCCCTATCTAGGATGTTGTTGCTGCAAGGGAAAGCAGCCATGCCTAAGCCAAAGTAGTATACATGCTCATGAATTGTCACAAAGTCTTCTGAAGGGCTGGAGTAGTAGTAACAGTTGGCATTTTAGGTGCCTCGACTTTGGCTGGATCTGTTAGTCGTGCCTCGACGGCAACTCGTGCAGGTGCTCTCGCTGCACCATGTGCGCGTCCTCGGTCGCTACCTCGGCCCCAGCCTCTCACGACTACAATAGCGGGGCGGGTGCTTGATCATTTTGGGTAGTACATGTCCTCACCAACTGTGAGAGAGTAGAAGACAGTGGCTTAGATATTTGATGTCGAAAATCTCGCACGACAGGAAAATCAAATGAAGTGGAATTTTTCCTAACGGTTACATAGCCTCTCACAAATAAGTACAGATGTCTTCGTACCAATTCAGAAGACTCCAATAAACCAGCTTGTGATTCGTGACTTATACGAACCTAGAGCTCTGATACCAACTTGTCACGACCCGGTTCGCCCTCCGTGAACCATCGTGACAGCACCTAGTCTCCACGACTAGGTAAACCTAACAATGTGAAATATAAACCATAATTGAGGAAGAAATAATTAAAACTGAACTAGTAAAGTAAAATAGTGTTTAAGGTGCCGCTTGGCACGTACAATAAGATCTCTTGAAACTAACAACATTCCAAAAACCCGAAATCTCACAAATCACAAGCCAAAGGATACATAAGAAGCTCTCATTCCGGAAATGTCTAAACAAAGGAAAAAACTGAATGGGCTATACTTAATATAGAAAGATAGAGAGGGACTCTTCGGTCTGCGGACATAGCAGATATACCTTGAAGTCTCTACAGAAATTCATCCTTCTAAGGCTGAAAGAACTGAGTGGGAGTACCTAGACCTGTAAAACAAAAATGTGCAGAAGAGTAGCATGAGCACACCACATCGGTGCCCAGTAAGTATCAAGACTAACCTCGGTGGAGTAGTGACGAAGAACAATCAAGACACCTACCGGTCAAATAAATAATAAAATAATAGGGGTAACGGAACATTTTATATATATATATATATATATATGTGTGTGTGTGTGTGTGTGTGTGTGTGTGTATATGTATGTGAACACTGTACGAAATGACCAAATATGCTACAATAACAATGAGGAAAGAAACAACAAGTAACACGAGAATATAAAGAATGATGGCAAATAATCACTGTAAAACACAATCCAAGCCCTAAGATCATAATACAGAAAAGGAAACACAAATAATAACTTGGTTCCTACAGCAGTGTTCACATTAGGTCATATTTAACAATTTCCACAAGCTTTCCAAATCACGGTCAAATCACAACTCACAAGTCTCGGCATCCGAAATCTACACTTGGTATTTTGTGCCTCTATCAACCTTACGGTCATACTGACAACTAACTGGCTAACTAGGGTCACTCTCACATATAAAGTGATTAAACAAGGACGTGCCTCTATACTTAGCAGAATCAGGGGGGACTGAACCTCCAATAGGAGTGTTTCAACTATGTGTATGCTTGTGCGAGTGCTTTAACAAAACTTTTACCAACTATTAAAGATAAGAAGAAGAGCGGGAAGTACGCACAATATTCCCTCACCACATCCACAAGATAAAGCTCATCAAGAAAGCAAACCACAATCAAATATTAAACGAAAATCGAAATTCATCCACAGGATGTCACAACCCTTACAATCAATCTCTGACGTAGACCACCTTATTTTGCCACGTGTGCAATTAATAACATAATAAGGACCGCCTTAACTCCACAAGTGCATTATCATTTTCCCACCTTATTTCTCCACATGTGCTAACTCGCATATAAGCATATACACCTATCCCGCCTCATTACGCTGCATGTGCAATAAATCAATAGCAACGGTAGCACGGCAAAGATCTCATGCAGCCCCTCAACAACAATCGCACCGCAGAGATCTCGTGCACCATAATATCAACAAGCGCAAGGCAGAAACTCGTGCATCATAATATCAACAACTGCACGGCAGAAACCTCATGCATCACACTATCAATAACCGCACGTTAGAAATCTCATGCATCACAATATTAACAATTGCACGGCATAAACCTCGTGCATCACAATAGCAATAAACGCAAGGCAGAAATCTCGTGCATCAACACCCCAATTACAACATCAACAAATACAATGTATACAAGAGAACAACAAGTGAATTAACTCGAGAATCTTTCGTTTACCGGTGGTGGTATGACTAGCTCACAAGGAATAACCACAATAGAGAATACTAAACGTAATAAGAACAACTTAGTAAGGAAGAAAATAATATGAATCCCATAGCTTGTAGTTCAACAACAAGGGAGTAAACAAGAGTCAAGTAATTTCAAATATGGAAATATCAATTACACATAGAGTATCTACTCTTCTTTTAAGATTAGGCAGGTTACAAAAGATATACAACAATTCCAATTAAAACTAAAAAATTACTTGAGAGACTATAATGATTTCCAATAAAAACAAGCAGTTATGAAAGATGCGTGAAAATGGAGAAGGTAAAGATCTTCAATTAACTAAGGTAAGAGTCAATTAATCCCAAGTAACACATGTAGAGGTATAACTAGTAATAGAAAAGTTCAATCATATCAAGAACAACTTCATACTCGGTAAATATAAGGACCTAAGAACCTAAAAGTCCAATTTTCCCACAAATAAATCTGAGAACGTACTCTTCACCTCGCGTACATGGAATACAATCAGCAGAGAAGACTCAAGCTTTAAGGGGAAGTCCCCCACACAAAGTTAGGCAAGATACTTACCTCGAACGGGCTCAAAATCAACTAGAAATCGCGTTCTGTCCACGAGTACTCGACTCCAAATGGCCCAAATCTATTGAATTCAACTTCATATTGGTAATAACACTTCAAGTAATTGATTTTACAATTAAATTGTAAGCTAATACGCAGAATCATGTAAAATGACCAAAATGCCCCTTAGGCGAACGCTTCAGAATCTGGAAAAATTTCTATTTTCAGAATCCTCACACTGACACGAGTCCAACTATACTAAACTTATCCAAATCCGATGTCATTTGGTCCCTCAAACCATGATTTTTCATTTTAGTATTTTTCTTCAATAACCATCTCCTTCCCCAACCCAAAACACAATTTAAATGATAAAAATAAGGACAATCATGGAATATATTTAATTCTAGTTAAAAATATTTACCCAATCGAAGCACAGGCAAATCCCACCAAAAATAGCCAAGAATCGAGCTTTGGAAGTAAAAATGTGATAAAAATGGTGAAACCTCGATTTGGAAATTATATTTTGCCGAGACCTTTAAGGCATCGCGATCGCGGAAGAGATGATGCGATTGCGTTAAAGGAAAATAGCCACTGTCCAACAATGTGCTATGGGATTGCGAAAGGTCATACGTGATCGTGTAGTGAAGAAATTTCTGCTGCCCAAGGCTTCTCTTCGCGAAAATTTGTTGCCCAAAAGGAAAAATTATGCGAACACGAAGAAGGAATACACAAACTATCGCAATCGCAAGCCTGATCTTGTGAACGCAAAAGAAAAATTTATACATCCTCCAATTTTACTCTTCGTGATCGCGGAGAAGTAGGCACAAACGCGAAAAAGAAAACCAGCTAACAGATAACATCAGTTCAAAATAGGAGAAAAATGACCTATTGAGCATCCGAAACACACCCGAGGCCGTCGGGATCTCAAACAAATGCACCAACACATCCTAAAACCTCATTCAAACTTGCTCCAATCCGTAAACCACTTAAAACAATATCAAATCTACCAATTCACATCAAATTCAAGCTTAACTTTTCTAAAACCTTCTGTAACACGCTTTTGATCAAAAATCCAACCAAACCACGTCCGAATGACCTGAAATTTTGCACACACATCCCAAATGACATGACGAAGCTAATACAATTCTTGAAATTCCATCCTAACCTTTGGATTAAATTCTCACTATCGGACCGGAAACTTCAAAATTTAAACTTCGGCATTTCAAGCCTAAATTAGCTACGAACCTCTAAAACACAATCCGAACATACACCTAACCCCCAAATCACCTAACAAAGCTAACGGGGCCATTGGATTTCCATTCTGAGGCTACCTTAGAACTGTTCCGACTGTAGTCAATTTTCCAACACTTAAACTCTCGTTTAGGTACCAAGTGTCCAAGACTCTCCTAAACTCAAAACTGAAAATCCCGACAAATTAAAAATAGCATAAATGAACTTGGAAAAGCAATTAATAGGGGATAGGGATGTAAATTCCAAAATTGACCAGTTGGCTCGTTACCGTCGGTGCCTGCGATCAAAACAACAAAACAAACAAAATTTTCTGCCTTAGTTTGCACTAGGAAGATCTGTGAGTGGTTAGCAAAACTGTAAACCACTTATGCTATTTGATGTAATAATGAGAATAAGCTACACACTCGACTAGTATGTTCATCTCCTAAGTGTAGAACCAATAATCTTTGATAAGCAAATGCGTCCGCTAATAACAAAACCTGAATGACCAAAACCAGGATGTGTGTCTCCTAGGGATGAAACTTGAATGAACCAAAACTAGGAAATGCGTCTCCTATGGGTAAAACTTGAATAACTCAAACTAGGAAGTTCATCTTGTAGGGTGAAACTTGAATGAACCAAAACTAGAAAGTGCATCTCCTAGGAATAAAACTTGAATAACTCAAACTAGGAAGTGCATCTCCTAGGGGTGAAACTTCAATGACTAAAACTAGGAAATGCATCTCCTAGGAATGAATTTAAATGACCGAAGCTAGAAAGTGCATCTCAACCTCAATTTAGGAAGTGCGTCTCCTAAAACAAAAATAAAACTTGTAAGGAAGTGCGTCTCCTAGGGTCAAAACTCCAATGATTTAACTAGGAAGTGTGTCTCCTAGGAATGAACTTAAATGACACAAACTAGAGAGTGCATCTCCTAGGGGTAAAACCTCAATTTAGGAAGTGCGTCTCGTAAAATAAAAATATAACCTAAAAGACCTAGACTAGGAAGTGCATCTCCTCGGGGTTAAATTTCAATGACTCAATCAAGGAAGTGCATCTCCTAGGAATAAACTTAAATGACCCAAAACTAGTAAGTGAGTCTCGTAGGGGTGAACTTAAATGACCAAAAACTAGGAAGTGAATCTCCTAGGAGTGAAACTCAATTTAGCAAGTGTGCTTCCTAAATAGTATAACCTAAAAGATCTGGACTAAGAAGTGCGTCTCCTAGAGGTGAAAATCAATGACTCAAACTAAGAAGTGTGTCTCCTAGGAATGAACTTAAATGAACCAAATAGGAAGTTCGTATCCTAGTGGTAAAATCTCAATATAGGAAGTGCGTCTCTTAAAACAAAGTAAATCCTGAAAAAACCCCAGACTAGAAAGTGTATCTCCTAGGGGTGAAACATCAATTTAGGAAGTGCGTCTCCTAGGGATGAAACTTCAATTTAGGAAGTGTGTCTCCTAAACAAAATATAACCAAAAGGACCCAGACTAAGAAGTGCGTCTCCTAGGGGGTAAAATATCAATGACTCAATCTAGGAAGTGCGTCTCTTAGGAATAAACTTAAATGACCCAAAAATAGGATGTGCATCTCCCGGGGATGAATTTAAATGACTAAAACTAGGAAGTGTCTCTCCTAAAAAATAAATTATAACTCGAAATACCCAGACTAGGAAATGCATCTCCTGGGGGTAAAATCTCAATCTAGGAAGTTCTTCTCCTAAGGGTGATGTGTGTTCTTCTATTAGCCTTTGCGCAAGCAAAATTGGGAAATTACACCTGAAAATGCAACATTGTTATGAACATAGCATTCATCCCTGTTTCAGACAAAGAAAACCTATAAGTTTAAAACATGGTGGTTAGTTTGTAGCTTTGACCTTAAAAGCAGCTACTTCTGCACTTGCAAAGATAACTTTGATTTCAACTTGGAGGATCTTGCCTGTTATCGACAACCTATTTTCTTTTAACCTTTATCACAAAAAACACCTCTGCTTCATTTGATTCTAAAGCCCTTTATCTGTTGTATTTTTCTCATGAATTGACATTTACTGAACCTTTGAATTTCACATGAATCCCAAAGCATGTTGATTGTTATCAACTCAGTGTGCATACTACTTTTCCCTGACTTGTGCCATTTTTATGTGCTTGCTAGACTCGGCTTTGTGACTTGAAAGCTGGTAGAAAATTTTAAAGTCATTTCTCACTTGTTCGAACCAAACAAACTCAAGAAGGGACTCGAGCAAGACAAGGGAAACAAAATAAGGAGAAAAATAACAAGAGATGGTATCTAACAAGAAAATTTCAAAGTAGAAACTTATCATATGTGGATACCAACTCTAATGACCATGACATGCACCTTTGGATTAAGTGGCCTAATCACTCAAGCAAGTCTAATATTCAACTCTTATTGTACTTCTTCGCTGGGAAACTGGACCTTAACGCTTCAATTATCCTATTTGATCCACAATCCTCAGTTGACTTGTGGTGCCCTGAAGGATTTTTACCATCAAACCTCTCTCATTTTGCTCTTTTCTCAACTCACAATCGCCTTACAGTGCCCCTGAGGGTTTTCACCGATAAGACTCTCTCATTTTATCATTTTCGCTCATTGTGCTAAGAACAAAGGTATTACCCATGTTGTAGGAAGATCATACTTTCACCATACACTTGATTTGACATCCTCAAAGATTGGTCAAATATTCTTTCTTTGGAACGTAATGTAGGCTTTTGGACAGGGTTAGAAAAAAAGGGTGACATGAAGGCTCTAAATAATTTAAGATGAAAAGGATTCAAAATTACAACTTTTGAAATCAGAACTTTTGGAAAAATTAAAACTTCTGCCCCCGTTTCTTGGAGTCTGGGAAATTTATTTTTTGGATTTTTGCTTTGATGGGATTTCTATGAAAAAATGCCCCACTTTTGACTTCGGAGATTATGAAATATTTTATTTAATGTGACTGAACCGTAACGCTGCCTACGTATCTTGTGGTGGCAAGAATCAGGTCGAACGTAGTTCAAAAGACTACTTTTGTTACTGTTTCCTTTTCTTTCTTTTTTTCTTTTTTTCTTTTTTTCTTTTTTTCTTATTCTTTTTCTTTTTTCCCTTCTTTTTCCTTTTTTTTTTCTTCTTTTTCTTCTTTTTCTCTCTTTTCTTTTTCTTTTCTAGTTCCTAACTCTGGTTTTTATTCCAAAAAAGTGGTATGAAGTAAAAACTTATGGCTCAGAATGGGTAGCAAAAGATAAAAGTGATTGGGTAGCAGAATAAAATACTTTCGTCATACCTACATAAAAAATGCCAAGTACATACATGCAGTTGAAGATATGCAGAGAAATCATACACAATGACTATGATGGCATCACCACAAATACAAAGTGCCAATGGGTAATACCTTTGTCCCAATGAATGACCTTTGCTAGTTCAAAGCAGACTTGACTCAACCTTATCTTGATGTGGAAGAATGCATTTCAGCAATGACTGATTTACCTCAAACTACTTGAGAGACATTTCCTTGTTGTATTCTCTTATTAACCTCTTGATTCCCACACTTATTGCCTCAATTTCACTCAATTCAAAGTTCAAGTCATCTCAGAATGTGTGAATCTTTAATTGTTTCCTCAAATGCATCATTTTATCATATTTAAAACTATGTCATCGCTTCATGATTAGACTAACTTTTAATATCAGGCTGAGAATTATGCGTGCATGCCATGTGAAAAGAACTATAAAATAAAAAAATGACCTAAACAAAAACTGACTGGAACTAACGGGAAATAGGAGATTGTATTAGACAAGTGATGAAAAGGGTTTGAACAAGACAAGCAAAATAGACGTGGGTTACAACCCTGGAAAAATCCTAGATAACACCAGACGAGCTACTACCACTAAATGAACTAGGCAAAATAAGAAGAAGAAAGGTTTGAGCCGCAAGATAATGTCCGGATTACAACCCTAAAATAACTCGGACAATCGAAATAACATCAAAATAAACCACCAAAACTCCTCCCTAGATAGCCAAAATAGGAGTATCTTTTCAATTACCAACCTTCACATCATGGCCATTGGGTTGCACATCAAAATTACTATGACCTTCACCAATTTTCATATCATTAACTTCAGTCAGCAAATTCCAAAGAGGATACTCATATTCCCTGTTGTAAGGTCCCGTAAATAATTTTGTCTCAGAACTTAGTAAACCATGGTGTCTACTCTGATCATGTGTTACGAATGTGTAGAGTTCTTCACAGCGAGCAATCTCGCCGCGGTTCGGACCCTTGGTAGTGATTTAAGCCTTTAAAATTGAAAGAAATAACTTTTCCAGAAAAGTGTCAAAATGCGGTCCAGAATGCAGTCGCATATCAGCTATGTGGACCGCATTCCTACCACAGAATGAATCAGAGAGCAACCAAATTTTGATGTTGAATATGCGGTCAAATCTACGATCGCATAACCAATATGCGGGCCTCAATGTTATCGAATATTTTCCCAGAAGAAATTCAAAGGTCAGTTCTGCGGTGCATTCTGCGACCTCAGAACGCAAATATGGACCGCATAGTTACCGCATTCCCAACGCGAGAGGTTTGAAACTTGAGCCATTTCTGCGGTCCATTCTGCGGACCGCATGTCAGTTCTCCGATCGCAGATACGCGTTGCAAATCGTGTTAGCTCAATTATCTTCTAAAATTCTAAGCCCGGCCCCTCTTTTAATAAAACACCTCATTTTGCATTTTTAACCTGTTTTCTAAACAAAATAAGAGAGAGGAAGAGAGGGTTCTAGAGAGATAAAGCTATTTCTTCATCAATTGATTATTCAAAAATCATCAAAGCCTGGAAAATCTTGAGCGTCTGCCTTCCCCTCTGATTTCAAGGTAAAATCCCTAACCCTTTTTCCCCTAATTTTCGAACTCAGGTTTGGGAGGGAGTTTCATACTTTGATTTTAAAATTCTTGTTAGAAATCCACATGCACGTCTTCAAAACTCAAAAATCTTGCAAAAAGGGAACTGGGTAGTAAATTGTGAATTTCTATTCCAAAGGTCTATGTATTAATGATGAACTACATTGATCCTTCTTGATTGCTTGATGAATTGGAGTAGAGGTTAAAGAGGATATTCAATTCAAGGTATGTATGGCTAACTGTGATCCTCGTGAAATCGCCTATGCTAGTTGTGAAATTGTTGATAGTTGGTATTCATGTAAAAATCATTGTGAAGATTTTGTGTTGTATAAATTGTGTGGTAGTACTTTGTGGTGAATGTTGGGGAACTTGTAATTTGAACAACGGAAACGAAAATAATGTGGAATAGCGGGAACGGAACAATGTGGAACAATGGAAAATGGAAATAATGTGGAATAGTGGAAATGGAAATATTACAGAACAACGCGTGTGATTAATTGTGAATAGTTGTTGTGATGATCTAAATTGTGTATCAACTTTGATAAACATGAGGAAACTTTTTATTGCTAGTTATGGGATTTTATTACCCTTGTTCTGGAATTATTTTAACGAAGTGCCATGGTTGATTTCTTGTACTTGTTGTTGTGCCGCTTGTTGTTTTGTGAATTGAAAACTGTCATGTGGGGTCGGGTTGCACGCCGCAACACGGTGAAATAAGGTGTGGGTTGGGGTGATAAGGGTGGCCGAGGTAATAGGGTGGACGAGGCAATAAGGGTGGAAATGTGATCCAATATCACTATTGATATGAATATGAATCATAAAATGATAAATGTGAAAATGTGAAAGGAGACAACAGGAGAGTTTGTAATCGGTTGGGCACTGATTGTCCCGTTGTATGACTACGTGAATCTTTGTTGTGAAATATTTGATTGTTGCTTCCTGGTTGTACTTGTACTATTGTTGTTCAGTTCTATACTTGTTCATACAATTTGGCCTTAGCTTACTTGGGACAGAGTTAGTTCAGACATGCTAGTACAATTCAAGTGTACAGACGTTCCTTTTGCCGGGGGCGCTACATTTGTGTTATGATTGTAGGTGGATCCATGGAAGGCACTCCAGCCCACTGTTCGTATCTCCTCCTCCTCCTCTCTATCGGCAGTATTTGTGTTTGGTGAGCCCCTATCCTTCTGGGGCCATGTGTGGCCTACGCCACTCCTGTTGTTGTATTTTGGAGTTTGTATCATTTGGTAAAGGTATAGCCGGGGCCTTGTTGTCTGCAAGTGTTCTGCTATCATTCTCCTAGAGGCTCCGTAGACAGTAGTATGTGGGTCAGGACTTATGTATAAAAGTGTATGTTTTGGGCGCTGTAAACCTGTGTACCACGTTCCTTGCTAATCAAATATATGTTTTGCAAAAGGTGTCCCATGTTAACCATAATGTGTGGTTATAAAAGAGAAATCCTACATTCTTTTAATTGAAATTTGGTATCATTTGGTTAACTATCATTGAATAATGTGGGGTAACGTATGGGGAATGGGAAAGACACCCAGGTCCGCACGATTGGGGATACCCGGTTGAGTGTTGGTCATGCCCACGGATTTGGGGCGTGACAAACTTAGTATTAGAGCGCCATAGGTTTTGAAGGAGTCCTAGGATGTCTCAGAGTCGTGCCTAGTAGAGCCCTTCTTATCGATGTGTTGTCGACCACATCTATAAGTTGGGGGCTACACGGGCATTTAGGAAACACTATCCTCTTCTTTGATATTTTAAGTTTGTGCGGTGGAGTGATGTTATTTCTAATTTGTGCTATATTTCTAATTTTCAGTGATGGCACCTAAGAAGAAAGCTAGATTCGGCCTAGGGGACAATGCCTCTTCTAGTGCGGTTGTGGATCATGTGTCGACTGCTGTGGGGGAGAATGATCCCCCAGTTCCGGACTTGCCTGCTCCATCTGTTCCTAGCCCAAGCGATCATGTTCCAGCGGCGGCCGAGGGTGCCACTATCCCTCCTGCCAATGCTCCTAATCCTGATAATGCTCCAGCTTCTGATCTTGGGATTTCTGAGGAGACCGTAGGGGAGCTATCCGTATGCTGACCCAGTTACTGGCCCCTTAGGACTAGAGATCTCATGATGCTCCTGTTTCCTCTAGTGGACAAAGAGATTCCTCCAGCTCCAGAGTTCATCAGTTGCGATTGTCCCCTCCAGAGTGCTTAGGTACACACCCAGAGGCCGATCCGCAATAATTCCTTAATGAGACGTACAAGACCCTTCGGGTAATGAAAGCTACAGAGATAGAAGAGGTAGAATTGGCTTCGTACAGGTTGAAGGGAGCTGCATGTTAATGGTTTGAGATGTGGGAGCATTCCCGTGAGGAGGGGAGACCTCCAGCTAGGTGGGATGAGTTTGTAGATGTCTTCATGGACCATTTCTTGCCAGCCGAAACCATGGAAGCCCGTGCCACCGAGTTTGAAGTTCTTAAGCAGGGTAGCATGAGTGTTTGGGAATATCATATGGAGTTCGTGAGGTTGTCCAAGTATGCTACTCAGTTGGCATCAACTATGGGGGCCAGAGTTCGGCGATTCGTTCAGGGACTCAGCCCTTTTGTGGTAAATGGAGCTGCAACAACGGCTTTGCATTCAGACATGAATTACTGAAAGACCGTGGGTTTTGCTCAGGCCACAGAGGCCAGAAAATTGAAGATTCAGGCCGACAGGTAGAGTAGCAGCAGGGCCCGGTCTATGGGTCACTCAGGGAGGTCAGCTCCAGGGAGAGGGTTATCACGACTATCTCAGTCTTATGCTCAGTCCTCAGTTAGTGCACCGCCATCCGTGCACCGTTTCCAGCAGAGTAGCCCTTTGGGCTAGGTTCAGGAAGTAGGAGGTCCCGCCAGTTCAATCAATCGGGGATGAGACCTTGACAGCAAAGGGGTATATGCCCTAATGTGGGAGATTTCATACAGAGGCTTGTTACTTGGTGCTCCAGTGTGCTACAATTGTGGAGTGAGAGGTCATATGCAGCGATACTATCGTGCACCCAGGTAGGGCGGGGGTGGGGGACATTCTCAGCCCTCCAGTTTATCAGTTGATACATCATCAGTGCGCCCTCCAGCTCCAGCAGGGCGTGGTGCAGCCATAAATGGAGCTCGTGGTAGGGTAGGACCCAACAGGTTTTATGCATTGAGTGGTCGTCAGAGTGTCGGGGCTTCTCCAGATGTTGTCAGAGGTATCTTATTTGTTTAGTCAGTTGATTGCTATGCTCTTATTGATCCGGAGTCTTCTTTGTCCTATGCCACTCCATTTGTTGCTTCGAGTTTTGGGATTGAACCCGAACAACTTCTTGAGTCGTTCTCTGTATCAACTCCGGTAGGTGATTCCATTGCAGCCACGCGGGTCTATAGGAATTCTGTTGTTATGGTAGGTGATCGTGTTACCACGGCCGACCTTATTTTGCTTGGAATGGTGGATTTTGATGTAATCATGGGGATGGATTGGCTCCATTCGTGTTTTCCTAAGCTTGATTGCCGAACGAGAGTCATGAGACTCGAGTTCCCTAATGAGCCAGTTGTCAAGTGGAATGGAAATGGTGTGGTGCCAAAGGCTAGGTTTATTTCCTACCTCAAGGCTTCAAAATGATCAGAAAGGGGTGCATTTATCATTTAGTTTGGGTGGTGGACACTACTCCAGAGGTGCCTGCCCCGAGTCCGTTCTAGTTGTGGATGAGTTCCTTGAGGTATTTCCAGATGAGCTTCCAGGAATTCCGCCAGATAGGGAGATCGATTTCGGGATTGATGTATTGCCAGATACCCAGCCAATATCCATTCCCCCGTAAAGAATGGTGCCAGCAGAGTTGCGAGAGTTAAAAGAGCAGTTGAAGGATCTATTGGAGAAGGGGTTTATCCGGCCAAGTGTGTCGCCGTGGGGTGCTCCGGTTGTTTTTGTCAGAAAGAAGGATGGGTCGCTTCGGATGTGTATTGATTATCGGCAGCTTAATAAAGTCACCATCAAGAATAAGTACTCTTTGCCTCGGATAGATGATTTGTTCGATCAATTGCAAGGTGCAAGGTTCTTCTCAAAATATGATTTGTGGTCCGGGTACCACCAATTGAAGATCAAGCAACAGGATATTCCTAAGACCGCCTTCAGAACTTGTTATGGCCACTTTGAATTTTTGGTTATGTCTTTTGGGCTAACCAATGCCCCGGCCGCTTTTATGGATCATATGAATCGGGTATTCAAGTCATTCTTAGACTCCTTCGTGATTGTGTTCATTAATGACATCCTCGTATATTTGCGAAGCAGGGAGGATCATGCCAATCACCTCAGAGCGGTTTTGCAGACTCTTCATCAGAACCAATTGTATGCCAAGTTTTCCAAATGTGAATTTTTGTTAGAGTCCGTCGCTTTTCTAGGTCATGTTAATTCTAGTGAGGGGATTCAGGTGGACCCCCAAAAGATTGCGACAGTGAAGGATTGGCCTAGACCCACGACCCCGACGGAGATCCGTAGCTTTTTGGGGTTAGCAGGGTATTACCGGAGGTTTGTAGAGGGATTCTCTACCCGTGACTCCCCATTGACCAAATTGACGCAGAAATCAGCCAAGCTCCAATGGTCAGATGCTTGTGAGAAAAGTTTTCAAGAACTGAAGACAAGGTTGACTTCGGCACCAGGGCCTTGCCAGAGGGCACTGAAGGATTTGTGGTTCATTGTGATGCCTCCAGGGTTGGTTTAGGGTGTGTTCTGATGCACCAAGAAAAGGTCATAGCATATGCTTCCAGGCAACTCAAGAATCACGAGAAGAATTATCCGACACATGATTTGGAGCTAGCGGAAGTTGTATTCGCCTTGAAAATCTGGAGGCATTATCTTTATGGGGTTCATGTAAATGTGTTTTCAGATCACAAGATTTGTTCAAGCAGAAGGAGCTAAATTTGAGGCAACGGTGACGGCTCGAATTGCTTAAGGATTTTGATATTGACGTCTTGTACCATCCAGGGAAAGCATACGTGGTGGCCGACGCCCTCAGTCAGAAGTCCATGGGTGTTTGGCTCACTTGAGGGCGGATCAGAGGCTCTTAGCTCGAGAGATATATCAGTTGGCATGCCTTGGGGTTTGTATCTCGGCCCCGAATGAGGAGGAACTTATGGTGCATAATACAGCGGAGTCGTCACTCGTGGCAGAGGTTAAAAAACCTGTTTGTCGATCCAGCATTGGCACAGTTGAAGGAGGCAGATCTAAGCAACAGAATTTTTGCATTTTCGCTCAGCACCAATGATGGTGTGCTACGGTGCCATGAAAGGTTGTGCGTCCAATAGTGGGTAATCTTCGAGAGAGGATAATGGCAGAGGCTCATCATTCCAGGTATTCAGTGCACCCGGGCTCTACAAAGGTGTATCATGATCTCAAGGGTACCTATTGGTGGAGTGGTATGAAGAAGAGTGTAGCAGACTTCGTCTCTAAGTGTCCGAATTGCCAGCAAGTGAAGGCCGAGCATCAGCGGCCGTGAGGGTTGACTCAGCTTATAGAAATACCGATGTGGAAATGGGAAATGATCAATATATACTTCGTGACAGGACTACCTCGTATTCAGCATAAGTTCGACTCAATTTGGGTAATTATGGATAGGCTCACCAAATTAGCTCACTTCTTGCCAGTCAAGTCCAACAATACTGCGGAACAATATGCTCGATTGTATATCAAGGAGATAGTGAGGCTTCATGGTACGCCACTTTCTATAATTTCGGATCGAGGAGCTCTGTTTACAGCTAACTTCTAGAGGAAATATCAGCAAGGTTTTGGTACTCAGGTGAATCTTAGCACAGCTTTTCATCCGCAGACGGATGGCCAGGCAGAGCGGACTATTCAGACGCTTGAGGATATGTTGCGGGCATGTGTCTTGGATTTCAAGGGTAATTGGGATGATCACCTGCCTCTTACAGAGTTTGCTTATAACAACAGCTTCCATGCTAGCATCCAGATGGCCTCGTTTGAAGCATTGTATGGAAGAATGTGTAGGTCCCCGATTAGGTGGTTCGAAGCTGGTGAAGCGGAACTAATAGGTCCAGATCTCCTGCATCAGGCCATGGAGAAGGTAAGAGTCATTCAGGAAAGTATGAAGACTGCTTAGAGTCGCCAGAAATCTAATGCAGATATGCGTCGAAGAGAATTGAAGTTCCAAGAGGGAGTCTGGGTATTCTTGAGAGTGTCCCCCATGAAGAGAGTAATGCTCTTTAGGAAGAAAGGAAAACTAAGTCCTAGGTACGTCGGGCCTGATCAAGTCCTTTGAAAGATCGGTCAAGTTGCGTATAGGTTGGAATTGCCCCCTGAAATGTCCCTAGTGCACCAGGTGTTCCATGTATCCATGTTAAGAAAAGTTGTGGGTGGTCCGTCTAAGATTGTGCCAGTTGAAGACATCAAGTTTACAGAAGAGTTGTCGTATGAAGAGATTCTAGTTTCTATTTTGGATAGGCAAGTCTGAAAGTTGTGGAACAAGGAGATTGCTACAGTGAAAGTGTTGTGGCGAAACCAACAAGTCGAGAAAGCCACGTGGGAAGCAGAAGATGACATGAATATGAAATACCCCCATCTATTTGAATAAGCTAGGAATGGTTGTGCTAACAAAATTTATGTGATGTGATGATTTGAACAATGTGCAGTCCTTTTTGGTGATGAAGGTTTTGTGCTCTCATGATAAGGTGATGTAAGAAGCAATGACTAATTTTGCATGGATAGAGAGTATCAAAGTGTTCTAATTGTATAATGATTAGTTTTGGCATGGAGGATTTGTATTGAGATAAATAATTGTGTCGTACTCATGTGTCAGGTAAACGGTTTTGATAGTGCAGATAATTAATGCTTAATTTGATTCAATGTAATGTGCCAAAATGGCTAGAAGTGTGTCGAGAGGTTGAATATGTGCAAGTATGAAATTTGGCATTTTATAACTGTTGTAAAGGTAGCAAGTTGTGTAATGGTTCTTAGAAATGTATTTTGGGGATTCTCTGACCGGTGATTATGTCCATATTACAAAGGAAACTCTGGCGAATTTTTCTAAAACAAACTTTAAAGTTAATAAAAGGTGTAGAAACTTGCATATCATGTTTTCCAACTCGTTGATTTCCAATGTTCTCATTCGAGGAAAAATAATCTTAAGCGGGGGACAATGTAAGGTCCCGTAAAAATAATTTTGTCTCAGAACTTAGTAAACTGTGGTGTCTACTATGATTATGTGTTACGAATGTGTAGAGTTCTTCGCGGCGAGCAAGCTTGCCGCGGTTCAAACGCATGGTAGTGATTTAAGCCTTTAAAAATTGAAAGAATTAACTTTTCTAGAAAAGTGTCAAACTGCGGTCCAGAATGCGGTCGCAGATCAGCTATGCAGACCGCATTCCTACCTCAAAATGTATCAAAGAGCAACAAAATTTTGATGTTAAAAATGCGGTCAAACTACGATCGCATAACCAATATGCGGGCCGCAGAGTTATCGCATATTGTCCTTGAAGAAATTCAAAGGTCAGTTCTGCGGTGCATTCTGCGACCGCAAATGCAAATGCGGACCTTATACTCACTGCATTCCCAACCCGAGAGGTTTGAAACTTAAGCCATTTCTGCGGTCAATTCTGCGGACCGCATGTCAGTTTCTGCGGCCGCAGATAGGTGCCGCAGATCGTGTTCACTCAAATATTTTCTAAAATTCTAAGCCCGACCCCTCTTTTATAAAAAACCTCATTTCCCATATTTAACCCATTTTCTGAACAAAATAAGAGAGGGTTCTAGTGAAAGAAATCTATTTCTTCATCAATTGATCTTTCAAAAATCATCAAAGCCTGGAAAATCTTGAGCATCTGCCTTCCCCTCTAATTTCAAGGTAAAATCCCTAACCCTTTTTCCCCTAATTTTCGAACTCAGGTTTGGGAGGGAGTTTCATACTTTGATTTTGAAAATCTTGTTAGAAATCCACATGCACGTCTTCAAAACTCAAAAATCTCGCAAAAAGGGAACTGGGTAGTAAATTGTGAATTCATATTCCTAAGGACTATGTATTAATCATGAACTAGATTGATCCTTATTGATTGCTGGATGAATTGGAGTAGAGGTTAAAGAGGATATTGAATTCCAGGTATGTATGGCTAACTGTGATCCTGGTGAAATCGCCTATGCTAGTTGTGAAATTGTTGATAGTTGATATTCATGTTAAAATCATTGTGAAGCTTTTGTGTTGTATAAATTGTGTGGTAGTACTTTGTGGTGAATGTTGGGGAACTTGTAATTGGAACAATGAAAACGGAAATAATGTGGAATAGCGGGAATGGAAACTATGTGGAACAATAGAAAATGAAAATAATGGGGAACAGTGGAAATGGAAATATTATGGAACAACGCGTGTAATTAATATAGTTGCTATGATGATCTAAATTATGTATCAACTTTGATAAACATGAGGAAAATTATTGTTGCTAGTTGTGGATTTTAATACCCTTGTTGTGGAATTATTTTAACAAAGTGACATGGTTGATTTCTTGTACTTGTTGTTATGCTATTTTTTGTTGTGAATTGAAAAATGTCAGGCAGGGTTGGGTTGCACGGCGCAACACGGTGAAATAAGGTGTGGGTTGGGGTGATAAGGGTGGCCGAGGTAATAAGGGTGGACGAGGCAATAAGGGTGGAAATGTGATCCAATATCACTATTTATATGAATATTAATCATGAAATGATAAATGTGAAAATGTGAAAGGAGACAGAAGGAGAGTTTGTAACCTGTGGGGTACTGATTGCCCCGTTGTATGAGTACGTGAATCACTGTTGTGAAATGTTTGATTGTTGCTTCCTGGTTGTACTTGTACTATTGTTGTTCAGTTCTATACTTGTTCATGTAATTTGCTTGAGTTTACTTGGGACAGAATTAGTTCATACATGCCAGTACAATTCAAGTGTACTGACGTCCCTTTTGCCGGGGCGCTACATTCGTGTTATGATTGTAGGTGGATCCGTGGCAGGCACTCCATTCAACCGTTCGTAGCTCCTCCTCCTCCTCTCTATCGGAAATATTCGTGTTTGGTGAGCCCATCTCCATCTGGGGCCATGTGTGGCCTATGCCACTCCTGTTGTTGTATTTTTGAGTTTGTATATTTTGGTAAAGGTATAGTCAGAGCCTTTTCACTAGCAAGTGTTGTACTATCATTCTCACAGAGGCTCCATAGGCAGTGGTATGTGGATCAGGACTTATGTATAAAAGTGTATGTCTTAGGTAAACTTGTATACCACGTTCCTTGCTAATCAAATATATGTTTTGTAAAAGGTGTCCCCTGTTAACCATAATGTGTGGTTATAAAAGAGAAATCCTACGTTCTTTTAATTGAAATTTGGTATCTTTTGGTTAACTATCATTGAGTAATTTGGGGTAACGCGTGGGTAATGGGAAAGGCACCCAGGTCTGCTCGACTGGGAATACCCGCTTGAGTATCGGTCATGCCCACGGATTTGGGGCGTGACACCTGTTACCATGCATCTTCCCCACAAAGTATGTTAACCCAGTTAAATTTGGCTTCCTTAACTTGATCAGGGCATGAGGTTGTTTTGGCTGGTGGGGCATGGAAAATTTGGGATGAAGTGTCGGGTAGGAGTTGTAAGGGGTAAAGCCTGGCACATGTTGAGAGGAAAGGTCAACGGTAGTGGGAACCTGGACTTGTGATAGTGGAGGGATAGTTGCAGGATTTTCAGTACAGTTAGTGGAAGTGAAGGTGGAGGATGCCCCCTGATCCAAGACAGATACATTTCTGCCATATATTATTTCAACCGGTTGACCTCCTCTTTCAATTCAGATTCCAACTTCTCAATGTCCCTCGACGGGTCAACAATTCTTGTGTCCAAGTCTTTGCTAGCCATGGGTACCTGACTCTTTGACCTTGTGTTGTATGGGCGAATCGCCAAAGTGACACAAACTAACCACCCTCTGTTATGATGACAATGAAAGTGACGAAGAGGAGAAAAACAAAGGCAACATGATAGTATTAGGACATTAATCAGATAAAAATATCAGATTGCATGCAATGCCCCTAGGAACAATTAATGGTTCTAGAATGACTTCGGGGGTACAAAGGTCATATAGAATCATCCCAGTTTCACTTCAACCTTCTCTTTTTTTTTTCTTTTCTAGCACTTCTTTGCTTGCTCGTTTGCCTTCCTCTCTTTTTGTTTTTAATTGTCACTATTTTCTTTCCTCTCATTTCTCACATCCACAATTTCATCTCTTTTTTTGTTTTTTTCTTTTGTTAAAAGATTCTTCGATCGAACCCTATGTAGGTTGCCTACTTACCATTTCCCTCATGAATTAGATCAAGCGTAGTTCTGGAAAAAGTTATAGACAAATAAACTAAAAATAAAAAACTTTTGGATATTTTAATTTATAATTTTTTTTGGTTTTCAAATACATCATAAGAAGTATGATAACAAAACAAACTCTTAAACGACCTAAAAGACTCAAGAACAAGCTCAAAATACAAAAAAAACTCCTTAAGTAGCTCCTGAATGCAGTGATCCTGGGATATTTGTTATGCTCGAGCTATGGTAAATGGAATAAATTCATACCTTAATGAGAATATTATAACCAAACAGATCAGCGACTTGAAACATTATGCGACACCACAACACCTCCTAATTATACATATGCACGACACAATTGAGCTAATTTTTGAAAATTAAACTACGTGGACCAAAATGGCAAGAAGTACTCAACATGGATGACTACTCAAATATGAAAATACCCTACTAGTGCTTATATGGATTCCACTCCCAATTATTATGGCCCAAAATTAATTTGCAAAAATAACCCATTTTAAAAAACAACTAATCTGGCCAAAAATGGCTAAAGATGAAAACTCAATAAGGATGGACCTTAAAGTGATATGACACCTAGATGTGGACTCAAGATCATAAGACATAGGTAATTGAACCATTTTTGCAAAAATAATCCCATTTTACAAGAGTGGCAGATGTGGCCAAAAGTGGCTTGATATGCAAGATTTGGCTACGACCTCGCAAAGTCAAGAACCTAAGACTCACTAGGAAAGACCGGACCTTATGTGATTTGCCTACATATCCAGCCCCGAAAGATGAGAATTAGGTATGCATAGTTCGGGAAAATTGGACCTGGGAGAAAGCTTTTTTTATAAGTGCAAAAAATTTGGAAAATCATATTTTGTCTTTTTGAGAAATAATGGAAAATGTAAAATCTTTTTGGATTTTCTTTTCTCTTTTTATTGAATTTTTGAAAAATGATGGAAAATGTAAAATCTTTTTGGATTTTCTTTTTCTTTCTTATTTTGATTTTGGAAAATGATGGGAAAGTGTAAAATCTTTTTTTTTTTTTTGGTCTTTTCTTGATAAAGTTGTGAAAGAAAAATATAATTGGGGCCTACTTGCTTCATTTTTCTTCCTTCTTTCCAAAACATCGGTCCGTTAAATGACTTTTCTGCCCTTGTAGATGCATCATTTTGCATATAGGGTGATTAAATGTCATTTTGGGCCACGAGCCCGTTTTTGACAAAATTTGGATAGGCTTCCCACAAAGGGACACGGTACCTGGGACCGAGCCCTGCTAAGTCTAAATGACATGATGCAAATAAAATGACCTAAAGGCTGACCTAAGTTTGGGATTCAGTAAAAATACAATTCGGGGGAGCGTATGGTCGATGGTGACTGCTCAAGCTTTCCGCCCACTCCATACGTCCGACGACATCCACCCCCCCTCCAAATTAATGGTGACTCAACAAAGAGTTCGTGCACACAACGCGTACTCCGAGACTTGTTGCAAAAAGATGATACATGGCTATGCAAATGATAATAGTTTATAAGGCCATAGCACATTAAGAAAAAAAACTGTAAACAAATAAGCAGCTAGCAAATAACAAAAAGACATAAACAAAAATAAAATCAAATAAAGCAAACAAAACACATAAAAAGCTCAACCTAATATCCTAAAATCCAAGAAGATCAAGTACTAGCTCGAACCTACAAGTCCCCACCAGAGTCGCCAGAGATATCACACCCCCTTTTTTAAACAAAATTCACTTAATCCTTTTAAATAAATAAAAAGATTTAGTAAATCTTGGAAAGGGTTTTCAATTAAAACATGACAAAAATTGTATTCAAAAGAAAAATAACTCAGATTTTCCATTTGACATTTGATTTTGGTGTGTCAGGTCACCATTTTTTCCAAAAATAATAATTTCCTTTCAAACCACTTGAAACTCTAAAATTAAGTCTACACCAGAGGTTCGGGTAAGAATCTGAAACTTTGCTAACACTTTTTTGGATAACAAATACGTTTTTATTGCTAAAAAAAGTTACCTAAATACATAGTTCGCAGTACTATATCGCGAATTACTTTAACGGAAATTTTGTTGTTAAGTAATTCGCAGTATAGTACTGCGTATTATTTTAAAAAAATTACTAGTTCGCAGTACAATACTGCGAATTATTAAAAAAGTATAATTTTGATCCACCAATAATTAACTGACATAACAATAATTCAAACACACAAAACATAGTATTATACTGCGAATTCCTTACGCACCCCATGTTCAAACTTGCCTTATTTAAAGGTATTTTAATTTTATGAAAATTCATTCAATGCAAACTTCAAACTTCCGTTCATACTTCTCTCTTTTTCTTATCAATCATTTTTATACAATGTCTGAAGAGCCAAAATAAGTGTTTCATTATATTGGGGGGGAGGGGGGAAAGGGTGAGGTTGTGTTAGAGAATAACTCTGTGAGGTATAACTCACTCCCCAGTGTCATGTTAAATTTTCGCTTACTATGGAGTATGATAAATTGATTTCATTGTTATCTAAAAAAAATGAGTGTGAGGAAGCGTTCGGTTAACCTTAAAGTAACCGGTAGGTTTCCGTATTGAATGAATCCGCATGGGTTTGCTTATTATTCTGAGTTTAACATCAAGGATGATGAAACTCTTAGATATTTTGCGGATTCTAGGTGAATACAGGGAATTTATTGTAATAAAATTATTGGAAATGTACGTCAAGGTGGAAGACGTTCCCAATAATTAGGGCATGAATAGTAGAGATAACCCCCCAGTCATCATGTGGCTATTCTGGAGCAGTTTTTGCCGGGCAGATTGCTGATGAAAGAGCTTACTTGTCACCACTGGTGAATAAGCAGCCACAAAATAATTTTTTGACTTTATATAATCCATAAGATGACTAGTAAACTTAAATTTTACTACGCTTTAGCGATGTTTATTTTATGTTTTAATTGGATTTGTATTAACACTTATATTTTTCATAGGGGGTACCGTTCGGAGATGAATTTTACAAGTTATGACTCCATCTCTAGTTGGAATATGCGTAGTTCTGGAGTATTGGAGCACGGTGGTCCATCCGGGAGTCATCACCAACAAGAAAATATCCATCATAAAACGACAAGACAGTACGACTTGTAAGTAAAGTGATATAGCTATATCAAAAGTATTTATGTAGTTAGGTAACTTATCATTTTGTTGTTTTTATGCAGTGAAAACGAGCTTCTTGATGTTCCTGACCACATACAGTTGCCCATAGACGATGTATTGACTTGTGATTTGGTTGATGCACAGAGTCAGGAAGATGATAGTGATTATGACAACAATGCGGATAAGTTTGGGGATGACACATCCTTCCATTATGAGGGTGATGAGGAGGAGGAAGTGAATGCTGAACCTGAGCTGACGAGGGAGCATGTACCTCCACCTCCCACTAGACAACTAGTGTACGAGTCTCATGTGCCATTTCATGAGCGGAATATTCCCTACCTTGATAATTTTTCAAGTATGCCGAACGTGGATGCCCTCACAAGGGATGATGACGAAATTTGGTCAGCAATATTGGATGAGTCTAGCCCAGCTGTTTTGACAAAGGGCATGAATTTCCCCGATAAAGCTCGCCTAATTAGGGCTATAAAAATCTACAGTATAAGAGAGTGTTATGAGATAACGATAATTGAGCCAACTACAGAGGTGTACAAGGTTGTATGTCGTAGGTGGTTTATGGGTTGTCATTGGATGTTGCGTGCCAGCAAAAAGAAATCAGGTTTGTGGAAAGTGGGTAAATTTATTAGCGAGCACAAAGGTGAAATGGACACATTCAATGACAATGTCTTCAACTTGGATGTGTACTTGATTTCACTTGTCCTAATTCCATATTTGGAAGTGCTCATTAGGTTCAAGATTAAAGAATATATTACACTCATCCACTGGAGTATGGTTGTACTATAACCAAAAGAAAGGCATATCTCGGTTGCAAACGTGCCTTTGAACTTATTTATGGCGACTGGGATATGTCTTTTTCAAATCTTCCAGGTACATAGTCGCACTGCAAATCTTTAACCCCGGGACTGTTATTGAATGGAGGCGTGAGCTGAGTCTATATAGACCTAAATATATTTTCAACTATGTGTTCTGGTTATTTAAAGAAGCAATTGATGGTTTTTGCATTGTCGTCCTATAAATTCCATATGCGGTACTCATGTATATGGAAAGTATGGTATTAAGATTGTGATTGCAGTTGCAGTTGATGCCAACGGACAAATATTTCCACTAGCTTTTGCCATATGTGCTAATGAAAGCGAAGAGAAGTGGACACTCTTTTTGAACCACTGAAGCAGCACGTTGTCAAACAGCTTTCAGGTATTTGTCTAATATCTGATCGGCATGGTGGTATTTTAAGTTGTGTACGTCACTTGCCCAAATAGTAGAAACCATATGCATATCACTGTTACTGTGTGAGGCACCTGAAGGCCAATTTCTAGAAGAAATTTCCTGATAAGGCCTTGCATAACTTAATGTGGATGGCTGCAACTGAGGACCAGCAGTGCAAATTCACGAGGCACATGGAAGAGATCCCGCGGATAGATCCACGAGTCTATACATGGTTGATGCGACATGAGCTTCAAATGTGGACATTGCATGTTGATGGCGGTAGACGATGGGGAGCCCTCACTACAAACGTGTCGGAGTCATTTAATGGCTTGTTGAAGTTTGCTCATGGACTACCGGTCACTACTTTGGTCTGCATGACATTCAAACAGAGTGAGGAGAGGTTTGTTGAAAGGCATGCAACTGCATCAGCATTGATGGACAAGGGAGTTCAATTTATGCCAATATGCATGAGAAGATTTGAAAGGTCTAGGAGGCGAGCACCGTGGCGTTCATTTCTTCAATACGATCATGAATGGGGTATTTTTGAAGTTAAGACCATTATCCGAGGTCACCGTGGGAATAATCTACAGAAGGTGAATGAAAATAGAAGGTTATATTCATGTGGAAAATGGACCATCTACCACATGCCGTGAGCACATGCATTGAAGTGCTTTCAACAAGTTGGATATGGGGCAACAAACTATATTGATAGGCAAAACAGTGTTGCTGCATACGTAGACACGTATAGTGGGAAGTTGCAGCCATTAGGTGCTGAGCATTATTGGCCATCAAAACCTTTTACGATGGTATGTAACAATGACTTTTTGCGCAAGCTGCAAGTACAAAAGAGAACGCGTATACGGAACCAAATAGATGTTGGTGACACCGTTTATGCGCGTAAATGTGGCATATGCTCACAAACTGGACACGACCATCGTAAATGTCCTTCAGGTGGTACGCATGGTGGTGGTAATCCGGCTCCTGGTGCAAGTTCATAGAATGTACCGAACTATCAAGGATACCCCTAGTCTTTTGTTTTGGTATTGTTTTTGTAGTACGTGTTTGTACTTGTGTATTTTGCAATATATATCAAAAAACTTATGTTCCACAATCTGGAATGAGTGAAGAAAAAGTTTTTTAATTGCAGGAAAATGTAATATGTAAAGCGTGGTTTGATAGTTTCATATAACAACACAATCACTTAAACTTAATTTCCACTTCAATTAAAATAAAATTTATTATAACAAATAAGGAAAATACTACTAAACCATAAACATAAACATAGCAGGACAGCATAATAAAAATACATAAAACATGAAAAATACACTAAACACATACATGCCAATGTTTAGTCCCGGTTGTTATTCTGAAAAAGATGAAAATCATGTGAAAAAATTAATTTTTTGCAGAAATATTTAATACTTAAAGGGTGGTATAGTACTTCGTTTTATAGTTTTAGTTATCCTTTGTGCAGTGATGGTTTCAGTTCTACTGTTTGTTTTGTGTTACGTTTTCAAGGTTTTGTGTTTGTCTTGCACTGTTTAAGTAAAATTGTTGTTCAAACGCAATTAAAATTAAATTGTTGTTAAAAGGTGATAGTTACCATTATTTACATAATGCACTATTTACACAAAGTAAAAACATAAGTAAATCGCTAAGTCCCGCAGCCTGTGTGCTTTAGTGTTGTTGTCGGCCTACGTAACATCCCATGTCGCTCGGGTACACTATCTAGATCATCATCATCAAGCCGCCTCTTTATGTGAGGATGTGAAGCACCATCAATACCACAACTGGCATGATTAGAAGAATATGCCGTCGAGGTATCAGCAACCTACAAAATAAGTAATAATCATAGCATGTGAAAAAGTATATTTGCGTTGTACGTGTTGAGTCAAAAAACATTTTCTCACCGTGGTCTCGTCGGTTGCCTGAGTATATGCGTTCGTGGTGTCATCATCAAAGAATGTAGCGGCCTCAAAGATGGGCTAGGACAAAACCTTCATAAGAAAGTTAATATTAATTAATTTCAGCTCATTAAGGAAAAGAAAACAAATTGAAATTTTAAAGTAATACAAACATACATGCACCTGTGGTAGATCCGCATCAACCGCCGGGGATGGAGCATAACTCAGCATGCGCCCGCATCAACATCCTTGGTGGATCGATCCTCAGCTGGGGTACATGGGCATGCAAAGTACTGGTCTACATCCCCGTCGAATTTACCTGTGATCGAGAATGCTCTTGATGGAGTGACCTGCGATGCTGGCAGAGATAGCTGAAGGTCGTACGAGGGTATGCTGCTAGATGGCTCATCAACTTGAGGTCCATAACCCGGTTGATCATCTCCAAGACCCTCATCTCCAAAATCCATATCATGTCCCTCAACAGGTGGGATAAGAAGAGCCTTATAGCCCCCTAGTCGGGGACCACCTCCTCGTCGTCCCCTACGACCCCCGCGACCCCATGGCGCACCCCTGCTTCATGGGGAACCCCTCCCTTGTGCCCTTCCCCTGCCTCGTGGGACACCCTTACCCCGATGGTAGTCCTCTGACGACGCATACTGAGCCTCGTGGTCCGACCTCGCGGCATCTATCGCTTAAAATAGGGTTCGATGAGCCAGCTGTTCCACCCATCGGCCATAGTCAACGTGTGTAGGATTGTCGGCATACTGCTGCATCTCCTAGCCCAACTGGTAAAGGCTATGATGCCCAATAGCCTATGAAACATTTAAAATATTAATTAAATAGCACTATATCACAATTATAAATATTAATAAGCCAAAAAGATATATACCAGTGCCTTGTGCCTCTCGGCGTATGGTCTATAGCGATCACCAAGCACATGAATGGGGTTCCCGATCATCCATCGGGTGTGACGGCCGTACCATGACGCATATACATGAATAGTGACCTCCTGGGGTAAATGTAGGTACTGGAGGAATACGGTGACCTCGCTCCTCCCAAGTATGGACCTGCTACTCTAGCCATCCCATATATATAATGTCCACCTTGGCTCAAACGTCCTGTTGATAGTGTGTAGCCTCCTATTCAGGCTCCCCCGGTATAGGCTGGGGAAGGTGAAACTGGCAAAGGGAATGCTCTGTGGCATGATACTCAACCATATCGAAGAAGATCATCGGGTTGGAGGTGCTCCAAAGCATTCTATCGGCTGAGAAAATATCGGGCAGCTGAGCTAGCAACTCGTCGTTGTATGGCATCCAGATGAACTACCAAATAATAACATATAAGTGAGTATACGCAACACAACTCAATTACTAATTCGCAAGTGTAGGTATATATTTACCTGTCCGTCCACCAACATATCTAGCACATCCTTGACAAGGGGAGATTATAATGAGCATCGCTCCCTCGGTAGTTCCCACGCCAGAGAATCCACCTAGAATCTAGAGGGAGAAACGGATAAGCATGATCGGGTGCAAGTGGTGGTAGAGGTGGCTGAAACGGCATGATCCGCTGCCAGGCCCAAACCTAAGATAAAAGGTTGATGTAAACTTTGTGAGTCATTTCGACCATATAGAATTCAGAATAATGAACAGAGTATTCGAAAATGTTGTCACCTATAGGAGGGGCAGAAAACCACATATGTCCACCGCTGGACCCATGCTCGCCCGGCACATGATCCTATACAGGTATGCCAGAACAACAGCACCCCTATTGTACTGAGGTAAATCATCTAGCTGCAAAAGATTATGGAGAAAGCCCAGACTCACAGTACTCCCGAAGTGTTTGTGAACAAGACACACCCAAAAAGCAGGAACAATTCCAACCGCGTCTACCTCTCAATGTGGAGATCCTCCGTCTCCCCGGTAATGTCAGGGTGCAAAAAAGCCATATGATCTCTGATGGTTGACAAAAGAACGTGACTGCCCCCAGCGCCACCCTCTGGTCTAAAACTAGTAAACTCTCCCATCACATCCAAAAACTGGGCATGTGTCATGGATCTAATGTAATGGGGAAGTGTCATGGCCCGTCCATCTACACGCAAGCCATACAAAACCTGAAGATCCTCCAGTCTGATGGTGGCCTCTCCAGCGGGCAAGTGAAAACTATGTTTCTCCGGTCGCCACTGCTTTACCAACGCTGTGATAAGAGACCAATCGATTTGCATCCTTCCAAGCTCATAAAATAGTACAGAAGCCCATAGCCTGTAAGCGCGCGACTACGCGGGCATGGAAAGGATGCTCCGCATGCACTCCCACAAATCATCAGGTCTCATGGGGCAGAGATCCTGCTCCAATAGTTGTCTCTCCCATTCGTAGGAGGACCTATGGTCGCCCTGCAACAATAACAGCTGATCCTCGATATGTTCGGGATGCGCAGGCGGCGGAAAGGCCATGGCGTCTACTATTATTTAAACAAAATTAATTGTGTGTGTTTGTTTAATAAATTAAATTAAAAATTCTTGAATTGGACTAAATAATTACGTATGCCCTTCGAAGCTCGATATTTGAGGCCCGGTAGCACCAAGCTATACTTAATTATTATGTGTGTCATTTTCAATATTTTTTAGAAATTTTTTTGTTTAATAAATTAAATTAAAAATTTTTGAGTTGGACTAAATAATTACGTATGCCATTCGAGGATCGATATTTGACGCCTGGTAACACCAAGCTTTACTTAATTATTATGTGTGTCATTTTCAATATTTTTTAGAAATTTATTTGTTTAATAAATTAAATTAAAATTTTTTGAATTGGACTAATTAATTATGTATGGCCTTCCAAGCTCGATATTTGAGGCCCGGTACCACCAAGTTATACTTAATTATTATGTGTGTCATTTTTAATATTTTAGAAATTTTTTGTTTAATAAATTAAATTAAAAATTCTTGAATTAGAATAAATAATTATGTATGCCCTTCAAGGCTCGATATTTGAGGCTCGGTAGCACCAAGATATACTTAATTATTATGCATGTCATTTCAAACATTTTTTAGAAATTGTTTGTTTAATAAGTTAAATTAAGAAATTTTAAATTGGACTCAATAATTACGTATGGCCTGCGAGGCTCGATATTTGAGGCCCGGTAGCATCAAGCTATACTTAATTATTATGCGTGTCATTTCAATCATTTTTTGGAAATTTTTTTGTTTAATAAATTAAATAAAAAATCCTTGCATTGGAAAAAATAATTACGTATGGCTTTCGAGTCTCAATATTTGAGGCCTGGTAGTACCAAGTTATATTTAATTATTATGTGTGTCATTATAAACATTTTTTAGAATTTTGTTTGTTTAATAAATTAAATAGAAAATTCTTGATTGGACTTAATTATTATGTATGCCCTTCGAGGCTCGATACTTGAGGCCCGGTAGCACCAACCAATACTTAATTATTATGTGTGTCATTTCAAATATTTTTTAAAATTTATTTGTTTAATAAATTAAATTAAAAATTCTTGCATTGGACTAATAATTATGTATGTTCTTCCAAGCTCGATATTTGAGACCCGATCGCACCAAGTTATCCATTATTATTATGCATGTGAATTTTAGTTACCGATAGAATTTTGTTAGATTAAAGAATTAAATTAAAAATTATTGAATTGGACTAAATAATTATACATGGGTTCCCAGGCTTGATAATTGACCCACGATAACACCAACTTATCCTTAATTATTATGTGTTTCAATTTCAGTATTTTTACAAGTTTGTCAATTTAATAAATTAAATAATTAATTATTGAATTGGACTGAGTAATTATCTATGAGTTCTGGGCTCCATATTTGAGTTATTAGACAACATATATTAATTTTTTACTTCTGTAAGTTTATTTATATATTAAATAATTAATTTATAAAGTGTTATTGGATAGAGTTTGCAGATACTACATACTTAAGGCTTTATATTTTATTAAGCTAAAAGGCTCTATATTTTACTACGCTACAAGGCTCTATATTTTACTACACTACAAATCTCTATATTTTACTACACTAAAAGGTCACTATTATATTTATAAACAACAAACATAACATATAATTATGAACAACAAATTAAATAAATAATATTTATTTATTATTTAACCACATAAAAATATAACATTAACAATACAATTTATTTATCAAATTTCAATAATTTTTTGTCTCGAAACTAATAAATCAATCGGGCATAAATAAGATACAAATTTAAATACCAATTATAACACAAATTAACATAGAAACACATTAAATAATACAAATATGCATGTACTATACGAGTGTTGACATAAACAAAATCGAAATATGTCGATTTAAGCTTTTTGAATTTGATTGAAATTGAATTTTTTTGACCCGAAAGAAGGAATCCAAAGCCTGTCTTATGTGTAGGACCTACACTCCTTGCTTTTTAGAAGACGGGTGGGGCCCAAAATTTTATAAAAAAAATTGCGTGGGGTGGGGGGATCAGTAGAAAGCTTTTGGTTTTTAATGGGGGGAGCGATTGTGTTGATGAAGAAGACGCATATTTTATGGGCAATTTGTAGTATAGTACTGCGAATTGTTGGGCGTTAAAAACGGAGAGCCTCAATTCGCAGTACTCTAATGCAAATTATAAAAAAAAATATAATTCACAGTTATATACTGTGAATTACTTAACGGCAATTTTTTGTTAAAATAATTCGCAGTATAGTACTACGAATTAAGTATTTAGGTAACTTTTTTTAGTAGTAAAAATGTATTTTTTTGTCCAAAAAATTATCAGAAAAGTTTCGGGGTGTTAGGCACTCCCCAAGTCCCGTGAAGGTCACTGTTGCGTACTCGATTCAATTGGCTTTTAAAATATTCAAGTTGAGGTAACAACATACAAAAAGAAAATAAACAATCATAAGAGGCCCCAGTTCATCCCCGCCTAACAAAATAGAAAATAAAAAAATAGAAACAAAAATACTGCGAGTTCTACTATCGGCCTACAAATATAAATACTTCGGGGCATACCCCGAAATAAAATATATACAAATCATTCGGGGTACTCCTCAGATAAATTTAACTAAAGGAACGACCTCTCGCCTCTAAACTAACAAAATTCTAAGGCTTTCCTACCCGAGTGAGTATGGCTAAGCATGTTTCTAGCGACTTAAATTAGCTAAAACAAGAATAAAAGAACAACACTATTATCTTGAACCTAAATTTTCTTTTAATTTTACCGCACAACATAATTTCTATTCGGTGATAAGATCATGTTCAACTATAACTCAATTTGAGTAATATGCGAGTAGGTAACTAAATGAACAAACTCGGAATCGGAGACAATAGGTAAACAAATCATAGAATCAAATCACAAAACTAGAAGTTAACATTCTTCTAAGATAAAAATGAGTAATGGTCGAAGAGTTGAGCCTCAACGAGAGCGATGACATTTACGGCGTTAATCAAATCTATGCCAGTTGTACTCCTCGAATTCAAATTGAAACTGTCACAAGCCAACAAACTCAAATATACTTCGATTCTAAAATTCCAACACAAACTTAACGACAAAACTTGAACCAGCAAATTTAATTTGGTAAAAACTCAAGCAGAGACATAAATAACAAAATCTGGCGATGCAGTTTTGTTCGATATAATATGCAAAAAAACACAGTAGTCCAGGCTCGAAAAACAGAAGCGAAATCTGGTGACAAGGATCGACGGAACCCTGAACCTCGCCGAAAAATTTGAACCAAACCAGAAACACAAAACTAACGGCCTCCTTGATAGTAATGGATGATTTGGAGTATTTCGGGCTGTTTCACATTGTTTTGACGGAACTTCTCTTATGTCCGTAACATTGGAGTTATGACAGTAACGGGTTGTTGTTTCTCATTTGTTTCTTCCTTATTTCCGGCGAGCTTTGAGAGGGGGCTGGAAGTTATGGAGATTGGGGGGTCATTTGGTGTGAGGGAGAGGGGTGTGGTGGAGGATGAATCAATTTTTACGAAGAGGAGAAGAAGAAGCAAAGGTTCCGGCGTTCTGTTTTGTTGGTGACGTGAGTTTGGCGTGAGTAGGGTTCAGGGGTGCGGCGGGCTGATGGCTTTTTGGTGATCTGTTGGTAGAAATGGCTGAAAATAGGTGTGCGGCAATGGAGAGGGTGAAACTTGGCAGCAGCGCTAGTTTTTCCGGTGAGTTTTGGGCGTGGAGGAGGGGGCTTCTCAGGTTATTAGTGTTTTTTGTGTTCAATGTAGTCAGGAAGATGGCCATGACCGAAGGGTTTTTAGGTTCTAAGGTTTTTTATGGGTTTAAGGATAGTGTGCTTTAAAATTAGGTCATTTCTTGGACCTCTTGAATTAAGGCTAAATAAAACTAGCCTCAAATTCCATACTCTATCTTCTAAAAGTGATATAAAAATTATAATGTAAAATATAAAACCAATTCTAATTAACTAAAGTAAATATTTGGTTGTGAAACTATTTTGGTATTTTTTCAAGATTATGTAAAAATAAAAATAGGTTCAAAGTAACATATCCTTCTAAAAATATCTAATACGTAAATTAAGTAGAAAAATATGAAACTATTTTTGTAATTTCTAATTTTTGTTCTTAAAATAAAGTAAAATAGTTAAAACTATGTAAAATAGCAATATTAGGCATAAACTAAATAATTACGTGCTAAAATATGAAAAATCTTGGGAAGAATAAAAAATCACATGTCTACAGCTGAATGAAGCCGAAATATTAAAGGGAAGAAGTGGATAGACTGCTACATTTGTCCGGTGGCAGAATTTTATATACTCTCTCCCTTTCATATTAAATGAGATACTTTCCTTTTTAGTCTGTTCCAAAACAAATGACACGTTTCTAAATTTTGAAATAATTCAACTTTAAACTCTTCATTTTACCCTTTTTGCCCTTAATGAGAAGTTTTTTATAGTCACATAAATGGCATGGCCCCACAATCCTTTTACCCCTTATTCCTTTAAGACCACAAGTTTCGAAAGGCATCTTCTTTTGTATTAAATTTCGTGCCGAGTCAAACTATCTCAAATAATATGAAACTGAGAGAGTATATACTATATAGTTGACCTTTTTTCCCTTTAAATTTTCTATTTTTTTCACCTTTCTGTTGATATCACTCTAGTATACACGTACTTTACTTTGAAGGAAGTAGTGATTGCAATGAGGCGGTGCGGGGCGAGGCAGTGCGGGTTTAATTATATAAGGTTGCAGGCGAAGCGGAAAACATTTAAAATTTATGCAGACGCGGTGTGAGTGCGGGTTTAAAAAGGGCATGTGGGTAGTACAGCTATATTTACTGATATTTGTTCTGCTCTTTTTGCAAATGACCCTTCAACTTTTTTACTCTTGTTTTTTATAGTCCCTTTGTTTGCTTGTCTTACTACTATTGTGTTTTTGCGTGAAATTGCAGCTTCGTCCACAATAGTTGAAGAGAAAGAGGCAGTGAAATATTTTGGTATTATTAATGTTGTTGATGTTTTTATACCCAAAATTTGGTGTATTGATTTCAAAGAAAAAATTACTCAACAAGTTAAACCAAGTCAAATTTAACATAAAGCTCCACTAATATTGCAACCAAATGATGATCCAAATCCTTCTCAATGGAACCTTTTTCCTACCTTATTTTCTGAAGATTTGACTCTTTCTGCTGCTTGCATTTGTCTTTTACTCTTCCCTATCTGTATAAATTTATACATAACACAACGCTTAGTGAAACATCCCGTGCATAAAATAAACCCATAACTCCATAAAACAAACCAGACAAAAGATTTAAAAAAAATTAAAACTAACAAAATGAAAAAAAAAAAAATCACTTATGCGGAGCGGAATGGGGCGGGTGAATGCGGATGTGGATGCGGGGCGGGTGAACACGATGAAAATTCTATCAGGTGGGTTGAAATTTTATGGGTTAAGAGAAAACTCGCCCCGCACCCGCCCCACATTGCCCCGCACCGCTTGCTAGAAAATGAATAGAAATCAGGTTGTATTTAAAGAAAAGAACAAACATTACCCTATTCAGAGTGATCTTAGGAGTAAGTACAATATTACCTATCTCAGTTACGCTCACTTTATAACCATTTGGGAGAATGACAAGTAGGGGATAAGGTAAAGTTACTATATTAGTTAGTAAGGATCTATAAAGGTCATGTTATTTGATGCCCCTGAATCCATCATCCATGAACCAGTTTTGTTTTTGAAACATTCACATGAGAGTCTACCATAATCAATAGAGGAGGTGCAAGCTATGATATATGCAAAGTTTGTTGATAAAGTATTGACATTGTCTGAGTTATCTCTCTCTCCTCCTGATTGAAACTGATGTAGCAGATTCGCAAGTTGACTGTATTTTTCCTTCGTAAGACTGACATTTTGAGCATTGTAGTTCTCTTCGCCAGTATGCTGAGTATATGTGGATGCTATATGTGCATTAGTCATTCCTATATTTCCCCTATTGAACCTGGTACTTTGGTTTACACCAGAGTTATTCCCATAGTTATAGTTTTGTCTTGTAGTTTTGTTGAAACTGGAAGCTTGGTTGTGACTTAGATTTGGATTCTGATTTTATATATAAGTTGAAGCCTTGAGTATAGCCATGAAGTTTATAACACTTCTCTCTCATGTGTCCCGGACTCTTGCAGTAATCACAAAAAGGTCTATTTCTATAGCTCTGAGAGTTATTAGGTAAATAATTTGTCTTGAATGATGTTGTTCTGTTTGTGTTGACATTTAGGCTGATGACTCAAGAGCTAAGTGGTTATGAGGATTAATTTCTCTCTGTCTTTCCTCTTGAATTAGCAATGAGAAGACATGTGCAATTTTAGGAAGAGGATTCATTATGAGGATACTTTCTCGAACCACAGTGTAGGTCTCATTCGGTCTCATAAGGAACTGTATTAATCTTCTATCATGTTGTGCTTTGTCCATACTTTCCCTCGCTCCACATGTGCAATTGCAGTTGCAATGAGATTTAGTAATCAGAGCTGTAAGCTCTTCCCACAACTTTTTCAATTTTGTATAGTAACCAGTAATATCAAGAGCTCATTGAGAAAAGTCGTTAATCTCCTTTTGAATTTGGTAGAGCTTTGTTCCATTTGTCTGATCATATCGATCTTCAAGCTCTTTCCACAACTCTATTGCATCTGTCATATATTCAACACTATTTGCGATCTCCTTCACGAAGGAATTCAAAATCCATGAAGTCACCATATCATCACATCTCTCCCACAATCGATATCTTGAGGAGTCTGGATCTGGCTTTTTTGTAGTCTGATGAAGCTTAGTTTATTTTTCACCGATAGGGCTCTCATCACACCTCTTCTCCATGAGTGATAACCAAATCTATCAAGTGGAACAGGAACTAAGGCTATTCCTGGATTATCAGAGGGATGCATGTAGGGAGGACTACTAGTGTCAACAATTAGCTGATTAGGAGATTCAGCCACCGTCGGTGTAGGCTGTTCAGCATCACCATCGATAGCCATCCTTACGAGGTTTAAAGATAAACTAATCAACCTGCACAAGATTCTAACTACAGCTCTAGAATTCTGATAGAGAATTCTAAAAGAAATGTATTGAAATCAATGAGATCAAAGTTTGCATGCACATGATCAAAACAAAATCGAGGATGATGAAACTAGGTTTAATAGATCTGGGAAAACGAATCGGAGCTTCTGACCTTGCTCTGATACCAAATCAAAATTCCGACAATGGAACAGTAGTTTCTTCCTTAGCTGAGCTATGAATGCAGCAGCAACAATGACGGAAAGCTCAGTATCATAAACTCAAAGTAATTCGATGAGAAGAGAAGAACATTCTGGAAAAGAATTTCTATATCATTCATTCAAATCTGTGTAAAACTAATGGAACTCCTCCTACTGTATACAAGTACTAGTTTCTAAACACGCGTGATGCGCGTGTATACCTTATAGAGATGAAAATTTAAAGTATATAAATAATATCAACAAGTTTGTTTTAGATTGGAATAAAAAATTAAAAATTTGCAAATTTTGAAACAATGATAATATTGATCCTATTTAACTAACTGCACAAAGAAGAAGAAAATTATTCCTCAAAATTATCCAGTGGGTTGTATCTTGTAAGTATTAATGGAAACATGAATAAGCAATTAACTGTTTTCCTACTAAATGCATATATTGGCATATCAACCAAGACCACCTAAGTAACCTTAATTTATCTAATGACTTTTCTGTATCTTTATTAGTTAATTTGTACAAATCAACTTGCTCCGTTGTTTGAATATAGAACATATAACGAATAATTCAAAATTTGAGACGACAACATCTACTGAGAAGAACGACAAAGAAAAAATCAATATATGAAATATGATTTCAATCTCTATGTCCACAATGCAAGGTCTGCATATCCCATGGTGCCAATCTTAAGCCAACTCCTCGCCAGAAATTAGTGCAAAGACGAATAGAAAGAACTTTATATCCAAAAGAACTGTAATTGTGAAGATGTCAATCCATTTAAATGTTAGACAAAGGTAGCTTCAAACCAAAAAATTATATTTTTCTTTCTTTCAGTATCATGTCATGGCGAAACAAAATACTCAATAATTTTAGAAAAAAATATGAAATAGTTATAACGTAATTTAATTTGTCTAATTTCTGAAAACTGCAAGTACAACATCCATCCGCCATTATTACAATTTTGATATAGAAATCAATAGAAAATTATAATTAATTCTTGGAAAAGAATATCATGTATTAGAATGAATTAACAAGAGTTTAGTATAACCTAAAATTCTGTCTAAACGCAAAAAATGAATACTTTTTATTTTATCACGCTAGCACCTACTTGGTGATTGTCTTTTTGAATTATACTTACATTTTAAAATCTTTGATGGAAACAATTCCTTATTAAAACTTTAACCGACCGTTTCATAGAATTATCAGTATTTTTTAGATTCTCCAAAAAAAGATAACAATAAATCAATATTTTTTCTCTTCTATTTTTTTATTTTATTATTTTATTTTATTTTTTGCTAGATAAAGGACTAACATTCTCTAGAGGAAAACGGGAATGGATTGAAATGACAAAAAAAATATATGGAAACCAAGGCTAAGGACTCTTTCCAGCAGAACATTGGGTTAATATGTTATTACCTGCTCACGGTGATGGCTGTTGATCAACACTATTGAGTGATATACAGGAAAGGAGAACTTGGCTACTTCTTCGGTCTTTGTTATCTAAAGTCCAACCATATATAATTTAGGTCCTAACGTATCAACCAATGACAAAGAATAGAGTTGCAAGTGACAATACATAATAAATAAAGTCCTACATTAATTAATATGGAGCTATCCGTATATACTTTAATAAGAAAATACTTTATTTTTAGTTATATGAATGTATAATAAATATTGTACATCGGTGCTGATTGATCATGGCTCTGTATTGGACCACTACTCATTTCAGGCTCATTGTAACAGTAGTCATGTCATTATTTCACCTCCTAGTATTTTTTATTATTATTTTTCATTATTTAAAATATTTAAATTAAAAATTCCCCATCCACTTTGACATATTATTAAATAAAGAGAGGAAAATCATTAGGGAATCATAGTAATTACTCCTAGAATTTTACATGTCCCCAACAATAGCAAAAGCAATAATTTAAAACAATTAAAAAAAAATTTCTTTTTTAGTTTAATCATTCTGTATTCTAAATTGAATGTCCACTTGCTTCATTATTATTAAGGGAGACCCCTCCTATCAGAAGATTTTAATTTAAATGTCCAACCCAAAATCTTTAATTAAACTAGAATGAAGGAATTTCATTCATCACCGTCACACTAAATGGTATAATAATAATTACTATGTGCCCTCTAATCCTTTAAAGAAAAATACATGCCCTGTGCTCCCAAGAAATTATCAACATACCAAATATGTCCACGTGTCACTAGGCCATGGGCTGTAAGGTCAAAAAGTTGAATAAATTGGTATATATGCACATAAATCCATATTTGTTAGACGTAGGTACATTATAAACCTTTGTGTGAGTATATCTCTCGGTCTCTTCAATTGCCATACCTAGCAATCATTTTGGGCAGAAGAAGTAGGCATTATAATCAGGAAAATGGAGTTGAATCTCAAGGAAACTGAGCTATGTTTAGGGCTGCCTGGTGGTGGAGAAACAAGAGCAGCTCCTGCTGATAAGAAAAGAGGATTTTCTGAGACTACTGTTCATCTGAAACTCAACCTTCAATCCAATGATTCTTCTGCCTTGGATCTGAATAAGGAGAAAATAAAGAATCCTTGTAACAATAAGGACTCAGCCAAGCCACCCGCGGCAAAGTACGTAAACCTCTTGTTTTTAATTCTTTCCTTTTACACCTCTTGTTTCGATTTCTGAAATATGTTTATGCAAATTCCAGGTCACAAGTGGTGGGTTGGCCACCAGTGAGATCATTCAGGAAGAACATAATGGCACAAAAAGGCAGCACTACTACTCCAGCATTTGTGAAGGTCTCCATGGATGGAGCACCTTACCTTCGAAAGGTAGACTTAAACATGTACAAAAGCTACCAACAACTCTCTGATGCTTTGGCCAACATGTTCAGCTCCTTTACTATGGGTAACTCCCTCCATTTTCTATATTTTCATTATAATATTTTAACATGTCGTAGCAAGTCATTATTTTTACTTGTTACTGCTTTTATTCGATTTTCTGTCTGCATTCCTTAGTGTTAGTTGTGTATTTTTGCTTCGATTGTCAGATTCGGTTTGCTTGTTATTGCACCTTTCATTTATTTTTCTTGATCCGAGTCTATCGAAAACAACCTCTCTGCCTTCTTATAGGTAGGGGTAATTCTGCGTACAATACTCGATCTACACTCTTCAGACCCCACTTGTAGATCTGCACTGGGTATGTTATTATTGTTGTTAGCAAGTACTTATTAATTAATCACTCTTATTATAGAATGTTTCCTGTAGTTATCTTTTAGGTCACTTAATAGGGTAGAAAGTTCTTTACGACATAGAATTGAATTCTTTCAAGAATTATTAACTCTCATAATTGCATCGACGAAGGAAACTAGAGTTCTTTTCCACTATGTATGATAGGATTTATCTTAATTATCAAATATTCTTATGGAATGGATGGAGGGATTAATATGATATGCCTTTCTTTAGAACACCCCATTTAAAGATCTGATGGTGAAAGAGTTTTGATGACTAAAACCATAATGCATGTAAAGTTTTTCAAGTTTGAGGACAAGTAACAAAGAAATTAATCTAGCATCTTCTCTCATGATATCCACTAATTAATTGCTAAACTAAAGTAACAAGTTTATTATTATGCGTTTTCAGAAGAGAATCTTGAAAATATTAAAGGAAAAAAGTTAGATCTTAGTATATCATGATCATATGGGTGCATATAGTACAGCATAGCTTTTTTAATACAAACATAGTGCATCGATAATAGTGTGATATTTTATAAAGTTATTTTAATTCCACTAGTAAATAATGCATACTGATGCAACAGGTAATTATGGGGCCCAAGGAATGATAGATTTTATGAATGAGAGGAAACTGATGGATCTCCTCAACAGTTCTGACTATGTACCTACCTATGAAGATAAGGATGGGGACTGGATGCTCGTGGGAGATGTACCTTGGCAGTATGTTTTTTTTTCCCCCTTAATTATAACTTACTAATGAATTCTTAACAATATTCAAATGGGAAATTAATCGAATTTCTATGCCCATATAATTTTATTCAGGATGTTTGTTGATTCATGCAAGCGTTTACGCATAATGAAAGGATCCGAAGCCATTGGACTTGGTATGGGTTTTCCTTCCTCTCTAAGTTTCAATCTACTGTTTATATTATCTGTCTTTTAATATTTACATGCTTTTTAAAAAGAATTATAGTATTTTAATCGAAACTATATCTTTTATGTTTCCTTAAACATCTCATACTTGATAGTTGATACTCTAATTGGAACAACAAAGGAAAAGTTTAAAAAGATATGTTACAAATGACATCTAGCTTTTATAAAACGAAGGGTAGCCTTGTACCAACAGTAAAGTTATTTTCGTATGATTTATAAATTCTTTATTTAAGTTGTGGAATCAGCCACTGATATTTGTATCAGGATTATATCACACTTTTTGGGTGTGACCCTTCTCCTAACTTTATGTGAATGTGGGATATTTCATACATCGGGCTGTCTTTTTTGGTTTTTATCAAAAGTTTGCCAAAATTAAGTTTGCCAAAATGACTAATATTTGAGATCAGAGTGAAGTTTTTCCTGATTATTCTAATTATTAATTTCAGCACCAAGAGCCATGGAGAAATGCAAGAACAGAAGCTGAGCAGTTGATGGAGTCTTGAAAATGTTGATGAAGCAGTTTAGTTGAGGAGGAAGATGTCGATGTGTCTGTATTTTTATTTGATGGTATATGTAGATAATTCAAGAAATGATCTTTGGAAATTTGTATTGGAAAAGAAGTAGCAATAAACTGAAAACCCTAATGTCTGGTCTGTTTATTACTAATGGGCTTGTTTAATAATTGTCCCTCAATTTATTTCCCTTTTCGTTCTTCTCTTTGGATGGTTGTTCTTCTCCTTTCTGTCATAGTGATGGAGTGTTTTATTCCTGCATTTAAATGACATTTTTTCCAGTAACCAGATTTTCCGCATTCATGTATCTTAATTAGTTTAATTTATTCATCCACTTATGTATAACCAATATAATGTTTATTTTATCGAGCTATCATTTATTATTATGAAGTCTCCGTTTTGAGGGAACAATGCCATGTGCATATTGATGGGGTTCCTCTTCCCGGCCAATTATTTAATGTTTGTTTATTTAGTGCATTTCCCTTAAATTAAAATATTATTAATATGACTCTAGGAACATGCATATAAGGGATGGACTCCGCGGCTTTTAATGAATTTGAATTTTGTGATGTGTGGGACTGTGGAGAATGATTAGGAGCACATGCAATTAGCAACTCTGTGATACTCTCTTCCGGTCCAAATATTAATTACAATGTTAGTTATCTTGACAATTACAAACTTAAAATTTGATGTTAACAAGTTGCTCTAATTATTGTGGTGTTTATTATAAAATATTTATATCTGTCTATTTATATATTTATATCTATCTATCTATAAAAAAAAGGACATCATATATCCCTCTATTTTATTTTATTGTTCAATTATGTCCTCCGTTATACTTTCCGTCCAAATTTACTCCTATCGTCCATCAAAGTTTTATATTTGTCCCTATTTTAACGGCCGGGTCACGTGGCATATTCTGAATACAGAAAAGGGCCTGATACTTTATTTTATTGTTCAATCTTATCCCTCGTTGTACTTTCCGTCCAAGTTTACCCCTGCCGTCCATCAAAGTTCTATCTTTGCCCCTATTTAACGGTCGGGACCCGTGACATATTTTAGGAGAAAGAACCAGTACAAAAACAAAAAAACTCTAAACCGCCCTAGAACACATGACCTGCATGTCCTTCTCTTAATTTTTTCCAAACTTCTCTTAAATAAAAACTTTTAATCCGTGTAAGAGATTATCTTAGTCTGACAAAGAGATGGGGTTCAAAGACACAAGGTTCTGTCATCTCTTTGCTTGTTGCCACCATTTTTTCTTTACTTCTATTTTCTTACTCCTCGCTCCGTCACATTTCTTTCTTCCTCTTGTTATCACTAAATGAAACTCTACCTTTGAAAATAAAATTGCTCGAAGTCGCCCACAATTCCTTGCATATGTATTTTCTTTCAATCTCATTGATTTAAGAAAAAATTGAAATAGGTATGGCAGAAAATTTGAAACTACAGACGGGCTTGATGGAATTCTTTCTCTGACGATCTCAAAACAATGATAGGAGGTTGGGTCCAATTTTGAACAGTTCAATGAAGCTGAGGAAGTAATTTCTATGGCTAAAATAAATATAGTAAGATTTTATACATGTCCAAGTACTCAGGATCATTTACGAAGTCATGCCGGCGCCAGAACCTCATCTTTGAACCTCATCTCTTTGTCAGACTAAGATAATTTCTTACACGGATTAAAAGTTTTTATTTAAGAGAAATTTGTAAAAAATTTAAAAGAGGAAAAACGAGCATACGGGTCATGGGTTCTAGGGCAGCTTGGAGTTTTTTTATTTTTGTACTGGTTCTATCTCCTAAAATGTGCCACGTGTCCCGACTGTTAAAATAGGGGCAAATATAGAATTTTGATGGAGGGTAGGGGTAAACTTGGACGGAGAATATAATGAGGGATATAATTGAATAATAAAATAAAGTGTAGGGATATATCAGGCCCTTTTCCGTATTCAAAATGTGCCACATGTCCCAGCCGTTAAAATAGGGGCAAATATAGAACTTTGATGGACGGCAGGGGTAAACTTCGACAGAAAGTATAATGGAGGACAGGATTGAACAATAAAACAAAGTAGAGGGATATATTAGGCCATTTCCCGTATATTAAAGGGATTTTTTCCTATATATACCATATATGAAACCTTATTAGCAAATATTTTATTTTCATTATTACCCGCTATGTTTATATTTTTCCTACAAAATTTATACCATTCATTAAATACCCAATATTAAGAACTGATTCCTTGCAAATTAGGCGCCTACAAATTTGGGGTAAATATTTGAATAGCTTATTCCTTCCAAATTAGGCGGTTAAAAATTTGGGACTAAATATTTTTTCATATTCACATCAAATTAGTTTTCTCCTTTTTCTGCTGTCTTTTCTTTCCTCATTTTTCACGTATTTCTGTTTCTCTAAGTATATACTTGTCTTCCCTTTCTAAAGCTCAGGATCTTTTTTATTTGGTTCTCCTCTTTTTTCTTTTAGGAATGTCTGAGCATACTTATATGCAAGGTTCTATTTTCGTCAACTATTCGAAGGGAGGAGCTCTTGTTCTTGGTGGGAGTAAGCTGATGCGGAGCTGATTGGGTCAACAAATTTTCTCCAAAAATCTAGAAATAAACTACAAATCAGTTTAAGTATGTATAAAGTAATATTATTTTAATGATATCTACAAATTATTACATTTATACTACAATTAAACTACAATCTATATTGAAAAGAAATATTTACAAAATTTTCTCCTAATCTACAAACTTTGTACAAATAAACTACAGATTAGTTTATGTATGTATAAAGCAGTATTGTTTTGAAGGGTATCTACAAAATTACTACATTTATACTACAATTATACTACAATCTATATTGGAAAAAAATGTTTATTACAAAAATGTCTCTTTATCTGCAAAATTTCTACAAATAAATTGTATAAAGTTGTATTATTTCTAAGGGTATCTATAAAATTACCATATTTATACTACAATTAAACTATAATCTATGTTGGAAAAAAAATGTTGACTACAAAATTTTCTCTTCATCTACAAAATTTCTACAAAAAAAGCTATAAATTAGATTAAGTATTGTATAAAGTTGTATTGTTTTTAAGGGTATCTACAAAATTACTACATTTATACTATAATTAAACTATAATCTTATGTGAAAAAAATATTGACAACAAAATTTGCTCGTCATCTACAAAATTTCTACGAAAAACTACATATAAACTACAATTGCACCCACACTGTCACACTTATATTGGGTCGAATGTTTCTAGTTTTGTCAAAAACTTGTGTGTCAATGCCGGATAAGTGTGACTCTTGAAGAATCTCTACCTTTAAAGAACCTCTAAATTGCTAAAAATATAATTTATTTAATATTGAAATAATATAGACAAAATGGAGCCGGAGGCTACAGAAGATTCATATGGCTACCCCACAAATTTACAATTGAGAATTGTTGATTGATCGATTGAGGAAATCTTCTGTGTCATACATCTACTCTCGATCTCGTATTTGTTAAAATTCATAACAATATCTGACAATTACCAGAATTACAATAACTGAAATAATGGGTTTTATATTAAATCTTTTTGGCTAAAAATCTTATTATACTCAATGGATCTCATCTATGTATTTTTGAGAAGAAGAAGGAATGGAGAAGAGAAAGAAATGTGAGGGAAAAAACGATGCTGGTCAAATCTTAAGAATTAAGGGGAGAGAGAAACGTGGGATATACCTTTAATTAAGGAGTAAAAATTGTCTATTAATTAGACCCTTAATTAAGAATGGTACAAGATTGGTAATTTGGTATACGGGTTTGTAATTAAATCAAACCTTAAACATGGAGGGTAAAAAAGTTTCTTATATGATATAAGAATGTAAAAATTCCTATATTAAAAGCACAAAGGCCCTTAGCGAAATATCGTTCGCCTTTTTTACCCTTTAAAAATAAATTTCATACTAGACAAAATAATCATTTAATAAATTTTCTAATAATAAGGAGTTCTGAATCAACTAAATTTGTACATTATTTCCCTAATATTTAGACATTCTAAATCAAGTAAAATTTTGCATACTGAAAATTCCTTGTCTAAACTCTATATAATGAAGCCTAACGTCTACTATAAACATGAAAAAAACTAAACAAAATTTCATTTTTTGAGAAAACGAAAACCTACAACTTAGAATAGGTAGTAGATTGCTTCGTTGGCCAATGAAGTATCATTTTCTATGTCCTAATTTTAGTATAAAAATATTCAACTTTCAAATAATCTTTTCTATATTTACTTACTTTTATAAAAGTAAGAAAAAGAACAAGAAGCTCAAACAATTAATATTCTTTAATTATAATTAGTTTTTTTTGGTAATTAAATTTGTTGTATTAATCACCAAAGGTCTGTCTTTACAAAGCCATAGTTCAACTATATACAGCTGACTATCATCTGTGATAAAACTAGCTAGCATCTACATCACTATACCTATGTGTCTAATTACAGGAGATAATGCTGTAGGTATACATTGACTTCAGGAGGGCTCCTAACGTGACATACATAAGCAATGTTTCTTAGTAGTTGTCCACTGGAACATGAAGTTTGATTAAACAATCTGGAATTTCTTTCTAACCAAACATTGTAAAGCATTTCAGTAAAAACCATTTTCATCACTTGAGCTTGACCAGTTTTGCCTTTAGACTTGGTGATGATCCACTGAATGAATTGTTTCCAATTCTGGTATTAGCCTTGGGTAACTCCAATCCACTGTAAAGTGTGATGTCTCAGCAAGGATGTGAATGAACATGAGAAGAATAGCTGATCCCTAGTCTCCTTATCTTGTTGGCAAAGTGCACATGTGTTATCCACTGTGAGTGTCCACTGTTACAGTCTATCCTTTGTGGGCAGCCTGTTCTGTAGTATAAGCCAGAGATTAAAGACTGCCTTAGGTCGAGCATAGTTTTGGATAGTTAGGTTCTTCCACTCTACTCTTGGCAATTGTCCAACCTGTTGTAAGTAGAATTTCTTGATAGAACAAACTGGTTGTTGTAGCATCTGTGATTGCTGCAGTGTAACAGTAGCAGCAATGATGTTCCTGACCATCCAACTGGCTTGGTTAGGAATGGTTAGATCCTGCAATTGTTGCTGCTTTATGTATACTGAGTGAATCCATTTTATCCATAACACATCTTTCTTCTTGGCCAAATCCCATCCAAGTTTCATAATTGCAGCTTTGTTCCATAATAGCAGATTCATAATATTTAAACCCCCAGCAGATTTAGGTAAGCAGACCTTGTCCCAAGCTACATATGATTTTTTGGATATGTTGGCTGAACCTGTCCAAACATAGGATCTACAAACTGCATCCAGCAACTTTAAAATTTTTGCAGGAATCAGAAAAAGTTGTGCCCAGTATGCTTGTATACCAAAGATGACTGACTGTACCAGTTGGACTCTCCCTGCATAGGATAATTTCCTAGCAGTCCAGGATGTAATCCTGGCAGTAACTCTATCCACCAATGGTTGCCATTGAAGTAATGACATTTTCTTGACAGTTAATGGAACTCCCAAATACTTGAAGGGTAATTCTCCATGTACATAACCAAGATGGTTGACAATATGTTGCTGTTTATCAGGAGAGACACCACCAAAATAGACAGAACTTTTACTCAAGTTAGCAGTCATACCAGAAGCCTCAGTGAATTGAGAAAAATATCTGAACATGTTTGTGACAGCCTTCAAATCTCCTCTTGCAAATAACAGTAGATCATCTGCAAAACTAAGGTGTGTGATATTTAACCTTTTACATCCAGGATGGAATAGGAAATCTGGATCTTTCATTAACTCCATAAAATCCCTGCTAAGATATTCCATCACAATAGCAAATAAGAAGGGGGAGACTGAGTCACCTTGCCTCAATCCTTTAGCTGCTTGAAAGGGTTCAGTAGTTTCCCCATTAACCATGATTGTATAGCTCACTGTCTTGACACATTCCAGAATCCACCTTATGAATTTGCCTGGGAAGTGTAAGGATTCCATCACTTGTTGCAAGAAGATCCACTCAACAGAATCATAAGCCTTCTGTAAGTCTATTTTAATCATGCACCTAGGAGACACATGTGTTCTAGCATAGTGTTTGATCAACTCATGTGCTAAGATAACATTGTCAGCCACCTTCCTTCCTGGTATTAATCCTGATTGGGAATCATTGATGATATAAGCCATGCATTTCTGTAATCTGTTAGACAGTATCTTAGATATTATCTTATATAAGACTGAACAACAGGCAATTGGTCTGAATTCCTTGACTGACTCAGGGTTAGGAACTATAGGTATCAGTGTAAGGGAAGCACAATTCACTGGCTTATACATCTTACCAGATTGGAAGAACTCCAGGACTGCCCTGGTAATTTGATTTCCAGTAATCCACCAGGTCTGTTTAAAGAAAACAGCATTATAGCCATCAATCCCAGGTGCTTTATGATCACCAATGGATTTTAGGCTATCTACAATTTCATCCATAGACACATCTGCAATTAGCTGCTGCTGCTGATAATGAGTGAGCTTTGGGCCATTATCCATATATGATCTATTAATTGCTGGAAGGGAGGGAGCTGATGACCCCATTAAAGCCTTATAGAGTTCCTGATTTCAACTCTAATGTCATCTGGATGAGTGAGTTTGGTGCCTCCTGCAGTAACCAGTTTAGTAATACTTTTATACTGCTTCCTTTCCTTTAACACAGCATGAAAATACTTACTGTTTGAATCTCCCAATTGTATCAATTTGGCTCTAGATTTCTGCTGGAGGATACTTTCTTTAATCAATGACCACTTCTCAATCTTCAATAATAGATCCTTTTCTTTTGCCTGCAAATCATCTGTATATTGTGAGCTCATCTGGTGATGGATGTACTTTAGTTCCTCCCTGCTAGAATCTATTTTCTGTGTGATGTTCTTAAATTCTTTAACATTTAGAGATTTTAGAACAGGTTTAAGAGCCTTAAGGTTGTTCCATATCAACTTAAGAGTGCCCTGCTCAGAACTCCTCCAATGTACCTTCATGATGTTTCGGAAATCCTTGTGATTAGCCCAAGCATTGTAGAATTTGAAGGGTGCCTTCCTGACAGTAATATCTTCCATCAAAGTGAGGACCATTGGATTATGATCAGAGATTAAAGGAGGGTCATATACAGTCTGTACATGACTCCACTTAATCATCCATTCATAATTACCAAATATTCTGTCTAATCTACTATAAACTCTTTCATTAGCAGTCTGTTTGTTAGTCCATGTGAAGAAATTCCCTTTCCAAGGAAGTTCTGATAATTCAGCCAATTGGATGCATTGAATAAAATCCAGAATCTCAGCTTGCTTAACTTGAGTACATGACTGTCTGTCATTGACAGACATCACGGCGTTGAAATCACCTGCAACCAGCCAAGGATCAGTAATACCAGAAGCAAGACTTTGTATGTGTTGCCACATCGTTCTTCTCTGGTCCAGACCATTTGAGCCATAAACCACGGTAAGAAGGCAAGTCAGACCCCCAACAAGATTATGAACACTGCAATGAAGAAATTGACCATCCTTCTGAATTCCTGTGACACTGATCTTCTGAGGATTCCATAAAATCCAGATTCTACCTCTTGGAGTCTCCTTATAGTTAGCTACCATATCCCAACTAGGAGCACCATATTAGCAATTCTCCCTGCATTATTCTCCTTGACCTTTAGTACATTCATCTGCAAAAATAGGTTTGCCAAGAACACTGGCAATCAAGTGCTAAGCAAAATTATAATTATAATACCATTTTAGAACATTATTTTATATCTATTTTATTAGGATGCTAAGCATGAAAACCTAATCAAAGTTAACAATATTACTAGAGAAGTAAATGAATTTAAGTGAACTTCATTTTCTAATTTCTCATGTTATTCAATGAGAATACATGTCATATCTACTTTTGAAATTCTAATTATAATTAAGTTTTAGCTTTCTAGATACCATTTCTGTATAATATTCGAAAAGTACATTGATCAATAATAAGACAAATTACTAACAAGATATGTAAGAATATAAAAGGCAAAGAGAGAAAAAAAAATGGTTGGCAGATTCAAAAACACAAAAATTTCAAAAGTGAAATATTAAATTAATTTTTTACTCTTCAACAATGCAAATTTTTTATAGAAAAAAAATCTAATTATAGTTAAATATTCAAAACTAAGAATGAGCCAATATATGAAGAACTTGAATAAACAAAACACATACTATTTCCTTTAATGCTCAAAACAAATTTAAGTCTTTGAATTACTGATTAGCAAAAGAATTCACTTTAAATATTTTTTAAATTTATCATATAAGTGAATTAATTTTCAGGTTAACAAAAACTTTCGGATACATAAATTTATTTCCATAAAAGGAGCAATAACAGTAAAAAATAAACAATTTAGTTAAAGAATTTGTATTAAGAGTCCAATTAGTAAAAACGTAAACTAAAAATAATAAAGATGAAATAGTGGAAGACAAATATATTCTAAATAAGTTGTTGTGAATTATTATTATTATTATTATTATTATTATTATTATTATTATTATTATTATTATTATTATTATTATTATTATTATTATTTGAATTTATTCCAAAAAAATGGCAACATTTTTTCTATATTAAGTTAGTAGTTGTAAAATAGTAACTCAAAATTAGTTACTTTTAGACTTTACATTGTCACTTATTCTTTTTTCTATGAGGTATAAAGCCAACCTCATCATTTATCAAGACTAAAAGATTCAATTTTTTTCAAATTATTCGATTTATATTTATTAATAAAAGTATTTTGTTATGAAATAATATAAAAGACAAGAACAATAATGCAAGAACAAGAGTAATAGAGAGAAGAGTAGAGAGAGTTCTTCTTATTGATACTTAGAGATTGTTAGGAGTGATTTACAATGGTAGAGGGCACCTCTATTTATAGGGAGGAGGATGATTTAGCTACCAAGAATAGAACTCTAGAATCTCTCTAATTAAAGACATTCAACTTAAATAGAAGTGTATTTATAACACTCTTGAATGTCTATTCAATGATGTGCCTCGTTAAAACCTTAAAACAAAACCCAATGGGAAAAATTAAAGTAAGGAAAAAGAGTACACATGTTTGAATATGCGCCTATTGGTTGCCTCGTTAAAAACCTCGCAAGGAAAACCCGGTGGGACAAAACCTTGTAAGGGAAAAAGAGTGCAACGCGCATTAAACTCCCCCTGATAAGAACATCAATTTATGTCCTTAAGTCTTCGCATCCCAATCTTGTGAACTAGCTTCTTGAAGGTTGACTTTGGTAGAGATTTTGTGAACAAATCAGCCATATTGTCGCTTGAACGAATCTGTTGAACATTGATATCACCATTTTTTTGAAGATCATGTGTGAAGAATAACTTTGGTGAAATATGCTTCGTTCTATCTCCTTTTATGAATCCTCCCTTCAATTGAGCTATACATGCTGCATTGTCTTCATACAAAGTTGTGGGTAGTTTATCACACTTCAAACCACATTTGTCTTAGATATGATGTATTATAGACCTCAACCACACACACTCTCGACTTGCTTCATGAATAGCAATTATCTCGGCATGATTAGATGAAGTAGCCACAATTGATTGCTTAGTCGATCGCCAAGATATGGCGGTTTCTCCACAGGTAAACACATAACCCGTTTGAGATCGAGCCTTGTGTGGGTCGGACAAATATCCAGCATCAGCATAACCAACAAGATCCGGGCTGCAATTCTTGCCATAAAATAAGCCCATATCGGTAGTTCCCTTTAGGTACCACAATATGTGTTTGATCCCATTCCAATGTCTCCTCGTAGGAGCCGAGCTAAATCTTGCTAAGACATTAACTGAAAAGGATATGTCAGGCCTTGTAGTATTTGCAAGATACATTAGTGCGCCAATTGCGCTAAGATATGGTACTTCAGGACCAAGTAGCTCTTCATTCCTTTCTTGTGGTCGGAATGGATCTTTGTTCACATCAAGCGATCGAACAACCATCGGTGTACTTAAAGGATGTGCTTCATCCATGTAAAACCGTTTCAGTACCTTTTCTGTATAGGTAGATTGATGAACAAAAATTCCGTTTGCCAAATATTCAATTTGCAAACCAAGAATCTTTCCGAGATCTTTCATCTCGAATTCATCCTTTAGATAATCAATTGCCTTTTGGAGTTCTTTAGGGGTTCCAATAAGGTTTATGTCATCAACATATACGGGAAGTACAACAAATTCCGACGTTGTTTTCTTTATAAAAACACACGGGCAAATGGCGTCATTTATATAGCCTTCTTTTAACAAGTACTCACTAAGACGATTATACCACATTCGTCCAGATTGCTTTAGACCATACAAGGATCTTTGCAATTTAATTGAGAACATTTCCCGAGATTTTGAATTATGCGCGTTTGGCATCTTGAGTCCATCGGGAATTTTCATGTATATCTCATTATCAAGTGAGCCATAAAGATAGGCAGTAACCACATCCATTAAGTGCATGTCAAGCTTTTCATGGACAGCAAAACTTATGAGATAACGAAAGGTTATCGCATCCATTACAGGCGAATATGTCTCTTCATAATCGACACCAGGCCTTTGAGAAAAACCTTGTGCAACAAGGCGTGCCTTATATCTTTGTACCTCGTTTTTCTCATTTCTTTTGCGTACAAAGACCCATTTATAGCGGACAGGCTTAACACCATTAGGTGTTTCAACTATAGGGCCAAAAACTTCACGTTTTGCCAGCGAATTCAATTCTGATTGAATTGCTTCTTGCCACTTTGGCCAATCCTGTCTTTTTCGACATTCTTCAATAGATTGAGGTTTGAGATCCTCACATTCTTGCATAATGCTAGATGCTACATTATAAGCAAAGGCATTATCCACCACAATATCCACTCGATTAATATTTGCCTCAATATTAATTGGATTTAGGGATAGTTCCGTATTTTCCAGAGTCTCGGGCTCAAGGGATTCTTCATGAATCTCAGAATTTGTTAAATCATGAGATTCTTTCGTGGTGTCATTTTGATCGTTCTTTTTCCTCTTTCTAGGATTTCGATCTTTGGAACCTAATGGTCTGCCACGCTTCAGGCGTGCATTCGACTCATTGGATATGACACTAGATGATTGTCCAACAGGGACATCAATACGGATTGGAACATTTTCCGCGGGAATGTGGGATATCGTTATCCTTTTCAAGTCCGTAAATGCGTCAGGCATTTGATTTGCTATTCTTTGCAAATGGATAATCTTTTGTACCTCTCTTTCACAAATAGAGGTATGTGGATCAAGATGAGATAATGATGCATTTTTCCACAAAATTTCCCGTTTGGTTTCACCAACTTTTCCCCCTAATTTTGGGAAAAGTGTCTCATCAAATCGACAGTCTGCAAATCGTGCAGTAAACAAGTCGCCTGTCAATGTTTCGAGGTAGCGAATGATGGAGGGCGATTCAAACCCAACATATATTCCTAACCTTCTTTGCGGACCCATTTTGGTGCGGGATGGCGGTGCTATAGGCACATATACTGCGCATCCAAAATTCTTAAATGGGATATATTGGGTTCATGACCCAAAACCAATTGCAACGGGGAATACTTGTGGTAATTCGTCGGTCTGAGACGAATTAGCATTGCTGCATGTAAGATGGCGTGACCCCATACCGAAGTGGGCAGCCTCGTTCTCATAAGTAATGGCCTTGCAATCAATTGCAGGCATTTAATTAACGATTCTGCAAGACCGTTTTGAGTGTGAACATGAGCTACAGAATGTTCAACTTTTATCTCGATTGATAAGCAATAATCATTAAATGCTTGGGATGTAAACTCAGCAGCATTATCCAGTCTAATGGACTTGATTGGATTATCTGGAAATTGTGCTCGTAGTCGAATTATTTGTGCCATTAATTTCGCAAACGCAAGGTTGCGTGATGACAACAGGCACACATGAGACCATCTACAGGATGCGTCTATCAAGACCATGAAATACCTTGACGCCCCACTAGGTGGGTGAATAGGTCCACAAATGTCCCCTTGTATACGTTCCAGAAACGTGGGTGACTCAGTCCCAACCTTTGTTGGTGATGGCCTGATAATCAACTTGCCTTGATAACACGAAGTGCAAGGATATTCATTATTCGAAAGAATTTTGAAATTCTTTAACGGATGCCCATATGAGCTTTCTATAATCCGTCTCATCATGACCGATCCTGGGTGTCCCAATCGATCATGCCAAAGTACAAAGGTATTGGAATCAGTAACCCTTTGGTTTACTGTTGAATGTGCCTCAATTGCACTAATTCTTGTCCAATACAGGCCACAAGATAAAGATGGGAATTTCTCAATAACCCTCTTTTGGCCGGAGACATTCTTTTTGATGACGAGATATTCAAGATTATCTTCATCCATTGTCTCAATATGATAGCCATTCCGGCGTACATCTTTAAAACTCAACAAGTTTCTCTTAGACTTGGAGGAGAACATTGCATTCTCTATGATTAACGTCGTGCCTTTGGGCAGAGTTACAATTGCTCTTCCGGAGCCTTCAATCAATTTACTACTTCCAGAGATTGTAGTAACGTTTGCCTTACACATATTTAGTTGAGAGAAATATTTCCTTTCTTTGAGTATTGTATGTGTAGTACATGAATCAACTAGGCAAATACTTTTACAGTTGGACGTTGATCCAAGTTCGCTTTGTGAGATATCCATATTTGCTATCCCATAGTTTGACATACAAAAGAGATATACGAATATAAGAATAAACAAGTTCAATTCGTTTGTGTCACATAATATTTTCAAAATCTGCTGCTAACAGTTGACTAACAAAATCAGATATGTTATCCATAATTGATTACTTTGCAGTTTGAAAATTTCAGTTTAAACATTTTCTTCAAACAATCGATTGTTAAACACAAACAATCGATTGTTGAACATTGACAATCGATTGTTAAACACACACAATCGATTATTTGCTATTTTGAAAAACTTCAGATCACACTGTCTTAAGACAATCGATTGTTATGCATAGACAATCGATTGTTGGCTATTTTGAAAAATTCCAGAGCACACTGTTTTAAGACAATCGATTGTTAAGTATAGACAATCGATTGTTGGCTATTTTGAAAAATTCCAGAACGCGCTGTTTTAAGACAATCGATTGTTAAGTATAGACAATCGATTGTTGGCTATTTTGAAAAATTCCAGAACACACTGTTTTAAGATAATCGATTGTTAAGCATAGACAATCGATTGTGGATGATTTTTGAAAAATTCCAGATTACACTGTCTTAACGACAATCGATTGTTAGACAAAGACAATCGATTGTGGATGATTTTTGAAAAATTCCAGATTACACTGTCTCAACGACAATCGATTGTTAGACAAAGACAATCGATTGTTGATCAATTATTTTTCAGCTTTAATGCAAAAATAGTAGATAATCGACTAGTTTTTCAGGCTAGTCGATTACCCCTACTGGAAAATAAAAATTTTATTGATATTTGAGCATATTGAAGATATTCTAAAGAACTACTGCTAACATTGCATCATGAACTAACTAATACGAGCTAATACTAGTGACTATTAGTTTATTCACTAACTAATACAAATAAGTAGAATAAAATCAAATAACTCCATCTTCTTTCATCACGGACCCATCGCCGATTAGGTGGTCTATTTTCCCCTCGGGTTGCTCAAAGAAGTCTGCCACATCCAGGTGGGTGATGTCCGAGTTGTCGTCATAGACAAAATTTGTTTCAGGGCCTTTTCTCTTTCGAGATGCTTGATAAAGTTCAACCAAGTGTCTTGGTATACGGCAAGTCTTTGACCAGTGCCCTTTCCCACCGCAACGATAACATATAGTTTCTGAACCATTTGCCTTAGGATCTTCATGACCCCGTTTCTGCTTTCGGCGGTTATCTCTCCTTGGGGGTTGACGGACTTCATTGGAATTTCTTCCTTGTCTACGTCCCTGGCTATGACCCCGTTTACGACCATGACCATGGCCCTTTTCATGTTTGGCATAATGAGAGTGCACCTTATCTGCTTCAGGCAGTGGTGTAGACCCAGTGGGTCAATTTTCGTGATTTCTCATGAGCAGGTCATTATTTCGCTCAGCCACTAGTAGAAGAGAAATCAGTTCAGAGTACTTTGTAAAGCCTTTCTCTCTGTACTGTTGTTGCAGTACCATATTGGAGGCATGAAACGTTGTAAACGTTTTCTCAAGCATATCATAATCGGAGATATTATCCCCGCATAGCTTCAATTTAGAAGTAATTCTGAACATTGCAGAATTATATTCAGAAACGGACTTAAAGTCCTAGAGCCTCAGATGAGCCCAATCATATCGTGCTTGTGGCAGAGTGACCAACTTCAGGTTGTCATATCTCTCCTTTAAGCCGTTCCACAAGATGAGTGGATCCTTGACGGTGAGATATTCAATCTTCAAACCTTCATCAAGGTGATGGCGCAAGAAAATCAAGGCCTTCGCACATTCTTGGGTGGATGCTTTTTCTCTATCTTTGATGGTGTCTCCGAGACCCATAGCATCTAAGTGGATTTCAGCATCCAACACCCATGTCATATAGTTCTTTCCCGAAATTTCAAGGGCAACGAACTTTCTTTTCGTAATGTCAGACATAATCGAAAATTAAATTAGGAAGAGGGAAATACCTTAGATTTTTCGAGAATGGTTCTTGAGACGGTAGAGTCTCGTGCTGATAACGTGTTATGAAATAATATAAAAGACAAGAACAAATAATGCAAGAACAAGAGTAATAGAGAGAAGAGTAGAGAGAGTTCTTCTTATTGATACTTAGAGATTGTTATGAGTGATTTACAATGGTAGAGGGCACCTCTATTTATAGGGAGGAGGATGATTTAGCTACCAAGAATAGAACTCTAGAATCTCTCTAATTAAAGACATTCACCTTAAATAGAAGTGTATTTATAACATATTTTCACTTTTTTTAAGTATTAGGCTGTAGAACTAACAATAACTTTCATAAGATATTCCTATAAAAAATCTCAAAAAATACAATAAGGTATATGCAGACTTCTATGGGGAAGATTTTTTTCTTTATTGAGCTAACAAAATGGGATCGATAGTTATCATTTTTAATGAGCCAACATTTTTCCTTTAATTTATATTTTATATAAGTCAAATATATTATTTGATAATATTTACATTACTTTTATAATTATATATTCAACAATATGGGTACACGCGCAGCGCGTACTCTAAGGTTAATTTATTGAAAAACATGAGGGATTTTGTCCAAGTTGGAAAAATTACAAGTAAAAAAGAAAGCTTTTTATTATCTGTTATTTTTCTGATTGTGGAAAACAAATAATTTTCTAAGAATAAGGTGTCGTTTTGGAAAAAGAGAAACAAAAATAAAATAAGATTAAGCTTTAGAAAAGAAACCTAGCAATCCGAAAAATTAGTTGTATAAATTTATTTACAAGAAGTGGGGGACATATATTCTAATAGAAGGAGGAACCAAAGATTCAAATTTTTATTATCGTTCTTTCTAACTCCTTGCTGGTTAGTGACTTCTCTTCTTTTTGGGTATAACATACAATCCCCTGCAACTGATTCATAATTCTTTTTATGTTCACCAATTGAAGGCTGAAGTAACAATAACATATGTTGGTTACTAATTTTAAGTATGCATCGACTACCGTAAAGATTAAAAGAAATACAATACATGACAAAATTTACTGATTTTAGCTTATTTTTATAAATTATTTAAAGGTTATATTCATTAATATAGGATAGACGCACAATATGCATACTCTAAATCTATAAAGGCTAATTTAGACAGAGACTCTTAAGACTATACACACAGATAAATAAAACGATTGTTGTGATTAATTTAAGATTCATTAGGATCAGTGCAGAGTCACAAAATTAACTATATTTTAATAGGTCAATAATGGTATATAAAACTAACTATTTGAAGAAGAAAATTGGATGGTTGTGTCTGTAGAGTAATGAATGCATGCTGGTCAGTTGAATTTAAACTTTCTATTTCAAGAAGTTAATGTATTGTTTCCTCTCCTCCTATGAATAGTCCATCATTCACTCATCCCGGCCCCTTGAAGCAAAATATGATATTATGTCTGGGGACAAATAAATAAAAAAATATACTCCGTACTAGTTTCGTCTTGACAAGTGTGCAAATTAAAATTAATAATGGAAGTGAACCGACCTTGAATCTCTTTTTAACTGTTACTAACTTTTTCCCTTGTTATCAAGTGGCATTTTTTGTTTTTTCTTTCATACATGGATAACCACGCGAATTTTCAATTCAAATCAGCTTAAAACTCCGACAAATTATCTGAAAATTGAAATTCAAACTCCTTAAAATTTACCCAATTTTTTCTAATAACACTCACTAAAAGAAAGCAAAAATTTAACATTTTTTTATCTAAAAATAGCTAATTGGCTAATATTGGTAATATTAACTAATATTAGTCATAATATTTAATGAATCGGCCAATTTTTATAATAAGCTATTCATAAATAGACATAGCTGGCAGTTTCCTTATTTCTTATTGATTGTTTAGCATATTGTCTAATCCAGGAATTGTCAATTTTAATGCTTTATCCTAGTGTGGGAAGGGTAGTATGTACGCAAATTTTACCTCTACCCCGAGGGAGTAGAGAGGCTGTTTCTGAAAGAACCTCGGCTCAAGAAGACGAAAAGAGATAAGAGACAATATATCAATACCATCAACAGAAACCAAAGAAATAATAACAACATCATAAAAGTCAGAAAATAGATGAAAAGCAATAGTAATAAATAGTAAATAGACCTAGCACTACGAAAAACGAAAGAGTGGTGAGAATACAACATAAACCGGTAGCGGTCTAAGATAAAAATCTTTTCAAACTAGCCCCACATAGTTACAAAGTAGAAATACGCACAATTACCGCATACCCTACAACCCTAATACTCGAGCATGTACAACAGTCCTTTAAGATGAAAGACCTAGGGGAATTAAAGTTTTTCTTAGGCATAGAATTTGCTAGATCAAACAAGGAATTCTAATGCGCCAGAGAAAATATGCACTAGAGTTGATTTCTGAGATAAGTAGTGCAGCTGCTAAACCATAAATAACACCTCTTGATATAAACATGAAGCTTACAACTACAGAATATGATGAACATATCAAGAAAACTAAGTCTACCTCTCCCATGCCATATCCTCGAAAATCTGAAGCCACGTCATGTCGTGCCTGATTACTCTCCCCAATATTTCTAGGCCCCCATCTACCACTTCTCGTGCCTTCCAAAGCCAATTGTTCGCACCTCCTCATCAGTGCATCTGGGCTTCTCCTTTGTACGTACCCAAACCATCTAAGCTTCGCTTCCGCATGTTGACATCAATAAGAGCCAGACACACCTTCTCCCAAATATCATCATTCGAAATCTCATCCATCATACGAAACGACCCCTTAGTGATTTTTTTTAACTTCTCTTTAGTGTGTTATATTTTATGTGTATTCAAAATGTTTCAGAAGACAGAGAAGAGCAGCAGGGAGTGGCAAAAGCAATGCAAAAGTACTTTATTTACAGTAGAGAGAAACTTCCTCCTACTTGCAAGAAACTAGAGAAGATGATAGAAATATCACTATACTTCATCCTTTTCCAGGTACTGCTCGACAAACGGTGTAGCATCCAATAAGATAAATTTATCCCGACCACTTTGTTTTCGTTGGTCACATTATCTTCGAGAGAAACTCTCTGGCTGTATTTAAGATTCCGTTTTTAGTAACTCTTCAAAAATTTAATTGAGATAGCAGCTCAAGCATTTGACAGAGGAAAATTTGCCGTAACTTTGCTGTTTATCCACTTTTTATGTTGAGAGACGGAGTGTGTGTTGGGGTTTTTTGGGGGGGGGAGGGGGGGGAGTCCATCAAGGATAGCAGAGTAATAATTCCAGGATCAACTTTCGATAGAAATGAATTCCACTCGCTATGTGAAAGATGATCATTTTTGGTGGTATGAGTCGAGCTCATTTAGACACCTTCCCAACATCGCACATGCCATTGACACCAAAATTTGTTACAATTTCAATTCGCTTGTGGAAAATTGTTTTATAAGCTCAAGCATATTCCAAAAAGAAACTAATGATTCAGAGCACATCCTTTTCGGCATATATTTTGAAACTTTAAGAACCACCAAGGCACCGTTTAATTCCATAACCTACATTATCCTGTAATCATCCTTCCAGCTAAGCACAGAGCATCTTTCACATGAAAGATTTAAGCCAACTCCAACATGTCCCAGGATGCACAAGCTCAACCACAATTACACAAGATATTCACGAACAGATAAAGAAAGTGCAAAGGTTCTCACAAAACTACAATTAATTTAACTGTTAAGAAATCAAGAAAAGACTTAGTGCTAGGACATCAGGAGGGAACTTGAACATATGGCTTGTGAGCATCAAGCCCTCTCCTAAATTGAGCATTTGAAAAGAAAAGTCTAAGAAACGAACCTCATAACAAACAACTAAAAATAGATATTTATCAGCTGACCACTGCAATTTAAGACTCAACTCTTTCATAATCTGTGGCCTTCATCAAAATTCTAGTAAAAGAAGGCACTAAATAACCTGACATCCCATATTACTTCAGAGGAATGAACCTGGATGAGTGAGTAGCACCAATACCAGGCCTCCCGTGCTTGACAGGCTTGTATGAGATTGAGAACTCAGCCAGATAGTGACCAATCATCTCAGGTTTGACCTCAATCTGATTGAACGTCTTTCCATTGTAGATGCCAATGACACTTCCAATCATCTCAGGAACAATAATCATGTTCCTCAGATGAGTCTTGACAGGCTCTGGCTTCTCCCCTGGTGGTGCCTCACGTTTCTGCATTAAAATGCTTAAATGAAAAGGTGCACTAGCATACCAAACAAAGATAAGCAATACCAAATTATACATACATATGGAACTCATACAACACGGAAGCCTGAAAAGACATAAAGAAAGGAATATAATAAACAAGGAAACTTTTATAATAAACAAGGAAACTTTTATAATAACTACAACACACGGAGGAAGAAAATATGGTGTGTTCACTCACTTAACAGCAACTTCGAGAAACGATGTAGATATCAATTCCTCTAGAAACCAACAAAAGCGTGCTAGACAAACGGGTAGAATCACACATAAAATTGCCCTAGGGCCTGGACTACCAACAGAGATTTGGTTCAGGACAAGCAAAAGCCTGAGGTGATTCTTATTCTACCCTCTGATGCTACTAGTAAGTAATTCATTGGAAACAAATTATGCCTCAGCCAGTAAAACTCAAAGAGAAGAGTGAGCCCAAAGAAGCAACTTATTAAAGGTTCTGTAACTCAAATTTAAATACCAACGGTTAACAATAGTGAATGCAACCAAAAAGCAGATAACAAAATCAATTTTTTTCCACAATCATGTCATAATCGGTCAAGAAGAGCTTTTCTCCTAAAAAAATGGGATAACTTGTTTTCTCAATCCAACCTTAGTCTATACCAGAGTTGTGAAAAGTGCTCGTTTCCTCGCTTAAAGCAAGAAGCAAAGCGACCCCTTACCCGCGATGATTTCTTCCTTTTAACTTCAACCGAGATTCAGCAGCAACACGTATGTGATGATTTCTTCCTCCTCTCTTTCACTGTTTCACTGTCCAAATAGCAGCAAAATGCTGGCGAATTTTTTTTTTTAACCTTGGGTTCCTCTTTGTAAGTCTTCTCTTCTTCGCTCAAATGCTGCCCAGTTCTTCTTTCATTGTTTTTATGATGCCTAGTTTTTATCAGAATGATATACTGCCCTTTCTCTTATTTTAATATTTTTTTAAAATTCCGCTTCACCTCAAAAAAGTTAGCGCTTTGCTTCTCGCTTTAAGCGAAATGGGGTTGTCGTTTTTCCTCGCTTCACGCTCTTCACAACACTGGTCTATACACGCTAACCGCCATGTACGCCAAAGACTTATCAGGATTCAGACTACAAGAACCAAGTAAAACTCTTTTCTAGACAAGCTAACTACCATGTACGTCAAATACAGATCATGATCCAAACCAAAAGAACCAAGTACAACTCTTTTCTATGCTTAAAGCAACATTTGTTCATATGCTTCAAACCTTCTTAGAGTCCTGTTTTGGGGGTTTACACTAATGACGTTTGACTATTGCAGCCAAATACCATATACGAACTTTTCAAAGTTCTACTGTCCATATATTATCGGCTATTTATTAATTTTAGTACCTACAATATCATACACATTTTGTGATTATCCTTGAATTTATGTGCAAAAGTTGCCAAATCATTCACTCACTAATAACATCAGCCAGAAGAATGGTAATTTTCTTACTGTTAGAGATCAGAAAAGAGAACGGTAATTTTACAGCCCAAAAAGAATTATAAACACTCCATTACTTACACCTTATTCAACACAAGTGTTGAAGAATCTGGTAAAGATACTAAATATGATGTGGACTAGAAACTGGCTAGAGTAGGAAATGGTTTTTTAGCATAACAGGATGATTATATATTACTCCATGTGAAATCAAAATTATGCACACTGCACGACCCAACTTAATTTAGTTAATAGAGATGAGTTTTGGGTGACAAAATTTCCCATAGAGAAATCCAAGTCAACAACAAAAATTAAGTTCAGAATAAAACTAGGGAAACAGGAGAAAAACAATAACCAAAACACTAGAGACAAAAGGAGAAAACAATATGGAGGAAGCGAGGAACCATCCAATAACAAGTAGACAATACGTAATCTTCTCATCATGGTGCATCTATCATATCATATAAGCGCTTTGAAGTGCAAAAGCAACTATCCAAGAGACCACCTTGTCTATCATATACCATCAAAGGTAACCTAGGTGCAATTATGTACGATTGATAAACTATCTTATGCTTCATCAGATATCACTGAAAAGGCTATACATCCAAGGGCGGATCTATGTAGAAAATTTGGGTGCTTAAGCACCCATTAACCTTAACTTTGGGTAGGTATAATTCCATAGAAAACTTAATGAATATATATATTATCAAAAGCACCAAGACAACAAAACTACTGGTGGGTGCTTTGGTTAAGAAGGGGTGTTGGAAGCTTAGTAATGTTAAGAGCGGGAGTTCCATTCTCACTGATAAGAATGGACATTGGGCCTAACTTAACCCCAAAAGCTAGCTTATGAGGTGAGGATTGCACAAGCCACATAAGGAGACCAAGTACCTCAAATCCCTCCGATGTGGGACAACTCAACACCTCTACTCACGCCCAGATCTCTGGAGCGTGGACAACATAAATGGGGGCCGAACATCGGTAACAATAATTGGGATGGGTCTGGCTCTGATACCATGGTAAGAATGGCTCCAAGGTCCATTCTTATCATTTTCGAGGTCCTTGGTCTCCTTATATGGCTTGGGCAATCCTCACCTCATAAGCTATCTTTTGGGGTTGAGTTAGGCCCAATGTCCATTCTTATCATGGTATCAGAGACAGGCTCATCCCAATTATTGTTACTGATGTTGGGCCCCCATTTATGTTGTCCACGCTCCAAAGATCTGAGCGTGAGGGGGTATTGAGTTGTCCCACATCGGAGGGATTTGAGGTCCTTGGTCTCCTTATATGGCTTGGGCAATCCTCACCTCATAAGCTAGCTTGTGGGGTTGAGTTAGGCCCAAGGTCCATTCTTATCATGGTATCAGAGCCAGACCCATCCCAATTATTGTTACCGATATTGGGCCCCCATTTATGTTGTCCACGCTCCAAAGATCTGGGCATGAGGGGGATGTTGAGTTGTCCCACATCGGAGGAATTTGAGATCATTGGTCTCCTTATATGGCTTGGACAACCCTCACCTCATAAGCTAACTTATGGGGTTGAGTTGCCCAAGGTCCATTTTTATCATGGTATCAGAGCCAGACCCATCCCAATTATTGTTACCGATGTTGGGCACCCATTTATGTTGTCCACACTCCAAAGGTCTGGGCGTGAGGGGGTATTGAGTTGTCCCACATCGGAGGGATTTGAGGTCATTGGTCTCCTTATATGGCTTGGGCAATCCTCACCTCATAAGCTAGCTTTTGGGGTTGAGTTAGGCCCAATGTCCATTCTTATCGCTCACCAACAACACGTTCTAGTTCTTTTTCTTATATTCAAGGTTTTTCCTCCTTCTTCGTTCTTTTTTTGTAAGAGTTTTCTCATCAACTTTTTTCATTGTCGTATTGAAATAGTTGTGTACTGTAATAATATTATAACAAAAAAAAGTTTGAGCACCCAGGAGCCTAATATCCTAGATACGCCACTGTATACATCAACTACTCAAGCAGTAACACTCAAAGTCATATATTAGTTGGTAAAATGGACACAGTAAGAAAACTTAAGGAAACACCGCACAAGCAACTGAAAAAGGACTAATAATTCACATGCATACCGCCTTGCGCAGCTTCTTGATCAAGGCCATTGGCTTCCTCTTCAAACCTCTCTGGAACCTACAACAAATGGGACCCACTTATATTAAGGGCCACTATCAAACCTAATGGAGCTATCAATAGAATTGTACTCCGTCATCCTAATTTGCTTGGCATTTGTTCAACTAAACACGGAGTTTAAACAAATTTCAGCACATGAACTAAATATTTGTGAAGTATTACGTATAAGACCCTTGTTTCATCCAGTGGGCCATACAATCAAGTGAACGTTTAAATTAATAAGTTTGTCTCAATGCTTAACACAATAAAAGAAATAATGAGCAACAAATCGGGTTGAAGAATATATATAAATACCTTCTGCGAGGACGAGCATTAAAGAGCTTAACAAGCTCGTCAGTGGACATGTCAAGTAAAGCATCGAGATCGACGCCTCTGTAACTAAACTTCTTGAACGTCCTCTTCTTTGGCTGCCCTGCCGTCACATCGGCTTCAACATCCGCCTATAAAACAAACAACTGTAAGAACACCTGCGTGTACGCACAAAGAGCTAAAAATGTGAATGCTTTGCAATGACGATGGGGCGAAGAAAGTTACCATGGTTGTGGAGATAGAATTGGCAACCTAGCAACGAAGCAGCTCGAGCACGGTAGGGGGCTAGGGTTTCTTGGTGAGAATGGACACTAGTACATATCTCAAGAGGCTGAGAGATGTTGGGCGAAATGGGCCTTTTGATGGATCTGCCAAGTAAATGAGGTGGAAATAACATGAGAAATTTTCATAAACCATTATTGTTTTACGATTATTAGTTAGTTGTAGCTACCATTTACTATATTACTTCATATAGTTATATTTTTATGTTTTTAATAATATATTCGATGTATTTAAGTTATTGTATTCATGAATACAGTAATATTTCTAGGCATGAAATAGAGGATTACAGCTAGACAGATATAGATTATTTTATTCGACTATATTTACAATATGTATTTGTAAATGAAGTAATGTAAATAGCACAATTCATGGTCTATTCAGCTATTTTCAAACGGAAACATGAATCAATTAACATAATAGACTCCTAATATAACTCAATAAACTCAATTATAATACACAAAAATTATATTCCCAGTTATAAAAAAGATTTTCAACAGAAAAATACCCCAAAAATAAAAATCTTCAGAGAAAATATGCTGAATATTTTTCTCAGCCAATAAATACAACAAAAACAAAGCAATTTGAATATATATATATATATATATATATATATATATATATATATATATATATATATATATACCATCTGAATAAAAAAATTATATTACTTAAAAAAATATATGAATATATTCATGGAATATAACAAGACAGTGAATATAATAAACTACATGGAATACAGCGAGATACATTGAAATACAATAAAAAAAAATAATGATTACAATGAAATACATGGAAATTTAGGGAGATACATTGAAATACATTAAAAATATATTACAGAAAATTCAAATTGATCAACCTCAAACTTCGTCGTTTTTGTTCAAAAACAACCTTAATATCATTTTGTCGAGAGGAGTGCGGTTCTGACTCAAAACGCCATTGTTTCTGTTATCATAATACCCTCACGCGCGCTTCAAAAAACATAGCCGAGGAGGAGCAAGTCAACTATGAAGAAGACGATGAGGAACTTGAAGCCGTTGCTAGGTCCGCCGATGACTATGAAGAAGACAACGATGCTCATGCATCCAACAGAGCTGACGGCGAAGACGACGATAATGAGGTGCATTTATTGGCCGTTCTCTTTAGATGTTTTGGTAATTTTATTTTTAGGAATTGTTATTTTGTAGATCTAAGTTTACATTATAATTCTTCTTTGGTTGGTGTTTCTGAGTAAATAGATGAGGAATAATGTCGTGTTACTGACGAATAATGATATGTTATTGTTGAGATGAGAGAAGCTACATGATTTAGCTTTGAATAGGCTTGTACATTTTTGTGTATACTCAGTGTATATTTTCGATATATCCATGGTATACCTTGTAATTGGGTTGTAACTGGACTGTGATGATTTTGTGTCTGAGCCCACATGTCATTATTTAATTTTGGGCCGGATCACCCGACCCGACCCGTCCGTGTGTAACATGTATATATGTAGGTGAGATATTTTTCTCACCTACCGAATTTCATTTCTCTTATTTGTTCTGTAATAATATTTCCCTCTGATTCCAGAGAGTTCCAAACGCTCTATCTTCTCTCTACTTTCTCTCTCTACAGTTTCTATGATTTCTCGGTCTTATAACAATGTTTATATGGTATCAGAGCCAAGTTGTCTTCTGCTCTTTATTCCAGAGAGTATAAACATTCTTTGAATGACTACTCCTTGTTCATTAAAGGTAAGCCTGGCTCCCTTGTAGTGGTAGCAGTCTATGTGGATGACATCATACTTACTGGGGATGACAGTGATGAACTTACTGCTCTCAAACTGTTTCTGGATGATCAGTTTAAAATCAAAGATTTGGGGTCTTTGCACTATTTTTTGGGCCTTGGGATGTCAGTTGTCCCTGGTGGGATGTACCTTAATCAGCATAAGTGTATTTCTGATTTGCTGCATCAGTTTGACTGTGTCAATGTCTCTTCTGTTGTGTCCCCTTTGGACATCAATGTCAAACTTCATGCTGATTCTGGTGAACTCTTGCCCTCTCCTGACCATTACAGGTGTCTAGTTGGCAAGATGCTCTTCCTGACTAATACTACGCCTGACATTTATTTTGTAGTCCAGCATCTGAGTCAATTCCTCAAATGCCCCAGACTTTCCCATATGACTGCTGCCCTGCATGTTCTGCGATACCTTAAGGGCACTCACTCGTTGGGTTTATTTTACTCTGCTCATGCTGATTTTTCTGTTACTGGGTATTCTGATAGTGACTGGGCTGCTTGCCCTGATACTAGGCGCTCTGTTACTGGTTTTTGTGTGCTCTTGGGTGGCTGTTTGATCAGTTGGAAATAGAAGAAACAGCCTGTTGTTTTTCTCTCCTCTGCTGAGGCAGAATATCGAGCCCTTAGCAAGGTTGTTGCTGAGTTGACTTGGCTCTCTCGTTTGTTGGTTGACCTTGGGGTATCTGTTTCCTCTCCTATTTCTGTATATTGTGACAGTATGGCTGATGTTCATATTGCTAACAATCCTGTTTTTTCATGAACGTACCAAACATATCGAGGTGGATTGCCATTTCGTTCGGGACTTGCTACTTTCTGGTTTTCTCAAGTTGCTTCATATGCCTACTTCTCGTCAGCTGGCCGACTTGCTCACGAAGCCCTTGCCTGGCACTTTACTTCTTCCGCTGCTCACCAAGTTGCAGGTGGTTTCCCCCTCCAACTTGAGGGGGGTGTTGAGATGAGAGAAGCTACATGATTTAGCTTTGTATAGGCTTGTACATTTTTGTGTATACTCAGTGTATATTTTTGGTATATCCATGGTATACCTTGTAATTGGGTTGTAACTGGGCTGTGATGATTTTGTGTCTGAGCCCACATGTCATTATTTAATTTTGGACCGGATCACCCGACCCGACCCGTTCGTGTGTAACATGTATATATGTAGGTGAGATATTTTTCTCACAAAATCAAATTAAGAATTTAAAACCACATATTTAAGCTTGTTAAAAATATAATTTTCACCATCCAAATAGATTTGGTTTGTTGAACTAATATTTGAGTCACAATTACTAATTCGATAATTAACTTAAAAGCTTGAGCAATCCGTTCTAAAAATTAAATGGTAATTTTGAGAATCTATTGGAGTTGGATGTTGAATCTTAGCCTATTATTTTGGGACTAATTAATTGTAAATTGAAATATGAGCTACAAAATTGAAAAATGGGTAGCCCAATTGTTCTTATGTGAAATTATCCCTATTTAAAATAAATAAGCTATCAACATTTGTTATATAGGGATGTAACTAATCCAGATAACATCAGGTAAATAATTTAAAGCATGTTATTTAAAATATATCTACAATTTACAATATATTTAAATATTAACCAATTCGCGTTTAAACTTCAAAGTTCGAACTTCAAGAAATCGTATCCTGAAGTTCAAAAATCGTATCCGGATATTTGGATCTTATGTTCTAAATTTTTATTAGCAGTTTAAGTGTCTTGAATTTCAAATTATCAACTCATAAATTTAGGACATTAAGTCCTGAATTCTAAATTAGCAACTTAAAATATTCAGAATACAATAATTTAGAATATTTTGTACTGAAATTTGAGAAAATTAATTAACTTGTAAATATGTTATAAATTATGAATATATTTTAAATAACAGACTTGCTGATGCATTTCGCCCGTAATTGAGTACAAGTTGTTCATAGGCCGGCCCAAAATGGTGTTGTCCAATATCATTATAGTGACTAAGTAGGAACTCCTGCATTTTCCATCGGGGTCCCTTTTGAGGCCAGTGTTTATGTTTCCTTTTAGAAGAATTAACCTAGTCGTACACTCGATCGTTTAATTTAATTATAGTTGGAGAACGTATAATTATGTCATATAATATGTGTATAGTCGTATATAATCAATATATACCAACTAAAGTAAATGATGAATTCGACCAGCTATTTATATAAAGATTCCTCTTTTGAACAACAATGATATCCCTGTAATCATGCAAGCACCTCGACTAATTCTATCGGGTGAGACTCAGTTAATATTTTGAAATCTTTTAGTATATATTTTGCATTGTAAAACCTTTTTAACATGTAGAAAGACTTCTTTACCCCTAATAATGTGTGATGTAGTTGTTAACCTTCATTGAATTTGTTTTGGCCTAATGTTACCATTTATACATTACAGACTTGCTGCCTTTGATTGATCTTCGACCTTTCTGTTAGAGACCTTTGCTTTACATTTTGTCCTCAAGCAATTGCTTGGCAAACGTTTTCTTCAACATGGTCAATTCAGATATTAATAGTAACTTTAAACAACAGAGTATATGTTTAGTTTTGTGATGTATTATTTATAGCCTGAAGTATCTTAATATCACAACCCTTTTGATTTATTTCTTTGTGACATTACCATTTTGGTTTAGCTGTCGTTCTGAAGCTACCGTTGATTCTTTATCATTACCGATTCATTCTAAAGTTTCTAAAGATAATTGTTAAAGTGTGTATTGATATTGATATAAGCTTTAGATAGTTGATCTAAAGTTCAAATATACTGTGTGATTCTTTATTCTGTTTTTTTCCAATAAGAATTTTAGTTCATCAAAATTATGTTGAGTTTGTAGCCTTTAACTTGCTTAATATTTATGTTTAGTACTTTACTATACTAGTGTCACAAAGAACTAAAATCAAATGAAGAAGACAGGTAACTTTGGCTCATTTGTATAGAGTTTCCAAAAGTTATTACTGAAGTTTATGTAAATTAGTAATGGTATAGACTTTAGACGTTGGTCCGATGTTTGAATGTGCTATTTGATTCTTTATTATGTTCTTCTATATAAAAATTGCAGGTCATCAGTCTAAAGGTAATATTGAATCTGAAACTATTAATGTTTTATCATTATACTAGTGTGACAAAGAAAATCAAATAAGGAAGACGGGCAATTTTGGGCATTGATCTAGAGTTTCCAAAAATTATTGACAAGCCGTATCGAGTTCATCTACAGTGTTTGTAACCATGACTGAACCAGTTAGTAAACTTGCTAATACCAAAAATAGTGTTGTAGTGATCCATCGTCGGAAGCCTAAGTTCAAGTCTTGACATTAGCCCATTTATTTATTTGTAAACTTCATAGCATTAGAAGCCCACTGTATTTTCATTGTAATTTCTGTTAAGGTTGTATTTTGGTCTGTGCCTGGGCCTAGGCCCAACGGGTATTGGCTTTGGCGGGCCGGATTTTGGCGATCCTGGGCTTAATTGGCCAAATTAGTGGAACCGGCCCACTGCTGTCCTAAACTCATATGGTCCCGGGCTAAATAAATCATGCCCACGGGCCTAAACGGGCTTTTTTGTTACGCACTTTTTTTTAAAAATAAATTTTTATCTAAGGTAATTTTTTGTAAACTATATATGTATATACTAATATAAATTGCTTATATATAGCTCTTTATATATATGTGTGTGTATATATAGATTTGTAGATATATATATATTATAGATATAGATATAGTATATATAATATTATAAGCTATATATTATATAAGGCAATATATATATATATATATATATATATATATATATATATGTATGTATACATACTATATATATATATATACATACTATATATACATACTATATACATACATATATATATATATATATATATATATATATATATATATATATATATATATAAAAGCTATAGATATAATTCAAATTAAAGTTTACATTTAATACTTCAAAGAAGTTCAATACCTTCAACATAATACTTCAAATTAATCTAACAAACTAGAACATTAAGCATAATACGTCTAATAATTTTAAAATAACATAAATTGCCTCAAATCAACTTAAAATCTTAAATAATATTTTCCATGATAGGATACATAAGCAAATAGAAGTATATGTTGATAACGTTATCATCAAATCCAAGAAGGCTACTAACCAATAGAAGATATGGGTAAGTTCCAAATGTCTGGAGAACGCGCAAGACAACTCTTTATATGCCTCCTTAAAGAGCATGTGCCCTCCTTTTGGCAACGAGTTTGGATTCGACCACAGTTCTTGCACTGTATTATGTAAACTTCTTTAGTTTTTTGTACCACATTAAAGTGTTCCAAAACAAATGGGTGCAATCTAGAATCACCCGGCACGATTTAACTTGAATTAAGAATTTGAGTTCGAGAAATGAGAGATAAGTGAAAACTTCCATACTTCAATTTGAGTTTGAGAAATGAGAGAGATTGATGAATTTGTGAGTAAAAATGAAAGAATGAGGGGGTATTTATAATTGAGAATAGGACAAAAAATATAATTATAAAAAGTTTGGGGGTCAAATGGCTATTTTTGAAAGTGCCAAACGGCTAAAAATGAAGGCCAACGGCTACATTTTAATATTGTGACCGCTGGCCTTTTTTTTTAAATATTTTTTTAAAAAATAGTCGTTAGGCCCGGTTGAATCGGTCCTGGACCGCCTGTCGGTTTCGGACTCGCGGGCTTTTTAGTAAGGACTGGCCCGTTGTGGGCTTTTTTCTCACAAGTTTACATGGTATCAAAGCAGTATCTCGCTTACATTCATCGCCATCTTCCGCTCAATGTTACCCGTCATCTCATCTTCATTTGTTTTTGTTGCTGAGTCCGCGACTTGGTTTATTGGTTGGTTTCTTTTCTGGATTTTCTTTTGGAGTTGAGGAAGCTTGTTGCTATTCATCTCTTCACTTACACTTCAATTTCAGAAGGTCGTGTTTTCCGATTGCGAAAAACTCTGATAAATTTGTTTTTTTCTTTTAATATTGCCTGTTAGGGTTTGGGTGCATGTAAATATCTGAAAATTGTTGAATATTTAGTATGGCTCCGATCAATTCTGACATTAATAATACCCCTACTTCTCGTGAACCTACTGAGTTTACCCATAGACCCTCGAGACCTCTATCCTTCACTCCTCTAATATACCTAGGTTATCTTTCGTTCCTATGCCTTTTTCTAGGTCTGGTTTAGGAGGTTGGCAAAGGAGTATTATTGTTTCATTGTCTACCAGTTAGACAGACTGACGGTACCTTTTCTTAGAATCCTTGCTCAGCGAGATTTGGTGTGCTCCCTTTGATACAGAGCTACTATTGAGTTTTGGTACAATACTTTTGTATACATATGGGTATGACGGGGCCCAATCTAGTCCTTTATACAATGTACACTCTGTTAGAGGTCTGTAGACAGTCATGTGTAGTTAGATAGTATATAACCTTATCGGCTCTCCCTATCATATTCCGTATATATATATATATATATATATATATATATATATATATATGTCTTTTGGACATATTTTTCCACATATGTTATTCATATGATTCAATAGTTTATTGCCAGATATTATGCATGAGTATACTTATTTCACGTTCATATCTTAGACGTATGCTTAGAGGTGTTCGATAGGTAGAACTCGGGGTCTCGTCACGTCCCTATCGATTTGGGTCGTTGTAAAGGTGGTATAAACTGAATTCAATGATGGCACTTTCCTTAGACCCCCGCACAATTTTCCAGAAAGCAAGTAGTGGGATATGAGTAATAATATGGTTATCTCATAGTTGACTAGTTCCCTATCCCCTAGCATTTATGAGAGTATAGAAGGTATGGTACTGTAAATGAAACTAAGGTCTTTGAAATTAAAAAGGAATTAACTTCCACCAATCAGGGTGCTATAGACATTGCATCATGTTTTAATAAACTGAAGAAACTTTGGGATAAGCTAAGGATCATGCGATCTAGTCATAACATCACTTGCACTTGCGCTGCTAAGGCTAGCATACAAAATGAGGATGAGGAAGACAGACTGCATAAATTTCTTATGGGGTTAAATGAAACATGTGTCCATCCCTAACTATTACAACATTTTGCTTCAGATGAAAAACAGAGGCAGGTCAATCCATCTGCCAAGTTCAACCCCAAGTCTGCCTCCTTCAAATCTGCCTCACTTAATTTCCCTCAGCCATCACATCATCGAAAAAATATCCTCAGCAGTGTCCTTTGATTCAAATAGAGCTGCTCAATTTTACAAGTATTGTAGGAAAAATGGCCATCTAATTGACAAGTGTTATAAGTTACATGGATTTTCCACTGGTTTCAATTTTAGTAAGGGTCGGAAGATAGCTGCAAATGCTGAGGTTGAAGTTAGCCGCCAATAGTGTTGGGTCTTCTATTTCTACTCTTGCTAGTAATTGTAGACATGTGATTTTTGACCCTCCCCAAGGTTTTATATATTTTAGCCTAAACACTTAGTTTAGGTCTAATATAGTTATTTCAACTAATTTTGACTTTTTTATAATATCTTTATCACAAAATTATAAAAATACAAAAAAATAGTTTTATATTTCTCTATTTAATTCACACATTTGGTCTTATAGAAAGGTATATTTCTTTGAACCTATTTTATTTTAATATAATTTTTAAAAATACAAAAATAGTTTCATATTTTTATATATAATTTAGTTTAATTAATTAGATTAATTTTTACATTATATAGTATATTTATCTTATATTAAAATAAATTTAAATAAAATTTGGATATTTATTTCGTTTAGTCTAATATTAAGGCCCAATTTCTTTCTTCTCTGACCCATAAACCCATACCCCAACTAAAGACCCATCAAGAGTTCTTCTTCTTCATCTAAACCTATACGCTACAAAAAAACCTAGAGAGACTAGAGGAGCACCGCTGGAACGGATCCGCCTTTCGTCGTTCTTCTCCAATGAGACAAACCCTAGAAGACAACTTTAAAACATCCATGGAAGCTAATTTATCTTCTTCTCAACCTTGAACACGAGAAACCCTAGAACTTTAAGAGCAGCCATAACCATCGCTCCTTGGACCACCATAACCACAGGAAATTAGCAAAACCGCCACAGCTGCTGCTTCTTCGACTACCAAACGACCCATTTTGCTTCGTCATCTCTAAGCTTCAGCCTTTACCAGTGACCAACTCGTCTCACACCATCAGTGCCAACCTAAGAAACAGCAACAGAGCAGCCTAAGCCACCCTTAACCAACAGAAATCACCAGCCGCGACATTACCAACGGCCACCCTAGAACTCGCCAGTGGATCCCACTTTTCACTCACATCCTGAAGTCACACACAACATACACTGAAAGAGGCCCCTCATTCGCCGTCTAAACACTAGAGCACACACTCACATCCACATCCAAAATATAGAGAGAGGAACGATTAGGGAGTTTGAATGAGAAAGTTGATGTCGAGTTTGAGGTTTTCGGGCGAATTTGCAATTCTATCGAGTTGTCATTGTCTAAGTTTTCCGATGTTGCATTTTCAGATTTCATTTGACAAAAAGATATCTAAGGTCTGTTCCTTAACTTATTCTTGATTAATATAAATTTTGATGTTTTTTGCATTTTTATATGAATGAATAAAGTTATGTTTGCATCACAATTATCTTGAACTTGCATGCTAAATTGTTGTTTAACGTAGGCTATTGCATTGGTTAATTAAGAAAGAGTTTGGATTTAAGTTTATTATAAACATAAATGGGTTGTTTGACAATTTCTATGTAATTAGAAGTGAACAATGAATTGGGGTCGAGTTCATTTGAAGTTTCTTTTTCTTAAAAAAGGGAAATTGGGCTCGAAAGCATTTTCTATTATTTTATTTATGTTTTGTCTAGTTGTGTCGATAAAATGTATGCTTGGGTCCGTTAACACTTGGCTAGGCAAGCCATAGGATTTTTGTTAGTTTTGAGGCAGGAGCTCGTTCCCTTAGTTAAATTTATCCGGAGAATGCTCCGAAGGATTTGTATATATTTTATTCCGGGTTATGCCCCGTAGTGTTTTGTATATGAAGGCCAGAGATTGGATGATATAAGGAAGCATAAAATAGAAATTTAATAGTTTCTCTTATTTTTTTTATCTTTTTTTAGGAGGGGACGAACTTTAACCTCTTGTGTGCTTATTTTATTTCTGTGTCTTCACCTCAATTGAATATTTTAAAAGCCAACTAGATCGAGTACACAATCGTGAGTTTCACGGGACTTGGGGAGTGCCTGATACCTTTTCCCCGAGTCAAATGAACCCTCTTGCCCGAATCTTTGGTGCATACCTGGTTTTAGAGTCTGAAACATTTTTAAAAGGAAAAGTTATTTTAAAAAAAATAGTGACCTGACACATCGAAATCAAATTCAGGTGACGGCTCTAAGTTATTTTCCTTTTGAATGCAATTTTTGTCACGTTCTAATTGGAAAATCCTTTTCAAGATTTACAAAATCTTTTTTTATTTATGAAGAGGGTTAAGTGAGTTTGTGAAAAAATGGGTGTGACAGTCATCCTGATTGTACTTCCTCAGTCCCTGGTATCACCAAGGAGCAGTATGCTCAACTCATTGCTTTACTACAACAGGATCCATACTCTGCTCAATCCAGCTTGATGGCATCTGCAAACTTTGCTGGTAATCTTCCTTTAATTGTCTGTGTCGAAGTGAAATATAGTGCATCTTTATTGAGTAGAGTAGCTAAATATAGTTGGATCTTAGATTCTGGGGCCACACATCATAGACTTCATAGAAAAATCTTCTTTCCAACATGCAACCTTTAGTAATTCCCTATCTTGTCACATTTCCTAATGTCTACAAGGTGAAAGTAATTTGTACAAGATCTCTTAAGTTGTTTTCTTTCATCTTAGATCATATTCTTTATGTTCCCACTTTTCATTATAATCTCATTTTTGTTTCTTGGTTAGTTATCCAACTTCATGGCATGGTTCAATTTCACTCACTTTCATGTATTTTACAAGCTCCTTCATTAAGAGGCCACTAGAAGTTGGTAAACTGGAGTATGGTCTATACAGACTCCTCATGTCTCACACAGAGTCCACCACATCCGATTTTACCGTTAGCTTACCTTTTGTTTCTAATGCAATTTTACATTGTAGATACCCTTTGAATGTTTCTGATTCTTCCTTTATATCCATTCCACATGTTTTATATTGTAAAAAACAGTCTTCCATAAAAAAAAGGAAGTGTTATGGCATCAAAGATTGGGTCATATTCCTATTGTTAGATTAAAAAGTATTTCTGGCGTTCCTTGTGAATTCTCTTCCAAACAGTCTTTTACCTGTTCTATTTGTCCAATGGCTACACAATCAAGGTTATCTTTCCCTAACAGTAGTGTAAATTCATTCCATCGTTTCCAATTAATTCACGTTGATTGGGCCCTACTCTACTTCTTCTTACAATGGTTTTAAATACTTATTCACCATAGTTGATGACTTTATTAGAGAAACTTGGACATATCTCATGGGTTCCAAAACCAATGCTTTTTATTTACTTAAAACCTTTCTTTCCTTGGTTCAAACTCAATTTTTCACCATGGTTCAATGTATTAGAAGTGATAATATCTTGGAACTTAGTTATAGCAACTATTTTATCCATTTTTTAAAGATCGTAGAATCCTACATCAAACTAGTTGTCCACACACACCCCAGCAAAATGGTGTGGTAGAAAAGAAGCGCACAAGTATCTGTTTGAGACTTCTAGGGGAATACCTTTTCAATCTAGGTTGCCTATAAAGTTCTGGGGGGAATGTTTACTCACTGCTACATGTATTGATAAAGTGTTCAATCTATCTAGGTGAAAAAGGTTCTACATGAGTTAACTTGTATAAAACACCCTGAGCGAAGGTTACTTCTACCCGGAACTATGAGTCGGATCCCCCTAGGAGAAAAGATTATACCTGAGTTAAGCTGTGTAAAAAAACCTGAGCGAAGAGTACTTCTACCCGGAACTATGAGCTGGATCCCCCTAGGTGAAAGGATTCTACCTGAGTTAAGCTACATAAAACACCCTGAGCGAATAGTACTTCTACCAGGAACTATGAGTTGGATCCGCCTAGGCGAAAGGATTCTACCTGAGTTAAGCTGTATTAAACACCCTGAGTGAAGAGTACTTCTATCCGGAACTATGAGCTGGATACCTCTAGGCAAAACAATTCTACCTGAGTTAATCTGTGTAAAACAACCTGAGTGAAGAGTACTTCTACCCGTAGCTATGAGCTGGATCCCTCTAGGAGAAATGATTCTACCTGAATTAAGCTGCGTAAAACAACCTGAGCGAAAAGTACTTCTACCCGGAACTATGAGCTGGATCAAGTTGCATAAAACAACCTGAGCAAAGGGTACTTCTACGCGGAACTATGAGCTAGATCCCCCTAGGCGAAATGATTCTACCTGAGTTAAGCTATTGTAAACACCCTGAATGAAGAGTATTTCTACCCGGAACATGAGTGGATCCCCCTAGGCGAAAGGATTCTACCTGAGTTAAGTTGCATAAAATAACCTGAGCGAAGAGTACTTTTACCCAGACATGAGCTAGATCCCCTTAGGTGAAAGGATTCTCTATGAGTTATGCTGTATTAAAACATCCTGAGCGAAGAGTACTTCTACCGGAATATGAGCTGGATCCCCCTAGGCAAAAAGATTCTACCTGAGTTAAGCTGCGTAAAGCAACCTGTGCGAAGAGTACTTCTACCTGGAACATGAGTTGGATCCCCCTAGGAGAAAGGATTCTACCTGAGTTAAGCTGTGCAAAACAATCTAAGCGGAGAGTACTTCTACCCGGAACATGAGCTAGATCCCCCTAGGTGAAAGAATTCTACCTGAGTTAAGCTGCGTAAAATAACCTGAGTGAAGAGTACTTCGACCCGGAACATGAGCTGGATCCCCCTAGGTGAAAGGATTCTACCTGATTTAAGCTGCGTTAAACACCCTGATCGAAGAGTACTTCTACCCAGAGCTATAAGTTGGATCCCCATAGGCGAAAGGATTCTACCTGAGTTAAGCCACGTTAAACACCCTGAGCGAAGAGTACTTCTACACGGAACTATGAGCTGGATCCCCCTAGGCGAAAAGATTCTACTTGAGTTAAGCTACGTAAAACAACCTGAGCGAAGAGTACTTATACCTAGAGCTATGAGCTGGATCCCCCTCGGCGAAAACATTCAACCTAGGTTAAGCTACAAAAATGAGAGGTGTGAACAATAGCGATGCATGCTGAAAAAAGAAAAAATAGAGGTTTTAAAGAGCTTATGTTTGGTGACATATTTTCTTTTAGAATTTTCATTCTGCACTGCTTTGTTCCTTATTCAAACAAAGAGAAATTTATGAGTTTTCAAAGTGGTAGCTGGTTTGTGGACTTGATCCCTTGATGCCTTGAGTAGTTTGATTCACGGCCACTACTGTCGAAGAACCGGTTCTGTTTGCGTGGTACCGAGATGCTCGGTTACTCTGTATCATTTTATGGAGACCTGGGCTTTCCAATATTTCCCCCTACTGTTTCATACCTAGATGTCTATGGTACCGCTACCCTTGTCTCTAAGGCAAGCCTATTTTTCTTTAAAATCAAACTCCGTTGTCTTGCACCCAGTATTTATTTGTGTCCATAGTGCTTATCAACTTTTCTCATGAAGCAAGTCCAGCTCATGCGACTTTTAAGTTTCTCTGAAATACTTTATTCGTCTTATTGAATGAGATCACATATGGATTCGTTCCTTCGTCAATGCCATATATGCCCCAAATTGTGCTCGATATTGCGGGGAAATTGTAGCTGGTTTTGTAGCCATTTCTTTGCTTCCCTTTTGATACAGGATTAGGCCGAAATGGATTCAAAGAAAAATTATGGGTAAAACAGAATAATAATTGAAAGTGAAACAGAACTGTGCTTAAACAAAAGGTGTCCCTTTCGGGAAAAGGAATATGGGGACTTATCTGGAGGAATGTGCCGACTTTAATGAATCATGACATGCATTTTGGACTGGACGCTTGATCCGTTTAAGCTATCTAATTCTCAAAATCTGCCGCAAAATGTTTATCTTGAATTTGTCTTGGTTGTGTTCATGCCAGAGAATCAAACAGCCTCACTCGGCTAGTAGTGCCCTTTGCAGGTTTTCGCTGACTAACCTCTCTCATTTCTCTACTGACCGTTGACTTATGGTGCCCATCTGGGTTTTCACCAAGAAGACTCTCTCATTTCTCTGCTTGCTGTTGCTTTATAGTGCCCGTACGGGTTTTCACTGATTATGGCTTTCTCATTTTTTTCTTTTCATCTCTCCTTTTTTTGGACTAAGATACTGCATGGGGGAGGTTACATAATGCCTTTGGAATGGGGACTTCGAACATTCTCAAAAAACATATAAAAGAAGTTCTCGAAAGATAAAAAGGCAAAATGAACCTTGAACTGAATATAACTTTGGGAACCGTTTTTTACAGAAAAACCACGAAATAAAACAAACTTCTGCCCCAGTTTTGGAGTATTGGGAATATGGATTTTTGTTCTGATGGGGCTGAACCTAAGGTAAGGCTGCCTACGGATCCTTGCGGAATCAGGGTAGATGTAGCTCAATGACTCAGAGATTTGTTGTTTGGCTTCTTTTTTTTCTTTTTTTTCCTTACAAGTACACAAGTTCCAAAAAGTGAGAAACAAGGAAGGCAAATACAAACTCAAAAGGGTTAACAGTAGGGTGACACCTATTTGGAATAGCGATCAAATGATAGCCTTCGTCACTTCAATCTGAGAAAATCAACGTGTGAAAATTCTACAGTGGGCACATATCAGACATAATATCTTTTTACTGCATCTGCGTTAATAGTCATGTCTGGTACCCATCCTTCTTCATCTACCAAGTGCAAGGCCCCTTTTGGTAACACTTTCTTGATGATGTAGGGTCCTTGCCAGTTTGGGCCGAACTTTCCTTTAGTTTCTACCTGGTGCGGAAGGATGAGTTTCAAAAACAGGTGGCCTACCTCAAACTGCCTCAAGCGCACTTTTTTGTTGTAAGTGCGTGCCATTCTTTGCTGGTATAACTGGCCAAAACACACTGCTGCTAGCCATTTTTCATCGATCAACATCAGTTGTTCTAATCGGGTCTTGACCCACTCAATGTCTTCAATCTCTGATTCCACAATAATTCAGAGAGAGGGAATTTCGACTTCTGCGGGTATTACAGCTTCAGTTCCATACACAAGTAGATACGTAGTCGCACTAACAGATGTGCGAACAGTCTTGCAGTATCCCAAAAGAGCGAAAGGTAACTTTTCATGCCATTTCCTGAAACCTTCGATCATCTTCCTAAGAATCTTCTTGATGTTCTTATTTGCCGTTCCAACGGTTCCATTGGCTTTTGGCCGGTAAGCGGTAGAATGGCGATGCATGATTTTAAATTGTTCACATACCTCTTTCATCAAGTGACTATTTAGATTGGCTGCATTATCAGTGATGATGGACTTTGGGATACCAAAGCGACAGATGATGTTGGAATGAACAATGTCTACCACAGCTTTCTTGGTGACTACTTTGAAAGTGACGGCATCCACCCACTTGGTGAAGTAATCAATTGCAACCAAAATGAATCTATGCCCATTTGAAGCATGTGGCTCGATCGGCCCAATGACATCCATTCCCCAAGATACGAAAGGCCAAGGAGGCGAGTGAATCAGGTCACCATGAATCTGGCATTGGTGACACTTGCAAACAAAACTGAAGCAATCTCGCTCCATAGTAAGCCAATAATACCTTTCCTGCAGAATCTTCTTCACCAAAACATATCCATTCATGTGAGGGCTTCATACCCTCGAATGTACTTCACTCATGATCCCCTCTTCTTCTGTAGCATCTATGCATCTCATCAAGTTTAAATCTGGGGTCCTCTTGTACAGAATTTCCCCATTCAAAAAGAAACCACTGGAGAGGCACCTTATAGTTCTTTTTTGATCTCCTTTGGCATGCTCTGCATATTTTCCTATTTTCAGGAATCGTTTTATGTCATGATACCATGGTTCACCATCTGGTTTTGTCTCAATTGTATTGCAGTAACCATGTTGATTCCGAACTTGGATGGATAAGGGAGCATCGAGGCTAATGTAGCCAAGGCATCGACTAGATCGTTGTGAAACCTGGGAATGTACATGAACTCGATGGATTTGAATATTTTTCTCAAGTCTTGCACACATTATCTGTACGGGATAAGCTCGATGTCTCGAGTCTCCCATTCGCCTTGGGCTTGCCGGATTAGCAGGTCAGAATCTCCCATAACCAATAGTTCCTGCACATCCAGATCGATGGTCATTTTTAAACCCATGATACAAGCTTCGTATTCTGCCGTATTATTGGTACAGAAGAACCAAAGTTGAGCTATTGCAGGGTAATGATGTCCAATATGTGAGATGAGGATTTCCCCTATCCCAACTCCTTTAATATTGATAGCCCTATCAAAATACAGTTTCCATACAGGGTGATCGTCTGGAACCACTTCCTCTATTGAGTCTACCTCTTCATCTAGGAAGTATGTGCTAAGTGGCATGTACTCATCATTAAGTGGTTTTCTGCCAAATGATCTGCCAAATCTTGTGCTTTCATCGCGGTGCGAGTGATATAGACGATGTCAAACTCCATGAGTAGGATTTGCCATTTTGTGAGCCTGCCAGTGGGCATTGGCTTTTGGAAGATGTATTTCAAGGGATCCATTCTGGATATGAGGTAAGTAGTGTAGGCCAAAAAATAATGTCTCAGCTCCTGAGACCCAAGTCAAGGCACTACATGTCCTTTCTAAAAGAGTGTACTTAACATCATAATTGGTTAACTTCTTGCTCAAATAATAGATTGCCTGTTCCTTTTTGCCTGTTGCATCACGTTGTCCCAGAACGCATCCAATGGAATTATCCATCACCGATAGATGCAGAAACAGAGGCCTGCCAGGTTCAGGTGGCACCAGTATAGGGGGTTTTGACAAATAATCTTTGATCTTGTCGAAAGCTTTTTGGAAATCGTCCGTCCACTTGATAGCGGCATCCTTTTTCAGCAACTTAAAGATGGGCTCGCATGTAGTTGTAAGCTGAGCAATGAACCTACTGATGTAATTCAACCTCTCGAGTAAACTCATAACTTCTTTTTTATTCTTCGGGGGTTGCAGATATCGAATGGACTTTATCTTAGATGGATCTAGTTCAATGCCTCTTTGGCTGACTATAAAACCGAGGAGTTTCCCAGAGGGATCCCCGAATGTACACTTGGCTGGATTAAGTTTAAGGTCATACTTTCAAAGACGTTCGAAGAATTTTTTCAAATCGCACACGTGATCAGCCTGTGTCTTATGATGATATCATCAACATACACTTCAATCTCTTTGTGCATCATGTTATGGAAAGTGGTGGTCATAGTCCTCATGTAAGTTGCTCTTGCAATATTTAAACCGAATGGCATGGCCTTGTAACAATAAGTACCCCATGGAGTAGTGTAAGCGGTCTTTTGGGCATCATCCTCATCCATTAGAATTTGGTGGTACCCAGCGTAGCAATCCACAATGGATTATATCTCATGCTTTGCACGATTATCTACAAGAATGTGGATATTTGGTAAAGGGAAATTATCCTTTGTACTTGCTTTTTTTAGGTCCCTGTAATCAACACAAACTCTGGTCGTTCTATCCTTCTTCGGCACAAGTACAACAATCGCCACCCAAGTGGTGTATCGGACAGCTCTGACCACATTCACACTCTGTTTCTTCATTATTTCCTCTTTGATTTTGTCACTCATGTCTGTTTTAATTTTCGTTGCTTTTGCTAGACTGGTTGGAAACCAGGAAACGTAGGAAACTTATGAACCACCAGATCAGCAGCATATCATCGTAAGACCAGGTAAACACATCTCTATATTCAAATAAAAGTTGAATCAAGGCATCTCTAGTTTTTTGCTCTATGTAAATGCTTATCTTTGTTTCTCTAACTTCTTCAGGACTTCCAATATTAATCGGCTCAGTTTCATTAAGGTTTGGCTTAGGCCTATTTTCAAATTGTTCCAACTCTTTTTTATTTCCTCAACAACCTTATGTTCATCGTATTCAAACTCTGGATGCACTATTTCGATATTAGACAGCTTTTTAAGATCTGGGCATGAATTCTGCATGCATGTCATGTCATTAAAGCCGACATTAGCAAAACTGAAATGGAAATAAAATGACAGGAATTAGTAAGAGGAAAAGATAGAAAACTTAATAGAAAGTTGAACTGCATTTCACTGAATTTGAAAAGATAGAAGGGTTAACATCAAAACAAAACAATCATACTGAGATGTTTGGATTAAAACCCTAAAAGTTGTTGAAACACGTTCTCAAGGCACTAAACTAAACGTGTGTTCATATTTGTAGGTTTTGATAAATGACAAACGACGCGCAATTGACATATGACAAGGTCCAAGCACAAGCGCGCAATTGACACATAACGAGGTTCAAGCACAAGACGAACAAAGATCATGATCAAGCAAAGAAATAAAGTTATACATGAGTCGTTCTTTAATTGTGATCTTGATCCGCAATTAACTCAAGACTTGGCTTCTCTCGTAAAATCATTTTTATCAAATCATGCATATTTAATTTAAAGCAAAATGATTTTCAAACATTTTATTTTAGCCGAAATGATTTTTAAACATGCCTCTCAAATCTGGACAAAGATAATCGATTATGTACTTTATTATAATCGATTATGTTAAGACAATGTACACCAGATTTACAAAGCTGAACAATAATCGATTATGTACCTTACGATAATCGATTATGTTAAGGCAGTGTACATTAGATTTTTCAAAGCTACAAGATAAACGATTATGTACCTTATGCTAATCGATTATGTTGAGGCAGTGTCCATCAGATTTTTCAAAGCTATAAAATAATCGATTATGCACATTATGATAATCGATTATGTTGAGGCAGTGTCCAACAGATTTTTCAAAGCTATAAAATAATCGATTATGCACATTATGATAATCGATTATGTTGAGGCAGTGTCTATCAAATTTTACAAGACTGGAAAATAATCGATTATGTACTTTATGATAATCGATTATGTTAAGACAGTGTTGTCCGAAGTTTTCAAAATATAAAAGATAATCGATTATCCGTATAGCATAATCGATTATGCAAATGACCGTTGCCAAAGTATTTTTAAACTCTGAAAGATAATCGATTATACACAATCTGATAATCGATTATGCTAAGTAAAATCTGCATATGATTTTTTGAACGTTGTCAGGTAATCGATTATACACAATCTGATAATCGATTATGTTAAGTAAAATCTGAATATGATTTTTTGAACGTTGTCAGGTAATCGATTATACGATTTGGATAATCGATTATTTTGCTTAAAATCTGGGATTGATTTTTGAACGATTGGAAAATAATCGATTATGCAAATCAGATAATCGATTATCTTAGCACAAAATCAGCAATTCTTGATTGGCAATTAGGCAACGGTTGTGGGGGTTTTGAACACTATAAATACAACTCAAAATCAGTCTTCTAAGTACAACAACTGATTATATTCTTGCTAAAGCTTGCATACTCTCATATTAATCATTTTCTATTCATTTAATAAGTTTTTGAGAGCCAAACTCTTGACGAAAGTTGTTGTGTTCTTGAGCGTATTTATTTTACTCATATCTACTCTTAAAGAGAGTCTTGTCTTGAGTGCTAAGTGTTTTTATACACTTGAAGGGAAGTGTTAATCCCTTGTGGTTGTAAGAAGGAACGTTTTCATTCCTTCAGTTGAAGTCTTGAAGTGTGGTATCTTCGAGCAAAGGTTGTTGAGGCTTGTGTGACTCAAGTTCTCAGTTTGTAACGGTTTGTTAAGCACCCGTAAGCTTAACGAAGTTAGTGGAATCTCGAGAGAGTCTCTCGGGGACTGGACTAGCCACAGGTTGTGGTGAACCAGGATAATTTCGGTGCGTTCGTTCCTTATTATTTACTTACCGCACTTATTTCAATCCTGCAATTTTTAATTCCGCAAGTTTATATTATTTTTTATTATAACGCTATTCACCCCCCCCTCTAGAGTTAAGCGTATATTCTAACAATTGGTATCAGAGCCCAACTCTCTGAAAGACTTAACCGTTTGAGAGAAACAATCCATGGCTTCTACTCGTGACTTTAATGCAGGAATAGGTGAAGGACAATGCTCCACCAGACCACCACTGTTCGACGGCACAAACTATACGTACTGGAAGGAGAGGATGAGAATATTCATCCAATCGAATAATTTTCGTCTATGGAAGGTTATAACAAAGGGAGAACAAATTCCAACCAAAAAGGTTGAAAATGAATGGGTTCCAAAATCCGAAGATGAATACGATGCGGATGATATCCGAAAAGTGCAGAACAACGCTAGAGCCATCAACTTATTATATTGTGCTGTAAATGCTGATGATTACAGAAAAATATCATGTTGCACAACAGCCAAATGTGGGATAAGCTGGAAATCACGTATGAAGGTACGGACCAGGTAAGAGAAGCTAAAATTGATTTTCTAACCCATGCATATGAATTGTTTCACATGAAGGAAAGCGAGAGGATCGATGACATGTTCAAACGATTCTCAAAAATCGTCAATGACCTACATGCTCTTAAGAAGACCTACACGGATAAGGAACTTGTCCGAAAAATTCTCCGAAGTCTCACTCCGGAATGGCGCTCCAAGGCCGACGCGATTCAAGAGTCTATCGGCGCTTCAAATGTCACCATCGACGGACTAAGAGGTAATCTTAAAACCTATGAATCTACTATACTTAACCCTCCGTTTAATGATCAAAGGAAACAAAGAATCACCCTCAAGGCAAGCACGGCTCAACCTCAAAATGATGAGGACTCAAACAACGGAGATAACGAGTTCAGACTCGTTATTAAGAGGTTTCAAAAGTTCATGCGAAAAGAGTATGAACGAAAAGACAAACAACAAGGAGATCAAGTAAAGTGCTATGGATGCGGAGAAATCGGGCACATTAAATCAAATTGCCCAAATGTCAAAAAGGAGAAGAAACCCTTCAAGAAACAACGAGCATACATATCTTTGGGAGGTGACTCCGGAGACGAATCAAGCGACGATAAAGAAGACGAAGCCGCAAATCTATGTCTCATGGCAAACGAAGACAATCAAGAAGAGGTATGTCAAATTTCTTCAAAAAATTTCTTTTCTCTTGAGGAAATGCAAAATGCTTTTGATGAATTGTATAGTGAATTCATTTGAGCTTCCGAAACTGTTAGAGACGTAAAGAAAAATTCCTCTTTGAAAGAAAAAGATTTTAAAAAACAACTCTCTTTGAAAGAAAAAGATTTGGAAAAATTGATTTTGGAAAATGAGAAGTTGAAAGAAGAAAACAAATTTTTCGGCAAGAGAAGCGCCGACAAACCCGAGAGTTCTAGTAAAAATTGTATTTCTTGCATGCATCTAAAAGATGAAGTAGAAAGACTTAAGGGCACCCTAGATAAGTTCAATTCTTCTCATATAAATTTGAATGATGTTCTTGTCAATTTGAAATCGACCAAACATGGCATAGGCTTCAAACACGAGCCTAAAGAAAAAGTTGAAGCCATCCCCCAACAACCCAAGGCTCAACCTAGGATAAATAAAATAAACATTCATCCTAGAAATAACCATCCTAGAATCAACATGCATCCTAGACCAAACACTAGAAGAAACTTTGAACATTTTAGAACGCCTAGAAATGGCCTTCAACAATCGCAACCCAGACATACTCGACCTAGAAACAATTATTCTAGAAACGTTGCATATCCTAGAACAAACAGTAGGAAAGATGATTTTCAAGGATTGCGCAATAGCCATATTGTCAAAAATAGAGCAAACGATTTTCGTACCTCCAACTACTACCAACCTAGAAGAATGCATAATCCTAATGTCATTTGTCACTATTGTAGTCGAATAGGACATATTGCTCCTGCTTGTTTTACTAGACACAGACACTTAACTGCATGTCAAGCACAACAGCATTTTACACCTAACTCTCAAGGACCCAAAACAGCTTGGGTACCAAAAACTCATTGATTTGTTTTGTCGGTATGTTTGAAGGGATCAAGTGTACTTTGGTACCTTGATAGTGGATGCTCCAAACACATGACCAGAGACGCATCCAAGTTCCTTCAACTAGAACACAAGGAAGGAGGAAACGTTATTTTTGGAGATAACAACAAGGGAAAAATTATCGGCATTGGCTCGGTCGGTAAGAGTGAATCTTCTTCCATTAAGCATATATTGCTAGTTAAAGGTCTAAAACATAATCTCTTGAGCATAAGTTAATTATGTGACAAGGGAAATCTTGTTTTGTTTTATTCGGAAGAATGCTTAGTTTTTCGTCGTAGTGATTTTAAAATTATCCTTCGTGGTTTTAGAATTGATAACATCTATATGGTTGATCTTGAAAACTCTTCATCATAGTATGTGAATTGTCTTATGAGTAAAGAAGACGATATGTGGTTATGGCATCGTAGAGTAGCTCATATCAACATGCATCTTTTAAACAAATTGGTTTCACAAAATTTAGTTATTGGTCTTCCAAATTTGAAATTTGAAAATGACACTATTTGTGATTCTTGTCAAAAAGGGAAGCAATCAAAAGCATCTTTTAAATCTAAGAATATTGTTTCAACTACAAGACCTTTGCAACTTCTTCACATGGATCTCTTTGGACCATCTCGCACTGAAAGTCTTGGTAGAAATCGTTATGCTTTTGGTATTGTTGATGATTATTCTAGATTTACATGGACACTATTTCTTGCTCACAAAAGTGAGGCTTTTCAAAATTTTAAATGTTTTCTTAAACGTGTTCAAAATGAAAAGAACACAACCGTCACTTCCATAAGAAGTGATCATGGGGGAGAGTTCGATCACAATCTCTTCACGGACTTTTGTGACGAACTCGGTATTGAGCACACCTTCTCTGCTCCACGTACACCACAACAAAATGGAGTGGTGGAACGGAAAAATAGTTGTCTCGAAGAGATGGCTAGAACCATGCTCGATGAGGCTAAGATTCCCAAACAATTTTGGGCGGATGCCGTGAGTACCGCATGCTACGTTTTAAACAGAGTAGTCATAAGGCCAATACTCATGAAAACTCCCTATGAACTCTATAAGGGAAGGAAACCTAATCTCTCCCATCTTAGAGTATTCGGTTGTAAATGCTTTATTCATAACAACGGAAAAAATAATTTGGGAAAATTTGATGCCAAATCGGATGAAGGAATTTTCTTGGTTATTCATCACGTAGCAAAGCATATAGAGTATTCAATAATAGAACCGAAACTGTTGAGGAATCCCCTCATATTGTGTTTTCCGAAAATAATGCTCGCTTGGCGAGAAAGGATTCTGGTTTTGATCTTGCAGGTATTTTAAACACAATAAGTCCTCAAGACAAAGTATAAGAGGAAAACCTAAAGGAAATTCAAGATGAAATCTTGGAACAATCATCGGAGGAAGCGGCACCACTGGAGAAAGAAACGAAACTGCCCAACGCGTGGAGGACAATCAAAGACCATCCTCTCGACAAGGTAATTGGCGACATTGAACAAAAGGTAAGTACTCGAAACAATCTTAAGAACACCTTAGGACATACTGCTTTCGTTTCTCAAATTGAACCCTCAACCATTTCCGAAGCAATTGGGGATGAGCATTGGACCTTGGCAATGCAAGAGGAGCTTAACCAATTCAAACGAAATGACGTTTGGGAATTGGTGCCAAGACCCGACAATCATACCATAATTGGTACGAAATGAGTTTTTCGAAATAAATTAGATGAAAATGGTGTAATCACTAGAAACAAAGCTAGGCTTATAGCAAAAGGTTACAATCAAGAAGAAGGAATTGACTATGAAGAAACGTATGCACCCGTAGCAAGGTTAGAAGCTATTCGTTTATTACTTGCTTTTGCTTCTTCTATGAATTTCAATTTATATCAAATGGATGTAAAGAGTGCTTTTCTAAATGGTTTTATTCAAGAAAAAGTTTTTGTTGAACAACCCCCGGGCTTTGAAGATTTTAAGTCTCCCGATCATGTTTTCAAACTTAAGAAAGCCCTTTATGGTCTTAAACAAGCTCCCCGAGCTTGGTATGAACGATTGAGCAAATTTCTTTTGGACAATGAGTTCATTAGGGGGAAAGTTGACACCACACTTTTTATTAAGCATAAAAACAATAATATTTTATTAGTTCAAATCTATGTGGATGATATTATTTTTGGTGCTACTAACAATGCTTTGTGCAAGGAATTTTCTGATTTAATGACAAGCGAATTTGAGATGTCTATGATGGGTGAGCTAACCTTCTTCTTGGGGTTGCAAGTGAAACAAATGAAAGAAGGAACTTTCATTTGTCAATCTAAATATTGCAAAGAGTTGCTAAAATGATTTGAAATGAGCAACGCCAAAGCAATGGCCACTCCAATGAGCACATCCGATCATCTCAACAAAGATGAGAAAGGTAAGGAAGTCGACACCAAGAAGTATCGAGGTAAGATCGGATCCCTTCTTTGTCTTACTGCTAGTAGACCGGACATAATGTTTAGCGTATGTTTATGCGCTCGATATCAATCATGTCCGAAGGAGTCGCACCTAACTGCGGTTAAGCGGATAATGAAGTATTTTGTTGGTACTATAAATGTGGGACTATGGTATCCCAAAGGTTCCTCATGCCAACTTGTTGGCTATTCCGACTCCGACTTTGCAGGTTGCAAATTGGACCGCAAGAGCACTAGTGGCACTTGCCATTTGCTCGGTAGCTCTCTTGTCTCTTGGTTTAGTAAGAAACAGGTAAGTGTTGCGTTGTCCACAACCGAGGCTGAATATGTAGCCGCGGGGAGTTGTTGTGCTCAAATCCTTTGGATGAAACAACAACTCTCGGACTATGGACTAAGTATCGATCATATCCCTCTTAGATGTGATAATACTAGCGCCATAAGCTTGACGAAGAACCCCGTTCTTCATTCAAGAACAAAACACATTGAAATTAGGCACCACTTTATAAGAGATCACGTTCTCAAAGGTGATGTCGAAATTGAGTTTGTTGAAACCAAATCTCAATTGGCCGACATTTTCACAAAGCCTTTAGAGAAAGAGTCCTTTTTCCGAATTCGTAGTGAACTCGGGATTCTTGACTCCACGTTGATCTAAGTCATGCATTGCATATATTTTTTTGTTGTTCATTACTAACTTGAGCGTCGGAGGTGCCTAATTCTATTTTGCAGGCATCGCCCCAAAGACAGGGGGAATTATAAAGCACTGGTGCAGAAAAATCGATCTCTTTTAAGAATAATCGATTTCTTTTAAGTCCATAATCGATTATCAAGTATCAATAATCGCTTATGTTGACATTATATTGTCCCTTTTATAATTGTGATTTTTGGTTAATCAATAAACAAGTTATTTACTAATTGTTTTTTTGCTAATGTCAAAAGGGGGAAGAATAAGGGCTATGCACTTAATATTTATTGGCATAAATTGAGGGGGAATTCATATGTTGAGGGGGAACTAATTGCATATCTATATACTTGTCTTGGATCGTCATTATGAATTATCTAATATGCATATCCCGATATTGGTTTGCCATTATCAAAAAGGGGGAAATTGTTGAAACACGTTCTCAAGGCACAAAACTAAACGTGTGTTCATATTTGTAGGTTTTGATAAATGACAAACGACGTGCAATTGACATATGACGAGGTCCAAGCACAAGCGCGCAATTGACACATAACGAGGTTCAAGCACAAGACGAACAAAGATCATGATCAAGCAAAGAAATAAAGTTATACATGAGTCGTTCTTTAATTGTGATCTTGATCCGACAATTAACTCAAGACTTGGCTTCTCTCGTAAAATCATTTTTATCAAATCATGCATATTTAATTTAAAGCAAAATGATTTTCAAACATTTTATTTTAGCCAAAATGATTTTTAAACATGCCTCTCAAATCTGGACAAAGATAATCGATTATGTACTTTATGATAATCGATTATGTTAAGACAATGTACACCAGATATAAAAAGCTGAAAAATAATCGATTATGTACCTTATGATAATCGATTATGATAAGGCAGTGTACATTAGATTTTTCAAAGCTATAAGATAATCGATTATGTACCTTATTATAATCGATTATGTTGAGGCAGTGTCCATCAGATTTTTCAAAGCTATAAAATAATCGATTATGCACATTATGATAATCGATTATATTAAGGCAGTGTCCAACAGATTTTTCAAAGCTATTAAATAATCGATTATGCACATTATGATAATCGATTATGTTGAGGCAGTGTCTATCAAATTTTACAAGACCGGAAAATAATCGATTATGTACTTTATGATAATCGATTATGTTAAGACAGTGTTGTCCGAAGTTTTCAAAATATAAAAGATAATCGATTATCCGTATAGCATAATCGATTATGCAAATGACCGTTGCCAAAGTATTTTTAAACTCTGAAAGATAATCGATTATACACAATCTGATAATCGATTATGCTAAGTAAAATCTGCATATGATTTTTTGAACGTTGTCAGGTAATCGATTATACACAATCTGATAATCGATTATGTTAAGTAAAATCTGAATATGATTTTTTGAACGTTGTCAGGTAATCGATTATAAGATTTGGATAATCGATTATTCTGCTTAAAATCTAGGATTGATTTTTGAACGATTGGAAAATAATCGATTATGCAAATCAGATAACCGATTATCTTAGCACAAAATCAGCAATTCTTGATTGGCAATTAGGCAACGGTTGTGGGGGTTTTGAACACTATAAATACAACTCAAAATCAGTCTTCTAAGTACAACAACTGATTATATTCTTGCTAAAGCTTGCATACTCTCGTATTCATCATTTTCTATTCATTTTAATAAGTTTTTGAGAGCCAAACTCTTGACGAAAGTTGTTGCGTTCTTGAGCGTATTTATTTTACTCATATCTACTCTTAAAGAGAGTCTTGTCTTGAGTGCTAAGTGTTTGTATACACTTGAAGGGAAGTGTTAATCCCTTGTGGTTGTAAGAAGGAACGTTTTCATTCCTTCGGTTGAAGTCTTGAAGTGTGGTATCTTCGAGCAAAGGTTGTTGAGGCTTGTGTGACTCAAGTTCTCAGTTTGTAGCGGTTTGTTAAGCACCCGTAAGCTTAACGAAGTTAGTGGAATCTCGAGAGAGTCTCTCGGGAACTGGACTAGCCACAGGTTGTGGTGAACCAGGATAATTTCGGTGCGTTCGTTCCTTGTTATTTACTTACCGCACTTATTTCAATCCTGCAATTTTTAATTCTGCAAGTTTATATTGTTTTTTATTATAACACTATTCACCCCCCCTCTAGCGTTAAGCGTATATTCTAACAAAAGTAACCCAAAATACAAAAAAGAAGCTGCAAAAGCAAATTGCCAAGACTTCTTCCTTGTGGGGAGATGAGTTGCTTCCTAGTTGGTGACCATGGTGTTTGGGTCAATTAGTTGCATATCGGCACGACTAGTTCCTTCACCAGCGTGGATCATATTCACTTCAGAAAACATCTGGCTAAGGCCACGACAGATTTCATCAATGTTTCCATGCGCCGAGGAATTTTGACCCTCTTGGAGTCGTAGCTTGACAAAAGTGTAGAACATGTGAGGAATAGGTTGCTGCAGGACCCATCCACACTTTTTGCGGTGCTTGGCTTAGTTTTCATCTGCTTGGGTTGGCCTGAATCCTAAGCCAAAAGTACCCTGGTTACCAAACGGATAAATAGGCTCCGAAATTCCTTGCAATGATGACCCAAGCCTTTTCCTGGTTCATAACCTTGTCTCATCATAACTGCAGCCACTATTACAGATGTAGAGAAATGACGAGGATGTAGAATGGTTTTTCCTTCCTTGACATGGTCCACAACAACCATTTCAAAAGCCTGATAGATGATGGCCTTAGACCCTTCCTTGGCCTCAATACAGGGGATTAACATGTCTTTATAAATAGAAGACTCGTCTTCCCCGTGGACAATAATTTCTTGCCTGTCGTGTTCAAATTTGAGCATCTGATGTAAGGTGGATGGCACAGTTCGAGCCGTATGGATCCATGGCCTTCCAAGAAGAAAGTTATAAGAAGTGGCATGTCCACTACTTGGAAGACAATTTCAAAGTCAACTGGCCCAATCGTCATGGTGAGGTTGATCTCCCCAATGGTATCTCTTGCTGAGACATTAAAGGCTCGAATGCAAACATTGCTAGGTCGGATTTTGTTTGTATTGATCTTCATGCTTTGCAAGGTAGAGAGAGGGCATAAATCTACACTTGAGCCTCCATCAACCATGACTCTCTTTACATAAATCCCTTCACATTTGACCATCAAATTCAAATCCTTATTGTGCCCGGCTCCTTCCTTGGGAAGTTCATCATCACTAAAGGAGATTCTGTTCACCTCAAAAAATCGGTTAGCCATCTTCTCTAACTGATTCACTATGGTCTCTTCTAAGATATGTGCCTCGTTTAGGACCTTGATTAGTACACGAGCATGCTCTTTGGAATGTATGAGTAGAGATAGTAGAGAGATTTGCGCAGGAGTCTTTCTTAGCTGGTCAATGATTGAGTAATCCTAAACTTTCATCTTCTTTAAAAACTCTTTCGCTTGTGCTTCAGTGAAGGGTTTCTTTATTGGAAATTGGCGTTCTCTGATTTGCTTGGCCTTGCTCAACTCTTGTGGAGAGTAACACCTCCCTGATCGAGTCAAACCTCCAGTTTCCCCCACCTCTTTTATGATTTCTTTTCCTTTGTAAGTCATTACAGTTTTGTTGTAGTTCCAAGGAATGGCTTTCATGTTTGTCACAGGGGGTTGCACAAGGAGTTTGATTATGATTGGCTCTGTTATACCATTCGTACCTCCCTGATTTTGCCTTGTGATGGGGTGGTCTCCAAGGACATACAACCTTAGGCTTGGAACATTGGAGCGAAAATTTTGCTACTGAGGTTGGGATCCCTTTGAGTTGGTGCTTGTACTTGCTGATTGGGAGGCCGAGCATACGATTGAGCATTAAACAATGTATATTGTGGTGGGCCCATAGAGTATTAAGGAATTAGCGGGGGATAGTAATGTTGAGGGTAGCTGGATTGCCCCTACTGAACTTGAACATAAGGGTGTGATGCCCCTCTTTGAACTTCCCTAGATCCCGAAGCCATCATGGACCCTTCATCTCTCTTTTTTCTATTTTCCAAACCTCCCGACCCATTTTGGATAGCTTGGGTAGTGGCTTTGAGAGTATCTTGGCTTAGAATTCTGCCAGTCTTGAGGCCATTTTCGACCATCTCCCCTATTTTGAATGCTTCTGCAAAAGGTCTGCCCATCGCGGACATCATATTCTGAAAGTAATCAGGCTCTTGAGCCTCCAGAAAAACAGTGATCAACTCGTGGTTATCCATGGGTGGCTTAACTCTAGCCGCTTGCTCCCTCCACTTGATGGAATACTCCCTAAAACTTTCGGTCTACTTTTTCTTCATACTGGACAAGGAAATATGATCAGGTGAAATATCAATGTTGTACTGAAATTATTTGACGAAATCCTGGGCCATGTCATTCCGAACATACCAATAAGAGATGTCTTGGTCGGTGAACCATTCAGAAGCTATACTCACAAACCTTTCCCCAAAGCAAGCCATCAGCAACTCTTCCTTTCTTCATGCACCTCTCAGCTCATTACAATACCTTTTCAAGTGGGTGATAGGATCACCGTGTCCATCATATTTCTCAAATTTTGGGATCTTAAACCCTTGTGGCAAATAGATGTGAGGGAACATACATAGATCACTAAATGAAACACTTTTGTGACCGCCTAGTCCATGAATATTATTTATATTCTGTTCAATGCTTTTCCTCTTCTTGGCCATCTCATCCTGCTCAACCGTCGTGGCGGGCTTTTTATTCTCCACTGGTGGCTTGCATTGTGGAGTCTGATTGTATGGATCCAGGACCCCGAAAGCCATATTTGGAGAACAGTATTGGCCATTATAAGCATGAGATGGTGGCTTATTGTTTGGCCTCGTCACAGGAGGTGGTGGCGGGATTGTATATACCGGTGCGCTAGACACAACGAGAGTGATGTTCCGACTGGCACGACTGAAGGTCGCATGTTAGAGGCACTGGGAGAGATATGGAGGTTGTAGTTTGACACATACCCTGGTGGTAGAATGTGATTGCTTGTTGCATGGAGCGGTGTTTGAGTAGCCTGAGGTATGGTGGAAGTTCCCTCGGAAGGACCCTGGGGTGGAGGTCGATCGGAGACCCAAGCTTGATATACATCTGACAGTTGTTCTCTCAATTTTCTTATCTCCTTGATGCTTTCTCAACTGACTGACCCTGCGGATTGTCACTGACCAACTCGACTTCATCACTATTATCCATTATCGCTGCTCCCTTAGATCTTGTGAAGTAATGATGTGTTGCCAGTTTCACCACAAACCAACTACCTTAAGCTTACTAGATAAGAGGCAACAAATGTGTTAGGGTTAAGTATTTTACAGTTAGGAATCGCACGTAGATGTGCTATGCTCCTAAAATATCACAATCTCTTACTTGCTTTTGGAAGGCTTTATGTTTCATTCTGGCTTATCAGCTTGTTGTTTATTGCACATGTAATTTTTTTCCCTTTCCTCTATTTTGATCCCTTACCTTAGAGTCACTAAAAAATATTTGATCGAACCTTTTGTGGGTTGTATGCGTATCATGTCGCCGCATGAATCAGATCATTTCGTAGTTCAAGGACATGACCCCCCTTTTTAAATTTATATATATATATATATATATATATATATATATATATATATATATATATATATATATATATATATATATATATATATATATATATATATATATTTACTTTGGTTCATTTCAGAATTTTTCTTAAACAAAAAAATCTTTTTCATTGATTTTCAATATAATTTTTTGATACAAGACTCAAAAACAAGAATTACATAAAGATGAACAAGACTAAACCTGACTCAAACTGACTTTTTAGGATAAAAGACGAAACAACAAGACTCAAAGCACTAGAAGACTCTTACAGATTCAAAATCAACAAAAGCATAATGAAAAAGGACTAATAACTAAAAGAAGACTTTGATCTCTACAGTAGAATCCACCAGCATCACTGTAATCATGGCTCTTGTTCCTGCGGCTGACCCCCAACATTGCGGTATATTTTCTCTAAGCCTGCAGATATATGACGAGCAACATTCAATGATACTTCTGCAAACCGCTCGAGCGTCATTCCCTAACAACTCCTGCATGCTCTTGAGGTATATGTGGCTACCTCGAGAATCTTTCCCTTAACGTATTCCTGAGCCACATGCAACTCTTGATTTTACCGACCACGAGTCTTAACTAGATCCAGGGCGTCATGCTCACGGTCCAAGGCCATATCTTTCTGACACCGATTTTCTAGTAACTCCCCCTCCAACCGACTAATCATACTCTGGTAGTGATGTCTTTCTATTTAAAACTCTACAACCCGACTCTCCTTGCTTGACTCGACTCCCTCTATCTAATCCCTCATAACTTGGATTTACGGAGCAAAACTTCTACGCTCGTGATCACGGACTACCCTGAACTGGGATTCTCTCTCTTCTTGTTGCTGAGCGGTTGGGATTATGTTCTTCTTTTGAATTTGGGCTTTGAGTGCCTGCTTCTCTCATTCCCACTAAGCCTTTTCCCGCTCAAATTAGCTTGTTGTATGTTCATAGCTGTCTCCTGAATGCCCTTATCTTCTTGTAGAGTGTTAATACGAGATTGGAACTCTTGTGCCACTTCCCTTCTAGTTTCCCTAACTCTGGCCTCGATTTCCTCCTACCAATCAACTGCATGCCGTATGGATCTTTCTGGCTTTTGCTCGGGGACAGCCTGTTTGTGAAACCACTCAAGGTATGCAAGTCTTACCTCCCCACGTTCATGATCAGCTACTATCTTGCCAAATAAGAAAATCGACCATTAAACCAAACCTTTTGTGCATAAGACTCCCTTGGAGGTTCTTCTCCATTGAATTCCCACACGAACGGACGCATGTCCTTAATCGGAGGCCTCTTTTGCTCTCTCCCTAGCTGGCGCATGACGTGTAAGGTGAATAGGGTTGGAAAAATCTGAAACCCATGAGTATGAAGAACAGGCGATACGTCGACATATGCATGACCCTAGCGGAAGGGAAACAATAATAGTTCCAAGTGATTCTATCAGCGTTCAAATAATTTTCGCTAAGCCCTCACCCCCTCTGGAAGATTAAAACTTGCGGCCCTGCCTGGGTGACATCCAATGTAATTCAGCCAGTTTTCTTTGAAATTTATTACTATAGAATGGTGATAAAGGTGCTCTATGAATCACATCTGCAGCAGAATATTGCATCCCTCAAAGTAATCTTCACCTTCTTGGCAGCGGGTCAAAGCTCGAAAAATATCTCCCAAAATCATGGGAAGAATGGTATGATCCTCACTACTTTGCAAATACGATACTACCACAACCAATCAAATTCTGATGCCCTCACCACGCTCTAGAAAGACCATGATCCCTAGAAAGGATATCATAAACGCGAAATTCTCAACTCCCTCCAAGCGTCGTAACTCAACTGGTTGATGAATTCTATGCCCGAGAACTTTTCAAACCCTTCTTGTCCCCAAACCTGTCATAAAGATATTCCAACGGAACCCAACCTTAATTTAAGCAAACTATTGGAATTCGCCGGAGGCATAACTTCTTTAAAAATTTATTCACACCAACTCTTCTCGGAGCAGCATGCTTTTTAACACGAAGGTCTCTCCCTAATCTAGTGAAACCACCTAATTCTTCCAATGTATGTGTCATTTCACAATCTTTGAACCTGAAGACATTGTTCACAGGGTCGCAAAAACTCACTAGAGCCTCGAAAATCTCTATTAGGCTTAATTACCATGATGTTCGTGAGGATCTTGAGGTGCTTAAATACTTGATTCTGTTCCCATGTAGCAAAACTGGCCCACCAATTAAAGAGAATACTCGGGGTCTTATCTCTGATCAAGAACATAGGAGGTGTATCGTTCCTTACCCTTTACTGACTGCATCTTTGTGGAGAACTTATGGTGATCCTAAGAAGAAGATAAAAAGGGTTAGGACTTGCCTAAACTATGTGCAAATTATGATCATTCATTATTTTATTTTATTTTTTTTAACTTTTTGACTTGATCTGTTTTTTATACTACCGAACACAAAAGTTGAGATGATAAAAGTAGAAAAATGGCTATTGTTACAAATACGACCCTCTGATACTTCCATAAAAGACATAAAGCATGTCTTAGCAAAAACAACCAACATAGCAATAAAATGATAAAAATAGAAAAAATAATAAATAAAAAAACTTTTACGAAAAAGACCCTTTGCTACTCCTAGAAGGGTTTAAAGGCTGTCTCAACAAAAACTAGATAAAATGATTATTTTTGCGAAAACAATCGTTTGATCTTTCCGAAAAGGTTTAAAGTTGCCTCGACAAAAATGGCCAGACAAAAGGATTAAAGGTGAATAAATATGGATAAAGTAACTATCTTTTACAAAAAAGTGGCCGTTCAGCCCTTTCCAGGAAGATTTTAAGGCTGTCTTGGCAAAACATACGGAACACGAGAGCAAGACAGTAAAAAGGTGACCAAAATAGGCTTTTTTTTCTTCTTTTTTTTTGAAAATTTTATGCACACACGAAATTTTATGCTCCCCCTTTCTAAAATATGTGGGCTGAACCCGATTGAGGTTGCCTACGTATCTCAGATCCGGTGAGAATCAAACCCGCATAGTTCGATAAAACTGGGTATCCCCCCCCCCTTTTAAATAAAATAATCTTTACAACTCACACCATATTACTCCAAAATATATATATATATATATATATATATATATATATATATATATATATATATAATATTTAAAAATAAAAGGTTTATTTGCACTAAACTAGGACAATTATTCTTTTTTTTTTCTTATTTAATAATTACACTAATTGGTTTTTAAAGCCGGTCGACAATGCAAATAAGCCTTCCAAATGATGTATCAAGTAGCACATACATGAACATGATGGTTTCAAAGAGGATACCTGTCTTATACGGACACACCCCCTATGCCGAGTTTCGCTAAGTCAAATGCACATGATGCAGATAAAGCGAACCTACTAGGGATATCCGGCATGGGGTTTGTTATTCTAGGTTTAAATCCTATTGGAGAAGGTGTCTAGACTGGCTTACTTGAGCGGACAACTCGAGCCGAGGAGAGTCAGCGTACCGGTAGCATTGCTTTCCGGCTTTACTGGGCGCTCCCTGCCTAAAACATGTGTAACTAAAATCCTTCACCGGGTGACAAGCACATCAGCTATCTCAAAGAAAGCAGGCCATTTTAAGCAAATTCCCAATATTTAATTTCAAGAAGACTCAGAGGGGGTACGTGAGAAGACAATTTATATGTACAGTTTAACAATATCGAAGCAGTAAAAAGTGAACATGTACCTTATTAGGCATAAATAAATCACAATAGGCACAAAGTTAATAAAACCAAATAAAAGTCCACAATGTACAAAGAATTCTGGTTAGTTCTCCAGCAGAGTCGCCAGAGCTGTCACACCCTTTTTTCCCACCCCTGCAAAAGAATATAGATGTAATATGAGTTTGTGGGTTGAAGACTTTTCTCAATTAAAGTGAAAATTTTGAAATAGGGATTATTTTTATTGTTCAGAGTCGCCACTTGGAATTGGTTTTCAGTGTTCCAAGTCACCTTTCATTTAAATCCCTAGTCAAAGGAAAGTTGACTCTATTTTTATCGGTCCGCGAAAATAAAGTTCGGGTAAGGAATTCTGTTGATCTGGGAGAAGGTGCAAGGCATTCCCCGAGTCCCATGGTTCTAGCATGGTCGCTTTATTGACTTGAAATTTGGCTTAAATTAATTTTGGACAAATTATTATTTATACGATTTTCATGTGTTTACCTATATGCTTTTCTCTCTTGATCATTAGGAAAAAAAGAACATTTTTGAATAATGAGATTCATGAACACATTACGCAAGTGAATGCGTAGTCAACAAAATTTATGATTTACTCATAACAACGCTACGCAAGCGAATCCGTAGTCATGACAAACAATTTTTAGTACGTTATTTACTCTTGAAAAATTACTACAATTATGCTTTTTGAGGAAAACTTAAATTTTGGAAATTTATTAAACGTCACTACCACGCTACGCAAGAGCATCCACGATTATGACAAAATATTTATGAACTATTGAATATAAAAAATTGATGAATTGAGTTATTAAAAGTTAAGCATCACACTATGCAAGCGAATCAGTGAAGTTAAAGCGCACCTACTAATTACCTAGCGTTTAAAATTAATTAATTGAAAGGAAATGAATTACTTAATTGGTATCAAAAACCTTATTTTTATTATTATTTTCTAGCCTTATTGTTGGGAATATTATGCAAATAAATGGTGGACCAACTTTATCTATTTTAAAGGAATGGGCCAACTTCTTGTTAAATGAGAAATGGGCCAGCTTATGGATTTTAGAAAATGGGCCAGCTATTTATTTAATTGTTTTACATGATATGGGTTTTATTAACTAGCCAATGAACTGCTGAAAATTAATTGGCCCAACTCTCTCTTAAATTTCTAAATTCTAGTAACATGTTTAGCAAAAGAAAATAAATAAATATATAAATGATCACATCTCTACCTTTTAATTGAATAGTTAATATAAAACTACACAAAGAAACTTCTAAATAATAAATAAATAAAAATGAGCAGCCAACAAAATATAAGATAATAATTATTTAAATTAATACATTAAAATGCATGGATAGAACTCATTCTACTTAACAAATTATTACTACCCAATTCACCTGCTAAAAGAAAATATGCATAGTTACTCGCTAAGATTGTATACTTGATTAGCCTATTGAAGTTAATTATAATTAGAGACAAAATTAATCACTCCAACACCCGAAAGTCAAACTTAATGAACTATGACAAAATATATCAACCCGCAAACACTTCTTTTATGTCATGCTTAACCTAGCAAATTTAACTTGAACATTCATTATAAGAAATACTTAACAATAGTTCATGCTTAAAAGATAAACTAAAACTTGTCAAAACTATATTGGCTAGTCCATGATCTTTTCTATGATTAGACAAAATAAACAGAGTGCTTCCATTACATTTAAGGAAGAACAGAACTTCTAGCTATCAATTAGATATCACATGCTTAAGCTATACAAAAAACGTTAAAGCGCTTGAGCAAACTCATAGAATAAATTCAACTATATTCCAACAATCTATCAAGTTCAAATCTTCAGCTATTGCTTAGAAAAATCTGCATTACAAAAGGTTCAAGAGTTACATGTATTGCAAAGAATCGAAAATACAACAGTGGAAATGAACAGAAAATAACATAAATAAGAGCAGAAACAACAACAATCAACAAATTTTAACCCAAGAAAATAGCCCAGAAGTGCCTTGAGACTCGACAAATTCAAAGAAAGAATCCCAGCACTAAACTCTAATAACTTTAGTTTCTTGAAAGGTTTTTTTTCTTCAGAAATCTCACACAAAAGCACTCAAATTTTAGCTTACTTTCGTGATTTTCAGCTTAATATTGGATGCGTTTAGCTGCTAAATTTTACTCTCAAAGTTGGATTTTTAGTGTGTGAAAAGTGTTCTCCCCTTTTTTTGTGTTCAATATCTCTCCTTTATAGGAGATGAGTTGTTACATTCCATGTTTTCGTACGTGGCGGTACGTCGTAAGCCAATTGATGTAAGCTCATAAATGAGATCATTTTTGAAAGTACATAATGTAAGTTTAATCTTTTTATCTTGGAGGTTACAAATCTTTAAGATCATGAATAACAAGTTCCAAAGGGTTGGAAATCTTAGACGCTAAACGAATAGAAGAAAATAAGATTCATTGAAAGTCGACAAATTTGGAATGTTATAACATGTACTTTACGGTGAGACTAGGGTTCTTAACATGATAAGGAGGTTATTATATGAGTTATATTAGTCGTATGATATTCATTTTCTACATTTGAAGGCAAGCAAGTTGTGGAACAACAGTTGGCAAAGGTCATCACAAGTTACATTCATAAAATTGATGAAATTTAGGTCAAATGTAGATGCACTTTTCTCCCAATATACTTTGAATCAAGGGATGATCTACATACCAAGTTGAATATATACACGTCTAGTTTCCAACGCATTAAACCTTTCATCCATACAATATTGGATTAGAGATATATTCATATTTTTGCAAGACTGCGCAGCTAGTAGGTGACAAGTAGATGCATCACCTACTTGCCAAAAGGAAAGGCCTCAATTAAAAGCCCTAAAGTCGGCTAAGAGGGTACTTTTAGGGTTGTTTAACTCTTTTGTTTCATTATCTTCCAGGCCAAGGAAAACTAATTGAACCCATGCAACTCCTCCCCAAAATTCCCACACAAATCCTAGGTTATTTCGGATGCTACGACACGATTCTAGTGCTGGAAAGTCCGGACAGCTTGCTAGTTTCTCTTTCTCCTTCTTGTAGCCGTGTTGAGGAACTTATTTTTGATGAAAAAGGACCAGGTTTCGTGAGTTCTACTCAGTACAAGGTATGTTTAAGCTTCTCCTTCCATTATCTATCCGTCTGCGAGTTGTAACTCGATCGTAAAGAATAGACCTACCTAGTTTCGAAAGAATGGTATGTTATTTGTTCTTGTGTACTAGTTGGCTGGTTGTGAACTTATTTCTACGTTGAATTCATGGATGTTTTATTGTATAAAAGGTATAACGATGTGTTTTATGTTGTGTTTCTATATTTGAAAGAAAAGACAAGTCAAAACATGTTTAAGTAAACCGAAAGATTATTTTTGAGTTGATGAACTTGTGGGACTATTTTGTAGGCTGTTTCGTGAAGGTATTGGGTTGTCTATTTTTCTACTGAATTTATGGAGTTGAGTGGATGAAGGGTGTGGAGAAACACCACATAATGGCAAGGTTGTTTGTTGGTCGTTCATCATAACACTTTTGGTAGTTTGACACTATTATGGTTGTCGTATTGTGTATGAAGTGATAGGGGTATGTTGGGTTGTTTGTAATTGTTTTGACTAATATGAAGTCATATATATAGGGAAGGTGCTGTCCGTTTTATTGTAAAATAGGCTGTGGTCAATACATAATAGTTACGACGCTTAAGTGATAATGAGAGTGTCGTTTTTCTTATTGTAGACTAAGGAGCCGTGAAATTGCATAGCCTGGGGTTGGGAAGAATATAAAAGGTATGTTAAGGCATTTCCTTCTTTCTGTTAGCATGATCTAAAGAGATATGAATACGTTACTTCATAACGGATCTACTCCAAGCAAATAAGGTTGTCCATGTTGTTCTATCCTTATAAAATTATTCTAAGCAAATGTGTATGATCCTTGAATCTTGCTAAGGTTCATATTGAGGGTATAGATGTCCATAAGGTTCTTAAGACACTCCAAAAGGTGTAGAAGGTGATTCCATGAGTCGAGCATGCATTATATATATGTATCTATTTTACTCTACAGAGCCGCACTATAGTTGGTCGGGTGCGGCCTGCTGTGCAACCACAGTTCAGTTGGGTTTTACCGAGCTCCATGTGGCTAGGTACGATTATACCGCGACTTATGATGGTCGGGTACGTTTTTACCGAGTCATTTATGAAGCCGGGTACGATGTGATGATGATGATTCCCACAGAGGCAAATGTTTTAAAAGTTTATGTATATATATGTATTATGCATTTCATGTCAGTAGTCCCTAGAGTCACTTAGATGTTACAGGTTGTATCTCTTCTATCTCACTTTACATTACTATTCTTGTTTATGCTTTCTAGCCTTACATACTCGATACTTTATTCGTACTGATGTCCCTTTCTTCCTGGGGGCGCTGCGTTTCACGCCCGCATGTCCCGATTAATAAGTTGAAATTCCTCCTAGTAGGATATTGGCTCAGCGGAGGTGTTGGTGAACTCCACTTGCTCCGGAGTTGCCTATTTGGTGAGTATGCTTTGAATATGTATTGATTGGTATGGCGGGACCCTGTCCCGCCCTTTATGATTTTATGTACTCGTAGAGGTTTGTATATAGATGTCAGGTGTATGGATACATTTATGTCCATGTTGGCCTACGTTTTGAGTTTACAAATGGTTATGCCGGCCTTCTAGGCTCATATATGACATGTATAAATTTGCATATCATGTTGGGTCATCATATGTTAAACATTACCTTATGTTTTATTCTTGTTATCTCATGATGAGTTTTCTGGTTCACTTACCCATTATAGTATGATAAGAAAGATAAGTTATGTTGGTACTCGGTCAAGTAAGGCACCGGGTGCCTGTCGCGGCCCTTCGATTTGGGTCGTGACAAAAGTGGTATCAGAGCAGTTGTGTCCTAAGGAGTCTACAAGCCGTGTCTAGTAAAGTCTTGTTTATGGGTGTGTTGTGCACCCCACTTATAAGCACGAGGCTACAAGGAATTTAGGATTGTCACTCTTTCTTCTTACTCTAGATCGTGTTGTAGAGCTCAATTATAAGAATTCAAACTCCTAAATTCTATTTTATTTGTAACAATGAAACCTACATACAGAAACAAAATGGCTTCTAAGAGATTGAATGTGGTTTTGGCAAAGTTGAGTCAGAGGAACTTGATTTTGCATTAAGCTTATGATGTGTAAATGTGAGGTCTTCAGCAGATCACGTGTGTACTAAGACGTGTAAGCTTCTTGATAAGGATCCCTAAGAAAAGAATTTCTATCAACTCATATCTTAAAAAGGAATAAGAGAATTAGAAAGTAGACACAAGTTTCAGCAAGTAAAACAAGCAAGATGACGAAGGGTATGAGGTACCTAGTTAGTGAAGAATATCATTATTTGCAATTCAGATAGAGAAATATAAGCATTATGAGTTACTTCCAACAGTAACAAAGATTTATGCAATTGACCACACCCACTTCAATTTTTTCCTATGGGAACTGACAAATATAGTTTAAGAGAATGATGTAATATCAGGATCAAGATGGGGTTAGAGTAACAAAAATTTGTGGATGGATTGTTATCATTAGCTGACATTTTCGAAGGATAGTGCAGATGTGGTAATAGATCTCCTTGTGAGGCACCCAGATGGTGATCTCTAGAATAGTGCAATCAAATATGAATACTAGAATATTCAAAAATTTCAGAAGATAGGGCGTGGAATCCTAAAAGAGATAAATATTTACCTTAGTATGACTCCCGCCCTAGAGAGAGAGAGAGAGAATTTTAGGCATCCCGAAGAGCCAGTGAGATGAAGCAAGAGGAACAAAAAGTGAAAGAACTTTCTGTTGAAGTTTTCAGAATAAAGTGATAGATAGAAGTATTAGTTGAAGAATAAGATGAGAGTAACTGAAATATTATGAGTAAGGTGTGATAAATGGTATGACAGGATGACAATATCTAGAGTCAACTGAAGGGAAAGACAAAAGGTGACATGCCATGATGAAATAAAAGTGCATAAGCCATAAAGCAATCTCCCTATTTTGAGAAATGAGTTGGTGACTCCGACATGATTACTAGAAGGAAAAGGTAGACCCCAGAGTAATAGAAAGAAGTATGGGCTAGTGAACAAGATAAACTGAATATGAATTAGGAATCGAATGATTTGATAATAGTGGCCATCATCAGAATTTTAGAGATTGCGTTCCGGCAGTAGTAGAATAGACAACAGAAGAATAACCTTTAAAAGGTCATTTAGTAAGATGTTTCCTTAAGGCAAGCACTGTGAGAAGAGTTAATCATAAGGGACTAAGTGTGCCAGTTACACTAGGTGTCGCCTTTATGCGTAAGAAATTTAGTTATCCCTGGTACATAAGATTACCATAAGGCAATTAAGGTTTATAGATGATGTGAGAAAACGTCAAAGATGAATAGATAAAACATCTATAGATAAATCATCCTAGTACTAAATCTTGGTAATACCCTAAAAAGGGGAATGTGGTGTGATATGTTATTAAGTCGGAGTTAAGCGATTCAAGTAATTATAGAATGGTAAAGGAGGAATATGGTAAAAAGGAGCGAGGGATGATGTTGCATTTATTTAATTCCTACAGATATTTTGCGATTCCAGAACATTAAATAAGCACGACACTGGGGAGAGGCAGTAAAAGTTTCTGGCTAGGATGTTATTGATAAATAAATGTGAATAGACACTTGATAGATCAGGAGATAATGGCTAGAGGTAACTTAAGATAAAGGATATATCCCAAGAGAAATTATACAATATATATTTATATATGAGAGTAGATCAACGAGTAATTAGTAGTTGATTCAGGATGAGCCCGATTATGGCTAGACAAGAGGACAAAGATAAATGAACAGGTCATGCAAGATAAATGTAGTAAAGCGCAACACAGTGAGTTCAGTCTCGCAGATACGAGTTGCGATCATTTGAAAAATTTAAATAGGATTTGAGGTAGTTAAAAGTATCATTTAAGTATTATGAAAATAAGAGAAAGTGCCACTAAGGGGACAATCAAAATTTGAGCCTTGGAAGTAACCCTACGAGTATAAGGGGACAAAGTTATGTAACAAAGAACTATTATAGGTGAGTAAGAACAACAAAAATTCCTTTTGGGTGCACGATATAACAAGCTCGCAACTTTACAAGACCAGAAGGTCTCCTAAAATACTACAACAACAGACTAGCTGAGGAAATAAGGGAGAAGGTTTCCACCTAAGCATTGCGAGCTAAAGAGTAAATGATCTTGTAATAATAGTCTCAACACAATATTGTATACACTCCATAAGAATGTGGAACGTATCATGGAAAAAAAAGTCATCAAAGGTGATGTTTAAGATCATATGAGATACATGAAATTACAGTATTCGTGGGCAATAAGACAAGCCAAGTATTCATGCAACAAGTGATAGAACGACTGGGAAAAGTAATTGCTTACATTTAAGGACAACTGAGAAGGCATAAAAGGAAATTTATAGTGCTAGCAAGTTAAAGGAAGGTTGCAAGTTGTATAAACAGATAGGTGTAGGTTGTAAGGTAAAGTATTGTAGAGAAACAAGGTTTTAGGTAAATAGGAGCAAGGATATGAAAAAGTGAGTGAGAAGGTGATGAAAATATGTATGTCCTCGGGATTAAACCCATCAAAACAAAGGAGGTGATGATTTCCATATGTAATAAAAAGCTCGGTACAACCTGAATGAACTCAGAGGAGTCTAAGACTAGGTGCATTTACAAGAGATGGAATGCTGCACTGGTAGTAGAATGAGGGTGTAATTGTGATAAATGATAAGAGAATAATGTTTAGGCATTTGATAGAGTAATGATTTAAAGAGAAATGATTTCATAAATTGCGTAGGATTTGAACACCCTCATAAGATGAATCATGTTGAGATATTATGAAATACAGTCATTGCAGTATAGTATTGTCCCTATGTGGATTAAGCAAATCACTTAAGATGTTCCCCGATGAGACATGAGCCTCAATGACAATGTATTACGTAAAAAGGTCTCAAGTTATGAGTGGTAGATTAAGATCAACACTAGGAATGGATCAACAATGGATGGATACAAGTTAAAAAGTATGAGAGGAGGTTAGGTTGTCATTCTTAAGATGAACAATAATGAGGAAGAATTAAAGGACTTAGATTTATACATGTAGGATAAGCAGCGAGCGGATAACCTGGAGTTGGGTAACAGATTTCGATAATAGTAAAAGAAAAGTAAGAGTTATGGTATAGTTTGACCTTCCTAGATGCAGCAAAGTCGTAAGAATGGATATCTGAGTCTATAAAACAAGATATATCAATAGTCATAAGATCAACAAAGTACCAAGTTAAGAACATCAGTACACTTATAGGTTCCTAGAGGGACAACTTGTTATAATTCTGTATATGTTCATAAAGTGAGGCTTAGAGACTGGCTAAAGGATGGAGGAAAAAAGGAAGGATAGTCTCTAGGCGCTCATGTGAGGACACAGTTGTACATACTACATGACATAAACTAGAAAATGTTACGATATTGGAAGAATTCCAACCACATGTTGTGGCATGAGAAAGAGGCCTAAAGGGGAGAATGCCCAAGCATTTGGATTTATTCAAAAAACAATTGCTTAGATGGAAAGGTGACCATTAAAGTATTCGTAAGAACTATAGTTTATGAAACTGATAAGCGCATCAGTCAACATTCCAGGACGAATGTTCCAAATGGGGGAATGATATTACATTCCATGTTTTCGTACGTGACGGTACGTCGTAAGCCAATTAATGTAAGCTCAGAAATGAGATCATTTTTTAAAGAACATAATATAAGTTTAATCTTGTTATCTTGGAGGTTAAAAATCTTTAAGATCATGAATAATAAGTGCCAAAAGGGTTGGAAAGCTTAGACGCTAAACGAATACAAGAAAATAAGTTTCGTTGGAAGTCGACAAATTTGGAATGTTATAACATGTACTTTATGGTGAGACTAGGGTTCTTAACATGATAAGGAGGTTATTATATGAGTTATTTTAGTCATATGATATTTATTTTCTACATTTTGAAGGCAAGAAAGTTGTGGAACAACAGTTGGCAAAGCTCATCACAAGTTACATTCATAAATTTGATGAAATTTAGGTCAAATGTAGATGCATTTTTCTCCCAATATACTTGGAATCAAGGGATGATCTACATACCAAGTTGAATATATACAGGTGTAGTTTCCAACTCATTAAACCGTTCATACATACGATATTGGAGTAGAGCTATATTCATATTTTCGCGAGACTGCGCAGCTAGTAGGTGACAAGTAGGTGCATCACCTACTTGCCAAACGGAAAGGCCTCAATTAAAAGCCCTAAAGTCGGCTAAGAGGGTAATTTTAAGGGTTGATAAACTCTTTTATTTCATTATCTTTCAGTCCAAGGAAAAATAATTGAACCCCAGCAACTCCTCCCTAAGAGTCCCACACAAACCCTAGGTTATTTCGGATGCTACGACGCGATTCTAGTGCTGGAAAGTCCGGACAGCTTGCTAGTTTCTCTTTCTCCTTCTTGTAGCCGTGTTGAGGAACTTATTTTTGATGAAAAAGGACCAGGTTTCGTGAGTTCTACTCAATACAAGGTAAGTTTATGCTTCTCCTTCCATTATCTTTGCGATTGCGAGTTGTAACTTGATCGTGACCTAGCTAGTTTCGAAAGAATGGTATGTTGTTTGTTCTTGTGTACTAGTTGGCTGGTTGTGAACTTATTTCTAGGTTGAATTCATGGCTGGTTTATCGTATAAGAGGTATAATGATGTGTTTTTGGTTGTGTTTCTCAATTGGAAAGAAAAGACAAGTCGAAACATGTTTAAGTAAAACGAAATTTTTTTTTTGAGTTGATGAACTTGAGAGACTGTTTTGAAGGCTGTTTCATGGTGGTATTGGGTTGTATCTTTTGCTACTGATTTTATGGAGTTGAGAGGGTAAAGGGTGTAGAGAAACACCACATAATGGCAAGGTTGTTTGTTGGTCGTTCGGCATAATATTTTCGGATTTTTTGACACTATTATGGTTGTCGTATTATGTATGAAGTGATAGGGGTATGTTGGGATGTTTGTAATTGTTTTGACTAATGTGAAGTCATATATATAGGGAAGGTGTTGTCCGTTTTATTGTAAAATAGGCTGTGGTCAATACATAATAGTTACGACGCTTAAGTGATAATGAGAGTGTCATTTTTCTTATTGTAAACTAAGGAGCCGTGAAATTGCATGGCCTGGGGTTGGGAAGAATATAAAAGGTATGTTAAGGCATTTCCTTCTTTCTGTTGGCATGAGCTAAAGAGACATGAATACGTTACTTCATAGCTGATCTACTCCAAGCAAATAAGGTTGTCCATGTTGTTCTTTCCTTATTAAATTATTCTAAGCAAATGTGTATGATCCTTGAATCTTACTAAGGTTCATATTGAGGGTATAGATGTCCATAAGGTTCTTAAGACACTCCAAAAGGTTTAGAAGGTGATTCCATGAGTCAAACATGCATTATATACATATATGTACCTATTTTACTCTATCGATCCGCGCTATAGTCGGCCGGGTACGGAACCTACTGTGCAACCACTGATAAGTTGGGTTTTATCAAGATCCACGTGGCCGGGTACGATTCTACCGAGTCTTATGATGGCCGGGTACGTTTTTACCGAGTCCTTTATGAGGCTGGGTATGATATGATGATGATGATGCCCACAGAGGCAAATGTTTTAAAAGTTTATGTATATATATGTATTATGCATTTTATGTCAGTAGTCCCCAGAGGCACTCAGATGTTACATGTTATATTTCCTCTATCTCACTTTACATTACCATTCTTGTTTATGCTTTCTAGCCTTACATACTCGGTACTTTATTCGTACTACGTGCATTTTTGCCTGGGGGCAATGCTTTTCATGCTCGTAGGTCCCGATTGATAGGTTGGAAGTCCTCCTAGTAGGCTATCAGCTCAACGGAGGTGTTGGTGCACTCCACTTGCTCCGGAGTTGCCTATTTGGTTAGTATGCTTTGAATATGTTTTGATTGGTATGGCGGGACCCTGTCTCGACCTTTATGATTTTATGTACTCTTAGAGGCTTGTAGACAGATGTCAGTTGTATGGATACATTTATGGTCTTGTTGGTCTACGTTTTGAGTTTACAAATGGTTATGTCGGCCTTCTAGGCCGGTATATCACATGTATAAATTTGCATATCATGTTGGGTCATCATATGTTTAGCATTCCCTTATGTTTTATTCTTGTTATCTCATGATGGGTTTTCTGGCTCACTTACCCATTATAGTATGATAAGAAAGATATGTTACGTTGGTACTCGGTCGAGTAAGGCACCAGGTGCCCGTCGCGGCCCTTCGATTTGGGTCGTGACATGAGTGTCTCAAAGATGGTTCCAAGTTGAACCAAACTTCCGTCCATAATAATGAGAAATGACAGTCCTTTTCTCCAATTTCAGACACAAGCAAAGAGTATATGTACTCCTAACAACTACAAAACAGTAAAAGAAACCAAAAACGTAATCTACACTCAGATCTTCAGCTTTTATCATGACTGAAATTTAAGCTAACATACTCCATATTCAAACTAACCAAATTATAGATTAATACAATAGAAACAAGACTTAAAAGGTCACCGAATCAAGCATTCAAACAAACTAGATTGCAAGTAATTTGACTTGTACAAACTAACATGGAGCAAACCAACTACCAACTGATAATCCCTAAACCAAAACACAATTTGAATCTAGCAAATATAATCTAGTTAAACATTAAAAGATAAAGCGAGGTAAACTAACAAAACTGATCATGCTTCCCAGGATATGCCAATCAAAACGGATAACATGACCAATACAAAGAAGACTAAACAAGTGAATATTAACCAAAAGACTTAAAATTGGAAACAAAATGCATAATTCAAATTGATATAAACGAGCAGAAACCAATGCTTAAAACTACCTATAAATAGCATAAACGATATTGAAGCAAACCTGAAACTAATTGAAATGGAATACAACACACTTAAGTGAGATTAAAACAAGAGGGAAACTAAAATATGATCCTAGTAGTAATGACGAACTAACAATCAGAAAAATGAAGAAAAAGGAATAGTGTTATACCAAACAAGGGAAGTCGATGCCAAAGACAGCGAGCTCTTATGCTATGGACTAACAAACACTTCACAACTAACATTGCAATAGTTTAGTTAACCTATAAATACTACTAGAAAAATTATAAAGATTAAACCTTAAAATTAAATTCGAAGCACAAGCTGAAAATTAGAAACGGGAAGGGGGAGACAGATTTGAAGACTTACCGACAACTCGAGCACACAAGCAGTGGTGAGACAAAGGCAGCGATGGTGGTGATTCGACCCGAGCACGGTTTTATTGTTGATTGATACCAAAATACTAAATACGGTAAGTTGAATCTTGATTTCGGTATAATTGACAATTAAATCATGTTCGAGTCGATTGGAGGCAAGAACGGAAGAGTGCCGGAGGCGGCGGCAGCGGGCAGTAGGGCTGGCAGAAATTCGCCGGATTTTGGAGGGGTTTTGAAGGTTTTGGGGCGGGGAATGGAGAAGAGGAGAGTGAGATGAATAACGTTTTGGTGGCTTTTCGACGGTGGTGCGCGGCGGGAAGTAGCGGAGCAGGGCGGCGACACAACTAGGGTTTAGTTTCGTCTTTTTGTGCGGATTTGGGGAATTTGGGTTATGGATTTAGAATGAGGGGAGTGAGAACAAGGGGTGATGAGATTTTGGGGTTGTTTGGGGGTGGACCACCGCCGATGGCGAATTTCGGCGAGTAGAGCAAAGGCGGCGACGGGCGGAGGAGTGGGAGAGAAAAGAGAGTGGATGAGAAGTCTCAAGGGTTTGGAAATAGGGAAAAAATCTGATTTTTTTGCTTTTATATTTTAGTTAGGGATAACTTTTGACCATTAGATTAAGGTGGAATGAATGGACATGATGGGTTGTCATTTACTTAACCAAAACGACGTAGTTTTAAGGCAAAACTACGTCGTTTTGAGCTCTTTCTTGGCCAGCCACCTAATGGACCGGGTATGACCGAAATGAGCTCAAATTTGGGCCAATTGTTTGCTCAATTTACTTAAAACACACTAGTCCAATCCTTACCCCATTTATCAAATCATTAATCAACTCTTAGAACCTGTACACACACACACACACACACACACACACACACACACACACACATATATATATATATATATATAAACAAGGCAAAAATTAAGCATTTACACTAAGAAATGCTACATGTTGTTCAATCTCTCCACCAAACAGGTTCTTGTCTCCAGGATTTAATTTTTCATGAGCATGTCTTTTCCTTTGATGTTTCAACACTTTCTTCTCCTTCCCCCCTTCTCCTTCACTCCATGTCTCTGTTGATTTTTCTGATGCTCTTGAAGATGCGTTTTCTTCCCCCCTCCAATCACATCATTAACCCTTCACAAATTTTCCTATACCTCATCTCCTCCTCCTGTACCACCTACACCCTCCATTGAGCATACTAGAAAGTCTTCCAAACCTCATCACCTTCCTGCACATCTTGATGATATTGTCTGTATTATTCCTCCTTCTTTACTTAGCTCCAGTTCTTTATCCTCTGTAGTTTAGCCTTTTACTCACAATGTTGCTATTAAGCCACAATGTTATCATTAGGTTGCTTTTTTTTAGCCTGGCAGGAGGCTATAAGAAAAGCTTTTTCCCTTAAGGCTAATCACACTTGGGCAATTGTTGAACGGCCTATAGGAAAGAAACTCATTGGTTGTGAATGGGTCTAGAAGATTAAAATAGGGATGATGGTAGTGCTGAGAGATACAAGTCTAGGTTGGTAGTAAGAGGGGATACACAGGTGGAGGAGGTGTACTTTACTGAAACCTTTTTCTCTGTGATTAAGTTTTTCATTGTTAAATGATTAGTGGTTGTTGCTGTTAAAAGGTAATGATCTCTCTTCCAACTTGATGTCAATAATTTTTTTGTATGGTGATTTAGATGAGGAGGTATATATGAAGTTGCCTCAAGGTCTGTCTGTTGATTCTGCTTCCTGTTCTTCTAGTTTTTTGGTGTGTAAACCTCAAAAGCCCCTATATGGTCTCAGGCAGGATTCTAGGCAGTGGTATGCAAAAATTGTCCCTTGCTCTTTACATTAGGAGTGTAAACACTCTTTAAATGATTGTTCTTTATTTTTCAAGAAGTCCGCTTCTTCTATTTTCTTGTTAGCTGTTTATGTTGACGACATTATCTTGATTGGTGATGATGAGGCTGAGATTCTTGCATTAAAAGCTATTTTGGATGACCAATTTAAAATCAAGGACTTGGGTACCCTCGATTATTTTCTTGGGATTGAAGGGGCTTCTTTTCTTCTCGTTTTCTTCTTCATCAACACAAGTTTGTATCTTATGTCCAAGAGTACAATTGTTCTGAGACGGATTAGAAGCCCATTGTATTTTCTTCATTTTGATATAGATGACCTGGTATACTTCATGTATTCAATATTTTTTTTTGTATTTAGCTATATTCAATGTAACTATATAATTTCAATATATAAATCTATTTGTAAAGATACCACTAAAAATATTTTAGTAAAAATACCACTAAAAAAGAAAGGATAGATTGATTCTCTGAAGATTGCTCTGTTTTTGGAATGTTTCGATTGAGAATTTTTTCTATAATTGGAAATACATATTTTGTGTTTTATAATTGAGTTTGTTGAGTTATATTAGGAGTTTATCACGTTAATTGATTCATTACATTTCATTAAACAGTTGAAGACCTTTTTTCTTCCGCAAATCCTATTTATGAATACAACTCGCGAATATAGTCAAATTCATTTTCTCTGCTTAGCTGGACTCCCCTGTTTTTCGCGGAAATATATCGAATATAGTCTATAATAACTGAAAATATAGCTATAGGAAGTAACTTAATAAATAATAGCTATAGCAAGCTAATAATCACTAAAACATAGCGATTTCTGAAAATTTCTCTTTCTTTCTATCATCTAATAAGAAAGATGTAGATATTTGTTAACCGACTCTCTTTCTTTCTTAAATATAGAACCCTAATGGGGTTTCAGTGATCTTATTAATGGGAGTTTTACATATACATACCATATAGCAAACCTTATTACCACCCATGTTTAAGGTTTGTGTTTATTACATTTAAGTATACCACCTTTCAATTTATGTACCAAAATTCTATTTAAGGTTTAATTATCAACTTATTAATTATAGGCTTGATTTGTGGAACTGAAAATCTTTTCAGATTTTATTGTACACGTTTCTTCTCTCTCTTACAAACAAAACCCACGATTTTCTCCCATTTTTTAATTACCATCCCCCCCACGTTTTTTTACCAAAACCGATTTCTCTCTCTCTCTCTCTCTGCTTGAATTTCATCCGCCATTGTCGAAGCTTGAACAGTTTCAGATCAAGAAGTTCTTCTCAATCCACCATACTTTCAATCCATAAAATTGTATCAAAGCCAGAAACCCTCTACAAAACTGGTTTCTCTCTCTCTGCTTTGAAGTCGGATAACATGTCAGTTTGTATGTCCTTTGACGTGTAAACAGTCTTAGGATCACAATACTTTGGAACGACAATGCTACCAACTATTGTTGCAGTACATTTGCGCTGTATGAATGTTTCGTACATTCGGCAGCATGTGTTTTGTCGGCTAAAACTTCTTATCTTGAACAATGAAGAATCATGAATTGACGTTGCCTTGAAATGCCATTTGCAGTTCTCAGCTACACATACAAGCCAGTAGCTACAAAAAAAATCCAATTTTCAGACATATTTATTAAAAACTACAACTAACTACAAATTGACTTCAATTAACTACAAACTAACTACAAGTAACTACAAACTGACTACAATTAAATCAAAACTGACTACAAGTAACTACAAACGGACTACAATTAACTACAAACTGACTACAAGTAAGTACAAACTGACTACAATTAAATACAAACTGACTACAAGTAACTACAAACGGACTACAATTAACTACAAACTGACTACAATTTAACTACAATTTGTATAAACAAACCTAGCTTCAATAATCTGGAATCTGGAAGAACTACAATTTGATTGACTATCACGCTGTAAATTCTGATTTTCGGTATTTGATGTAGAAGAATGAGAGATTTTCGAAACTGAAATCTGGAAGAACTACAATTTGATTGACTATCACACTGTAAATTTTGATTTTCGGTATTGGATGTAGAAGAATGAGAGATTTTCGAAACTGATGGCTACGTATGAGAGATTCACGCAGAGAGATTTGCGCTGGGATTAGATCTTTTAAGGTTTTAAAATAATCATTTAATTAAGACAGAATCAAACATTAATTGGGATGCTTAAAATCTGGCGTATTTTAGGCTATAAAATCAGTCAGATATGGTTTCGTACATTTTTGGTAACGAAAACATGGAATATGCAGGTAATAACCAAACAAGGCACAATAATAGTAATAAGGTTTGCTATATGGCATATTTAGGTGAAAAAATCCCCTTATTGATTTCTCACAAGTTTACAAATAGAAGAAAAAACCCCAAGAAAGGGCCGGGCATCCAAACTGAACTTTCGGCAGCTAATCAAAAACCAAAAAGATGAAAACGAGAAAAAAGATGTTGTTCTCTATTCAGTTTTAAGAGATTGAAGCAATTTTGACCGTTTTTCAATTTTTTCAATTGCAGCTTTGAGCTCTTGCTGGAGAATAGACCTTGTAGGTAATAAAACCATGTCATTCCAAACTGAACCGGGCTGCGTTAGTTCATCCTTTGGGTAGAGTTCGTATATGGACTCTGCTTCTTCATTCACATTTCTTACCATTTCCAAACATTTGATGTCTTCCGGCTCCACCAACATCTTATTCTCTCCATCTTTCCATGCTATTAACTGCATTTTAATTTCCACAAAAAGTTATCGCTCTGATATTATCATGAGTGTAAAGAATTTTTTAACGTTATCATTGTAATAGATTTACGTCTGATTGTGTTAGTTTTCCAGGAATGATGTAATTAGAAGTGAACGCAGCAAATATAGAATAGAGATGAGAATGTTACCGTTGGTTTGGAACCTAAAACGTTGGTGCAGTAGAGCCTGGCGTTATCAACAATATCACAGTAATTAGGAAATGCATTTGCAAATCTCTTGTGAGATTTGAGTTGAGGCTTCACTCTAACTGCCCTCCCTGTTCCTATAGCTCTCCTGCATAAAGATTTCACAATTAATAAGATAAAAGAACAAAAATATCTCTAGACCTAGTGGGGAAACATGGCTCGGATTATTGATTTAAGGTTTTCGCTGCGTCAAATAACATTAAGGAATTTAGTCGAAAATGACATCTAAAGGTTCGAGAAATTATTAAGAAATATAGTAATGTTTAAATATCTTAATTATTACAGCTAATCTATACCTGATGCCTCTAACAACAGCTAGGTAAGGATCACATACAACTCCCACCAATTCAATTCTGTAAGGTTTAGTGAAGTTAGCCTCTTCTCCTTGTTCCTGTTCAACTTGTTCCCAATAATTTTCAGTAACTGTCCCATCCTCTGCAACCTTGTACCCTTCCCCCATTCGATACCGATATTTGTGTACGTTTCTTGCCATGGATATTGTCTGCTCAACAAATGGCACCCATGATAAGGTTCCATCCATTATAACATCGCGCCCTTCGTTAAGAGCTGTCACTAGGAGGGAAGATGCTGCATCTGTTGAATTTTGATGTACCTGTTTATATATTTTGAACGTTAGGTCAATGGCGGATCTACTCTATGGATTATATTATGGCTTTTCAGATTAAAAATAGTTATTTGAAAATCCTAGCTAGCACCCACAATTGCATAAGTATAGAGTAAAAATTGAACAAGTGTTGTTGTTACCAATTCAGCAGTTTGAAGCATGTCGTGATGATGACCTCTTGAGCTAAGGGCTCTGTAAATTACATCAGTTTCCTTGAAAGCATCTGCCTCTACCACCACTGCATTTGCAGCTGCTTCGGACCAAAATGACCTGCCAAAAACATTTATTTGTAAATGAATTGCAAAGAAATGAAATTAAAATAGAGATGAAATTAGTACTGTTTGAGGATGTCTTTGAGGACAGTGGATTTGCCCGCACCCATGCCGCCACCCATGAGGAGGAGCACTGGACTTCGTTCACTGTGAGCCACAGGGACCATAACGTCTGTACATTTAGAGTCCCCATTTGATGAAACTGTTCCAATTGCCTTCATCTCCTCTACCAGCGTAGAAAATACCCTTGTCACTTTCAACTCCTTTGTTATCTTCTCGAATCTCTGCTTCCTACAATCACCAACCATTATTAGTTAATAATATATCACTCTTTGGGATACACGTTTAATGAATGAGAATTTTAGAGCTAACGATTAAGTTCTTTTCGTATCATTTATAGGCGGAGGCGAGTCCAAAATTTAAATTTTATATGTCAGTTTAATTTTTAAAGTTTTTAGCATTGAACATATTATATTTTTAAAGTTATGCGTTCATATCTATTATTTTTGCAATTTTAATGAATTATTACACATAATCTTGATTCTGCGTCAAAATTTATGGGTTCAATTGAACTTGTTGCAAATATATCACATTCACCCATGTCTATAGGTGACGAGTTCGAGTCGTAGAATCAACCAATGATCTGCCTACGTCATAACCCCTTGGGGTGCAGTCCTTCCCCGAACCCTGCGTGAACGAGTAATACTTTCTGCATCAGGCTGCCCCTTCCTTAATAGACTTGTTAATCTCACTACATGTAGTGATGTAATCAGATTTTCGTATCAATTTGGGTTGTACAAGACTACAAGGGTTTGGGGCTAGGAATTAATTTGAACGCTTTACTGTAAAGAATATCAAAAGAAAGGAAATATTTGGAACCCTCTGTTATCCCAAGATCGTTAATTAAGATTGGAGTATTCAACTAGAGAAGAAGAAGCTTGAAAAAAGAAGAGAGATTTTTGAAAGGAGAACTTTGTTATTGAAGAAGACTTTCTTAAATTTGGCTTGATTACAAATGAACAAGACACTGCCTATTTATACTAGCCTATAGATGATTCTAGATATGATTTTAAATAATGTATAAAGAAGATTCTAGCAACCTTATCTTTTAATAACACTCTAGAATACCTAGATATATTTTATCTTCTAGATAAATATCAAGGATACTACACTAGGACATTCTAGAGAATTCTATATTTTTCAAAAAATCAACTTTATTTTTTTTCGCACTCCCCCTTAAAGTGATTTTTGGAAACAACTCCAAGCTTGTTGCGGAAGAACTCAAACGAAGCTTTAGCAAGTGATTTGGTGAAGATATCAATGATATTCTCCTGACTTCGTACTTCCAAAGTATTAGTAGTTCTATCAAGAACCTAATCCCGAATAAAGTGATGTTCCACCTCAATATGTTTAGTTCTTGCATGGAATACTGGATTGTTTGCTCCATAGATCACATTTGGCTTTGATATAGGTAGATGCAAGTCTTCAGCAAGTCTTTGTAGCCATACACATTCTTGAGCAGTGAGAGCTGGTGTTTTATACTCTACCTCCGTGGTTGACAAAGAAACTGGGTCTTGCTTTTCGCTACACTAAGAAACACTTGTTCCGCCACAGAGGAAAATGTAGCTCGATAATGATCTTCGGTCATCCAAATCACCACCAAAATCAACATCCGTATAACCAGCTAACACCACATTATTCTTCTTCTGGAAGTACAAGCCCATGTTTGATGTTGAGTTGATATACTTTAGAATCCTCTTTGCAGATTCTGAGTAAGGCTTTCTTGGCCTTTGCATAAATCTGCTGACATATCCTACCGAGAACGCAATGTCCGGCCTTGTAATAGTCAAATACAAGAGACTTCCAACAATAGCTCGAAGAGGCTTAGGATCTGCAAGAAGTGAGCCTTCGTCCCGCCTTAATCTTGTGCTTATCTCAAGAGTAGAACATGTTTTGCTTTGCTTCAATCCAAACCTGTCAACACGTTTCGTGGCATATCCTTCTTGAGTGATAAAGATTCCTTTGTTCATATTTTTCACCTCTAAGCCAAGAAAATGGTGTAGATCTCCCAACTTCTTGATGTCAAATCTTATGGAAAGCTCATCTTGAAGCCTAGCAACTTCATCTTCATTGTTTGCTGTTATTATCATATCATCCACATACAAAAGAATAACTATATGCAAGTCTCCTTGTTTTTAACAAATAGGCTAGGATATGATCGTAATGCATCATAGTCATAGAAATGTAGATACTGAGAAAATTTTCCATACCATGCTCGTGGAGCTTGCTTGAGGCCACGAAGGGCCTTTTAAGTTCGCATACATGATTAGGATGTAAGTTAGAGACATACCCGGGTAGTTGCTTCATATAAATATCTTTGTCAAGATTTCCATATAGAAAAATATTCTTCACGTCAAGTTGCCATAAATTTTAATCATGCGAGGCTTCCAAGGCTAGCACAACTCCGATAGAGATCATCTTAGCCACCGGATTGAAAGTCCCTTCATAATCTCCATCGTACTTTTGAAAAATTCCCGAGCAACCAGCCTTGCTTTATATCTATCTATGTTGCCATTTGCTTTTCTTTTGATTTTGTAAAGCCATTTACAAAAAATGGGTTGTACATCCTTTGGCTTTGGTACAAGGCTCTAAGTTTGATTTTTCATCAGAGCATCCATTTTATCATCCATAGCGAGCTCCCACTCTTTGACTCCTTTAACTTCTTCGAATGAGGAAGGTTCTTCATCATCGATGCACGTAAGAAGTGGAAGCATATTAAGGCTAAGGAGGAGTTTATTTTAAATAGGTATATCTCTTCTAATTTATTTGATCATATTATAAGGTGCAAATTAACTCATGATATATGGAGGACTTTCGATTTACTATTCAACAAGGAGGATGAAGCACAGGTTTTGGAGAACGAGTTAGCTAACACCGCTCAAATACCATATAAAGAACAATAGAATAAACGTAATATTTAGAGACCTTTTGCCAGCCCAAGATCGTTAACTAAGATTGAAGGATTCAACTAGAGAAGAGGAAGCTTGAAAAAAGAAGAGAGATTTTAGAAAGGGGAACTTTGTTATTGAAGATGACTTTCTTGAATTTGGCTTAATTACAAATAAACAAGACACTCTCTATTTATACTAGCCTATGGATGATTCTAGATAATGTACAAAGAAGATTCTAGCAACCTTATCTCCTAACAAAACTGTAGAATATCTACATATATTTTATCTTCCCACAACATTCTAGAACATCTAGAAATGTTTTTTTTTCAAAAAATCAACTTTATTTTTTTTCACATTTACTTTCTATTTAAATTAATGTGTGTATTTACTTTATTTTTCAAGGCGTTGTTATACGTACACATTGTTTTTCTAGAAGAAGTATCTATAAAAAAAAAATGGTGACATTACTTGATTGGAAGTGTGCCATGAATTGAGTGGGGCTCTTCATATCTATGAGACGAGTCAAGATTTTCCTATTGTCAAAGTTGATATGCCTAATGCCATCTACCTCAAAGAAAAGAAATACTAGTAAAATAATCGTTTTGGAGGAGAGTCGCTGTCTTTACAACTTGCAATTTCTCAAAATTAAAACATGCCATTTCTCAAAAGAAGAAGAATATTTTTAAGGAAAAAATAGTAATCATCCTTCAGAGTACCTCCAAGATGCCATCTCCAAATTCTATGTACATTTTTCTTTGTTCCCTAATTCCTTCTACTGTATCTCCTTTTTTTTTCTAGTTGTATTTTCTGCATGCTTGAAGAAAATAGCAAAAAATTAAGATATTATATTATTTTGTACTAATAACTACTGTATTTATTTAAATCCTTAAATTTTTGTTTTCAGATTACATGAAAGTTTTAAACATGCTGTTTGGATTCTCAAACCCTCCTTTCAGATTGACCACACAAAATAAAATAAAAGTTTGATTTTTATGATGCCTTTTCTGTTAATATAACTCGTAAAAATGAATGAAATTATTGTCAGTATGCTGAATAAGGTGAAATAGAATTGGTGGTCGTCGATTTCAAATCCCACCATGTAAGAGTATTGTAACAAGATTGACAGAAAAGACTTCTGCTCGAAACAACAATCCAGCAGTATAATTTCCGTATCCCATTTTATTCACCATTATTAATTTGTTTAAATAAAATTACTCCAATAAAATAAGGTTTATAGTGAAAAGTATTTCAAAATACGTTAAAAAAAATTATATTTTAACTTTAAAGCAGACAATAAATGGAGGAAGAAAATACAATAATAATAATGTGATATAAAAATATGTTCACCTTGTAGCTGCCAGCACCAAATCCTTGAGTCTTTTCTGATCAGAATCAACACTTAAACACCTTCAACAGAAAAGACGTTGACCTTTAATTAGCTTGTGGTTTATCAAAAATCATTTTGTAATTAATATATTGCTTCTTGATTTTCTCTATATTTAAAAAGAAAATGAAAAATCAACATGAATAGATAATACTCACCTGACTAATGAAGAGAGAAGCTTTACTCCAATGGAAAGCAAAATAAGCAATATATTGGAGTAAAGCTTCTCTCTTCATTAGTAGTAGTAAGTACATTTTTCGTTTTTATTAAATGTAGTATCCCTGCAAGCTTGCACACACCTCGGTTAATTATATGGTTTATTTGTTATGTTTCACTAGAAAAATTTATCAAATAATTATATCCACCAAAGTTTGAACAGATGAGAAGAAATCACATAGTGTTTCTCATCTTCTCAAATCTCATGGTCCCCAACCAACTTCATTTTGAAAAGACAAAAAAACTACATTTAAAAGTCTTTGACGTTTGGCCAAAATGCTATATTTTTAGTACATTACTCGTCTTACATGCAGTTAGTTTGGTGGTTAATTGCGCGACGTTTGAGCTAAATATATTGTTTTATGTGTAGGAACATCGAAAGACAAAAGTTGCACAAAAAGAGGACACAAATACGAGAAAAGAGCACAAAAGCTTGAAGTACTCAAGCCTGGCTACAGACCAGGCGTAGCCAGCTTGGCCGTGCTACAGGCTACGCGTAGCCAGCTTGGCCAATACAACGATCCGACTGATCATTTTGCTTTCTAGAATCTCGTTCCCCTAAATAAGACTTTTTGTACTTGCTTTAATGATTTATGACTTTGCGAGAATAGTTAGTTCGGGATTTGGAAGAAGTTTGGGTTGAAATCGGAACAGTTGGTTCCTTAAGTTTGGCTTAAAAGGACAAGTTTGACTTCGGTCAACATTTTTAGTAAACGGGTCCAGACTCATATTTTGACGGTACCGGAGGGTCCGTGGTAAAATATGGGACTTGGGCGTATTCCTGGAATCGAATTTCGAGGCCCTTAGCCCGAGTAATGAATTTTTGTTAAAAATTGTTAAACTAAAAATCTAAGTGTAGGTATACAAAATTTGCGAAATTAATTTGGGCTACATTTTAAATTCAAGATATATTGATCCAAATAAATATTATGGGCTAATATAATTGGATTAATTATATAAAGCCAACATATATAGATTAAACAAATAAGTCTAAATCCATTAGGCTAACCCATTTAATTGGGCTACAAGTGATAAATCCATTACATTAAGCCCAATATATCATCTTACTAGAGGTCCAATTTGGTGTCATGCGTCAAATAACGTGACACACCAAGTCAAATGAAAAAGCCAATAGGATCGTGCCACGTGTCAAAATGACAAGGCATGCCAAGCCGCACTAAAAAGGCCAATGAAATCTCCCCATGTGTGCAAGTAACATGCTCTGACCAATCATATCACACTTTAATTTGATTGGTCGGAAAGAGTTTGTTCTTATCATAACTCATCCTTTTCCATAACTATAAATATGGGTCTTCATAACTTTGAAAAGACACCAGAACAAGATTCAGTAGAACACCAGAACACAAATCAACTCAAGAACGAAGAACAAATCAGGGTCAAATTCAAGCAATCAAGCTCAAGCAAGAACAAGATCATCTTTCGTGGCAACAAACATAGATTGAAGATCAAGCTCAAAGGCCCTTGAATTTCTGTATTATTAAAAAAAGAGTCCGAGGATTCATAGAGATTGTAACACATAAATATTTGAAACAAAATACTACAAATGTTGCGATATTTTCGGTCTTGATTTTATTTTCTCGACGTAATTTGTTGTCTACAAATTCTGGCACGCCCAGTAGGAGAATCTCTACCTCTCATCTCAACTTTTCAATTACCAAAGTCTAAGAACATTGAAATAACTTCAAAGAAAATCAACTCCGATTCAACTTCCACCAAGGCTGCTAACTCCAGGTTCTATGCTGATGTGGAAAGCATCCTCGATGTTACCTTTGGAAGCTTCGGACCAGTTAGAAAAGGAGCAAAGCAAGCTCTTTAGGACAACAATCACTCCAATTATCGTATCCATCAACCTCTATTTTTGGATCTTCATCCTTAAAAGGAGAAAGATCTTCCACAAATGCACCTGAAGGAGGAAGCGATGTTGCTGAAAAAATCAAGACAACTCTTTCTTTGCGTGACTTCTTCGGATCCAAGCACTCTACTCTGAAGGAAGATGATTATGCTTCAAGTGATGGATCATCCCCACTTACACCACATAGTGTGAGCCAATCAAGGATCAATCTATATAAAAATCCATGCTACTCTTCGTCGTCCACGACAATCATGCAAGCCATGGTGACAAATACTTCATCTGTGGAGGAGCAGTTGGTAAACTTGACGGAAGCAATCGATGGTAAATGCATGCAAAATCAAGAGGCTAGAATTGACAAGCTAACAGACAGGGTAGAATATTGATGGAAGAAGAATCCACCAATGCACCCGCCAAGCTCCCAGAAGCTATAGAAAGTGACTCTCCCCAAGACAAGTAGCATCCACTAAGGCTATCCATGTTCATCTGAAGGGATGATTCCAATCGATCAACTGAATGAGTTCATTGAAGGAACCATTGAGAACAAATATGAAGTTGTTGCCAAATCCTCCCTTTAATATCCAAAGCCATACACTGTAAGGGTCTTTATGTTGAAGATGCCTTCTGGCTATTAACCTCTAAAGTTTCAACAGTTTGATGGTAAAGGTAACCCAAAGCAACATGTGGCACACTTCGAGGAGACGTGCAACAATGCTAGGAATTTTGGATATTACCTCATCAAGTAGTTTGTTCGCTCACTAAAAGGAAATTCTTTTGACTGGTACTCAGCCCTCGAGGCTAGATCAATCGAAAGTTGGGATCAACTAGAGCAAGATTTCTTCAATCGCTTTTATAGTACGAGACGTACTCTGAGTATGATAGAACTTACAAATACTCGTCAACAAGAGGGGGAACCAGTTATTGACTTTATCAATCATTAGAGGAATGCAAGTCTTAACTGCAAAGAAAAGCTTAGTGAAGCTTCATGCATAGAGATGTGCATCCAAGGCATGCATTGCGGGATATGCTACATCTAGCAAGGTATCAAGCCTGGCACATTCGAAGAACTTGCAACTCATACCCATGACATGGAATTGAATATGGCCTCCGTTGGAAATGAAAGGCTGCCAATCTATGAACCTCGCAAAGGGAATGACAAGAAAGAAGTCAGGAAGTGGGGCAAGTTCGCACCCAAGTCTGAAAGCAAAGAATGTGTGAATATCAACACAACACCCGTGAAGTTCACAATGAAGGTGAATAAGAAGCAAAGTACGAAATCAACTTCTTTTCAAGATAAGTTAGCTGGAAAGTTGACTCTAAAAGAAATACAAGAGAAGGAGTACTCTTTTCTAGATTCTGATGTGCCAACCATTTTTGAAGAACTTCTCGAGTTAAATCTTATTGAGCTTCCGGAAATGAAGCAACCAAATGAAGCTGGGAAAACTAATGATCCAAATTACTGCAAATAGCACTGACTTGTAAGCCATCCTTTGGAGAAGTGCTTTGTATTCAAGGATAAAGTTATGGACTTGGCCCGTGAAAAAGATTATCGTGCTTGAAGATGAGAAGGAAAGTACGAACCAAGTCTCTATCACCTTTGGCTCATTCAGTGTAGATGAGTTATGTAGTTTAAAACAAATCAAAGAAGAAGAATTACTGGAGAATAACAAAGTCGAAATAGACCACCATTGATGATGAAGGTTGGACATTGGTGATTCGCCGTAGGCGCCATAAAAGGAGACAACAAAAAGAATCAATAGAGCAACCAACTAGGAAAATGATGGTAAAAATATCAAGGAGATGGAATCCAGTTAATTATTTGAAGAAAGCAAAAGTGGAGGTGTACCATCCTCAAAAGCCGCGCCACCCAGTGACCTTGGAGGAGTTCTTACCAAGTTGGTTCCATACAAAGATTTCCCACGATGGCATTGATGCCTCTTGTTGCTATGCGGGCAAAAGGGAAGAAAAGAGTGATGACCCACCGTTGGCACCATCTTCGAAAAAGCTCTTTGAGTCCACTCCTCAAGAAGTTAATGCTTATGAGGAAAAGTCACATTCACAAATGACGATCTTCTGCTAAGTGACACTCTTCATGACCGTCCAATTTACCTGGTTGGTGTCACACCTCCTTTTTCTACCCTTAAAGAGGATATATGAGAGTTTTTCCAAATAAAGTAACAATAATCAAAACGAGATTATTTATTTAAGTTCAGAGTCGTCACTTGAGATAATTTATGGTGTTCCAAGTTATCGATTTCAAATCCCGAATCGAGGAAGTTTGACTCTACTTTACAATTCGTAAAACACAGAAATCCGGATAAGAAATTCTGTTAATCCGGGAGAAGGTATTAGGCATTTCCGGTCTCTGTGGTTTTAGCACAGTCGCTCAACTATAATTATTAGCCTAATTATCTGATTAATTACATCTTTAGAGCCTATTGCACTTTTTAAAATCACTTTTAATTATTTATGAAATTATTCTGGAACAAGTTACAATTATGGTACACTTGTTTGTTTGGTGCACATTGTGAATCGTGTTATGGATACCGTACACACGATCTTCAACATGTTTAATTTTATTAAAATTATGAGAAGTTATGACCGGATCACATAAATGTACCTCAATATTTGGAAATTATGCACCACAACTATTCCACAGGAACCATAACCGTGATGCTTTAATTATGCGCCTAACGTAAATTATGATGTTCATAAAAGATTGTTGTGAGGTCATGAATTATCGAGGTGGAGTTACAGTGGCAGAAATGTATGATTTTAGCTATGGAATTAAATGTAATGGTTACTTGGTTAAAAACGAGCCCGGATTTTGATTTACTATCTTTGGGCGAGCTCCCGTGCAAATCTTAAGGCCCAAAACGTTGCAACTGTTAGACAAGCCCTCCCAGCACATTTTTTGTTCCAAAAATCCAATCCATCTCCCTTATCTTCCCATGACCCAATTACTTATTAACAAATAGTAAATGCAATACAAAATGTTTCACAAAAAGAGAACTATGAAATACGAACTCCAATATTCAATGAAACAGAACAATTACAGATATACTAATTGACAAAATATGATGCTAGTCCATTCATGAGCAAGGAACACAATTTAGATAAATAAACGAAACCTTGACAAGCTTTTCTAATTTTAAGACTCATATGCCAAAAAACTACTTTAAACTAGTAATGATTTACGTCTAAGTCAGTTGCCTAATCACTTCGTCAATATTTGAATTCTAAAGTGACAAGTATGTACATTATTCAATAATTGAACATGGAGTTTCTTTTTCTAAAAGTACACTAACTTGATCATAGGAACTAATCTCTCAAACTTAACAAATGAACCATGGCCATCATATTAGTCAATACCACAATTTAATGAATAAAAAAAAGGAGCTAATTACACTATACATTTGTTTTGAACTTTTCAAGCAGATCCAGTACATGAATGATGAACTACTAAAATATTTGACACTGAATACCTCAACTAATCATTGACAAGTACAACAGATTTATAATATTTAAGTAAGAGTTAAAAGGGAAGAAATAAAGGAAATAACTGAATGGCTTAAAATAGACATGAAAATTAAAGTCCAACACAAGTAACTTCATTGATTTTATAGCATAAATACATCCTATACAAAAACATGCTTACATTCCATTTGCCATTCAAGATTCAAAGGAGTGCCTGGATACAACAAATGAACAGAATGAGAAAGGGTATCTCTAAGATCAGTAGAAGATAGTAGAGAACAACAGAATCAACAACAAAATGTCAGCTCGTATATCAGCTCATGAACCCAGAAATTCAAAGAAAAGCTCTTCCAAACTTTTGTAAATGGAAAGAAAAATCAGAAAACTGGAAGCTGGATCTTTCAGCAAGATTTTCAGTTCTGTTTTTGTGTGTCCAGTGAGGGCAGGGTTCTGCGTTTTATATAGGAGATAAAATCTCCCATGTGCTCCTAATGATAAGGGAATTATTTTCTTAAACAGCCCATAGAGCATCTTTTCTAACAGAAAGGGGACAACTAGCCATTTCTCATTGGCTTCACCAATTTCTATTGGCCAAATAGGGCTAGCTGCCCATGTTCTAGAATCTTCTAATGACCTTATTTCATTTTCTATTTTTGCACCCCTCAAATGACCCCTTAAGTTACTGTTTTGATTTCTTTTAACCCTTATAATTTTCAATGATGCTAAAATAGTTAAAACACAAGTACTGAATGAAATAAAAAATTTCATTAACTAAACTAAACTAATAAGGTACTTCATACACATTAACCAAATAATTCGCGCCACAAAATAACAAAACACTAATTAACATTAACCTAAATTATTTAAGAATTAAGCTAAGTAAGCAATTTAAGCATACTAAAAAGTGATTCAAAACGGCAAAAATAACTAGAACTACGATAATAAACTAAACTATTTTAAGAGTTAAAATAAATAAACATGAGTTAAACCAAGTTAATGAACCCTTAAAAAACTAATCCGAACATGCATAAGGATTGGATTAGGGACGACTCTAAAAACAAACAGATTAATGAACTAACTAAAAAAAATAGGAAATTCTAACTCGAGTCTAGAAAGAAAAGAATGGAGAAGGCAGTGGTGAGACCTTACCGTTTATGAAGTAAAAGAAAAATAAGACAGCCTGAGACGTCCTTCCCCGTGCTAATTGACCAATAAAGGTCTTTTCCTTCAAGGCATCCGACCATGTATAGATTTTGACTGGATCTCCTTAAAAGAAAAGACTCATGAGATCCTAACCCGCGAAGAAAGCTTCAGAGAACAAGCTTTTGAACTCGAACACCAAGGAAATAGCAAACTTGAGATCTTTGTTGAACAAATTGACCTCCTCTTAGATTTGGAATTCCGGGATTTTTTGGGGTTGTTTGGAGACATCAATAAGGGATTTGAGTTTAAGATGGTGTGGAGGTTATGGGGTGTGAATTTGGGTGGGTTTGGAGATTGGCCACCGCTGTGAAATGATTTTTGATGGGCAACGGCTAGGGTTTAGGCTGTGTGAAGTTGGAGAGAAAAATAAGGTGGATAGGATTTACAAGTTAGAGAACGAGGGGAAGGGATGAAGGTCTATCTAGCGTATGGGGGAGGAGGGGTTAGAACAGTTGTATAGTAAAAGGGTGTTGAGTTCCCAACCGTTGGATCATCAAAGATCAACGGTTGTGATTGACGGTAACCTAAATGATGTCGTTTGGTAACTGGGGGGGATGGGGGGTGGACAGGGTAAAGGGGAATTGGTCCTAGCGGGTGGGGAAGGGAAACTTGGGCTCTGGGGAAAATCGAGCCCAAACATAAATACAACCCCTTTTTTTTCCTTTTCTAGATTTTACTTAAAACGTCTAAAGTTAAACTAAGCCCTAAACTAAACCCTAAATAAAATCTAATATGTAAAATTAAAATAATTTTCTATTTTCATAACTAAAAAAATTTATTAACCTAAAATTAATTAAAGAAAAGTTACTAATTGTAATTAAACTAAAGTGCAAGAACGAACCAATATTTTAGAATCTTTTATTTATATATTAAATGCAATTGAGACCTAAACTGCAATGCATGACATATTTTTGTATTTTTATTTTTATTTTAAATAATTAAATATGCAATTAAATGCAACCAACAAATACCAAGATATTCCTAAAAATTCTACAAACATTAACATAAACAGGAAAAAATCTACGTGTGATCTTGTAGAAATATTTTTTGTTGGGAAAATTACGTGCTCACAGCTGTCAATCTTTGCTTGGAAAAATAAAGAGTTTTCGGGCAAAGATAAAGTGAGCGAATACGAGTGATTTTGCCTCGTTTGGATACTCCGTGGGAAGCACTTTTGAAAAGTCTGACCGAACCTTGCTTCCGAGGTTGCATACATATCCTTGGCTATAAAGGAATTAGGTCAATGTTGTTCTGGAAGTTTTGGTAGCTGGGACTACCGGAAGCTGTAATTTCAATGCTGCTGCCATTGCTACTGCTTGATGAACTCCTTATTACACTGAAACAAAAATTAAAAGAAGCTAGGCAAATCTATGATGTAGTAGTTACAAAATTCCTATCTATATGTCTTCAAACTTGATCTTGGAACTTCTGCAGTTCTACCGTGCATCTCAAACTGTTGACTCGCACTCTCGAGCCGAGCTTCTGTTATCTCTAACTCTAACTGACCTCATTCTTCAGCCGGTTACTGTTTTTGTCTTGGGCTTAACTCTGATATGTATTCCCTCGTTCTCTAGGTGGGTGCTTGCTACTTGACCTAATACTTGAAGGGATTCCCTTGTTTTCCGGGTGGGTGCTTGCAACTTAAACTCGAAATAAATTCCCTTGTTCTCTAGGTGAACGCCTAATGTTGACTTAAAATTTGAAATGAATTCCCTTATTTTTCAGGTGGGTGCTTGAAACTTGAACTTGAAATGAATTCCCTTGTTCTATAGGTGGGCGCGTGATGCTGACTTAAAATTTGAAATAAGTTCCCTTATTTTTTCAGGTGGGCACCTGCAACTTAAACTTGAAATGAACTCCCTTGTTCTCCGGGTAGGCGCTTGATGCTGACTTAAAATTTGAAATAAGTTTCTTTGTTTTCCAGGTGGGCACCTGCAACTTAAACTTGAAATGAATTCCCTTTTTCTCCAGGTAAGGCGCCTAATCCTGACTTAAAATTCGAAATAAGTTCCCTTATTTTCCAGGTGGGTGCCTGAAACTTAGACTTAAAATGAAACCCTTGTTCTCCAGGTGGGCGCCTGTAACTTGAAATGAATTCTCTTATACTCCAGGTGGGCACCTGTAACTTAAAAACTTGAAATGAATTCACATGGCCTCTAGGCGGGCGCCTGCAACTTAACTTGAAATGAATTCCCTTGTTCTCTAGCTGGGCGCCTGTAACTTAAACTTGAAATGAATTCCATTGTTTTCTAGGTGTCTGCCTTCAACTTGAACTTGAAATGAATTCCCTTATTTTCCAGGTGGGCGCCTGCCATTACAACAAAACAGACAAAACAAAAGAAACTTTTCTGCCCCAGTTTGATATCGGGAACATCTGTAAGTGTTAATCGAATTATGTTATCCAAAAGCACTCTAAGAATTTAAAATCTAAATCCCATTATCCAGGAGGACACTGAAAACTAAATTTAAATCTTGTCTTAAGAGTGAAAACTTGAAAGCTAAATTCTATTTTATAAAGGTAAAACTTATGCTAAATCTCATTATCTATGAGGGTCCCAAAAATTTAAAACTAAATTCCATTATCCAGGAGGGTCTTGAAAACTTGAAATTAAATCCCATCATCCAGGAGGGTCCTAAAAATTTTAAATGAAATCACATCATCTAGGAGGGTCCTGAGAACTTACGGTTGAACCTATATAGCACTTGCTTTCCTCATGGAAGGTTTCTCTAGAACATGAAATTTCTAGCCCCTGTCTCAATCAAAGAAAATCTTATCAATTTGAAATGTGGTGGTTAGTTTGCGGCATTCTTGCTGAAGGTGACCTTTCTGCTGCCATGCTTTGTTCTGATTAGTTGCCTTGGGCTGGAAAAGAATTTTTTGACCTTCCGATCGAACCTCAACCATAGAATCCTGAATGACCCGAGTGCCTCACACTCATCCTGCTATTTTATATTTATGTTCTTCCAATTTAAACCTTTGTATTTCCTCAAAGTTCACAAAACAACTTGGCCACTTGAATTCCCCCTAACACCTTATTTCTCATTTTGAATCATGCTATTTGTGGTATGCTTCAGCTGCACTCTGCTTTGTGCAATTGAAAGTTGGTAATATTCTTTGAAATCCTTTCTTGCTTGCTTAACAAGGCTAACATTGAAAAAAACTTAGAGAAGTAGACCCAAAAGAAAATGAAGCAAAGTGACTTTGAGAAACAAAGACAAAGATGCAATTTTAGACAGATATGGCTATTTGAGGAAGAGTGGAAAAGAGACTTATCTGAGTGAAGCAAATAGCTCCAATGATCATGGCATGCATTTTGGATTAATCAGCCAAGACTGTTCACCTAATCCTATTTCATTTTGTGCCCCATTTGCGTACTTCGAAATGGAGATTTTCCACACCAATCTCTCTGCAAAGTCGCAAGCCTTATTACGATTGTAGTGCCCTGACATGTTTTCACCAACAAATTTCTCTCATTTGTTCATCTCTCGACTCATCGTCACCTTATGATGCTTGCGAGGGTTTTCACCAATAATACTCTCTTAATTTAGTTTTCTCTTATCTTTCCATTGCCTTACGCTGCCCGTGAGGGTTTTCACCAATAAGACTTTCTCATTTATTCATTTTTCCTTGTGCTTTGGAACAAAAGTATTACCCATGATGTGAATCATACCTCTAGGTTTCTTGTCTAAGCATATTTTAAAGATTGATCAGAAGGTCTTTTCTTTGGACTGGGCGCGGGCTTTTGGAAGGGGTTAGAAAGAAAAGGCGGCATGCCGGCTTAAAAGCAATTTTAAATAAACAGGGTTCAACATTACAACTTTTAGAATCAGATCTTTTACAAAACCACAACTTCTATCTCAGTTTCTTCGATTTTGGAGAATTTTGGATTTTTATTTTGATGGGACCGAACCGTGAGGCTGCCTACATATCCTTAAAATGAATCAGGTCGAATGTAGTTCAAGACATATGAGTTGCTTTGTTTTTGTTACTTTTCTATTTCTTTCTTTTCTTTTCTTTTATTTTCTTTTTCTTTATTTTGCTTTACTTTTCCTCATTCTTTCATTTACTCTTTTTCTTTTCTTATTTTTCTTTTTATTTAAAATTTTAATTCTGACTTTCGATTCCAAAAAAGGGATATGCAAGAAAATAAATAAGGCTCAAAGGGGTAACAAAGGATAAACGTATTTAGATAGCTGATTAAATGCCTTCGACATTCCATTCGAAATATGACAAATATAAACAACACAAATACAAATAAACCAATGAAATAATACATAATATCTCTTGATTACATCAGAATTGATCAAAGAAACCAAAGAAACCAAAGAATTGATAGCCATATCTACACATTTGCCTTCTATTTCTGTTAAATACAAAGAACTATGGGAAAACACTCTTCTTATATTGAACGACCTCTACCAATTTGGGGCAAACTTGCCTTTAGCTTCAGCTTGATGTGGAAGGGTGCGTTTCAACACTTGCTGACCCACTTCAAATTTCCGGGAATGCACCTTCTTTTTGTATACTTTTTCCAGCCTTTTCTAGTACAATTGACCATGACACACTGCCTCTAGTCTTTTCTTATTTATAAAACTTAACTGCTCCAAATGGGTTTTGACCCACTCATCATCATCAATTTCAGCTTCAACAACAGTCCGAAGGGATGGAATTTCAACTTTCGTAGGTATAATTGCTTCCGTACCATATACCAACAAATAAGGAGTAACACCTACTGAAGTGTGAACAGTAGTCCGGTAACCCAACAAAGGAAAAAGGCAACTTTTCATGCCATTGCCTAGAGCCTTGCACCATCTTTCAAAGTATCTTCTTTATAATTTTGTTGGCCGCCTCAACATCTCCATTTTCCTTGGGGTGATACGGAGTGGAATTTCGATGCATAATCTTCAACTGTTGGCATACATCTTTCATCAGATGACTGTTAAGATTAGGACCATTGTCCGTGATGATTACCTTGGGGATTCTGAATTGGAAAATAAGGTTTGAATGAACAAAATCGACCACTGCCTTCTTGATCACAGATTTGAATGTCATAGCTTCAACCCACTTAGTAAAATAATCGATATCCACTAGAATAAACTTGTGCCCATTTGATGTCGCTGGGTCAATTGGTCCAACAACATCCATGCCTCAAGCAACAAAGGACCAAGGTACTGGACATTTTATGCGCCTCCGATGGTGGAGAATGAATCAAATCACTGTGTACCTGGCATTGATGACACTTGCGCACAAAGCTGATGCAATCTTGTCCCATGGTGAGACAATAATACCCTGCTCGAAGAATTTTCTTTTCCCAAAGATAACCACTCATATGCGGACCGTAAACTCCGGAATGCACTTCGGTCATGATGGTTGTGGCCTGTTTAGCATCTATGCACCTCAGCATTGCAAGATCTGGAGTTCTCTTGTACAAAGTTCCTCCTCAACCACATTATAGTAGGCATGCTGATGTGAACTTGAATATGCAAAGGGCAACATAAGCCTTATCCGGATGGTATAACATTGACGCCAAGGTAGCCAAGGCATCGACAACCTCATTATGGATCCTAGGAATACGCCTGAACTCTACTGATCTGAATTATTGACAAATATCATGCAAACATTGTCGATATGGTATGCGCTTCAAATCCCGAGTCCCCCATTCTGCCTGAATCTAATACACCAACAGATCTGAATCTCCCAAAACCTAGATTTCATGGACTCCCATGTGACACGTCTCGCGCCAATTCTGCCCCGAATCAGCGCTCAAACATGTCCAACGCCTCCACATCCGCGCCATCACACGCATGCTCCAGCATTCAATGCAGCATTCAATGCCCGTCAGCCTTGTCGGAGCACACCAGCATGCCTTGTCTGCCAGCTACTTCACAGCATGCTTGCACACCTTTTCTGCCAGCAGTAAATGCACCAGCATGCCTTGTCTGCCAGCCAGCCAAACTGTTCAGCTGCCCCTCTTATGTATAGTAGGACTTGTATAAATAGTTAGCACTTAGCCATTCAGAAAATCAATCCATCATCCTTCCTTCTCTGTAATCTAAGCATTGTAAAGCATTTTTCAAAGGCAATAAAGCTCATTTTCCCTCTGAAATTTCTGTGTTGCTATCCAGCGTTCCCTTAGTACGATTCTAGGCAACAAAGGCTTACCTGACTGCCAATTCCGCAGGCAGGTTCAATCTAGTGCCGCACGAACTTAGCTTCAGCTCTAAGTCCGTGACAAAGTGGTATCAGAGCAAACATGCTCTTCAACTTCTCTTACGAGGTGTCAGCTCATGAATGCACAAGCTCGAGTGAAGGCTACAAGTGCAAAGATGGGGGCGCTGAGTGACAGAGTGGAGCATGACGGTCCTTGGGCAAACATACTACTTCTCCGCCAAAGTAAAGCGGGCTTGAGCAAATGAAATTGTTGCGAACTCTAGATGAAACCACGAAGTGGACGCACCGACGAAGTGTGATGCCGTCTCCATGATTACGTGTCTGAGTCCCAAAGTTGGCAGCACGAGGAGGTGTGGTGCAAGCATGAATGAGGGTGCAAGTTCCGTGTGGAAGACAAAAGGAGTAGCAGCGAAAGTAATGCGTCGGGTCGCCGCATCATCGGGTGGGGGAGAGTTGTCACGTCCTCAGAGAAGGGACAAAGTAAAGCGTGCGGATTGGCATCAAGCTGCCTTGGGGAGGGGAGGTGCCTCTAGCCAGAAAGGCGCTCTGCCCTAGTTGCGTATTGGATTGGCCGAGTTAGGCATGCCGACCCGATTAAGTTTGGGGAACATGTCGCTTGTCTTGGACATGACTATGAAGGGAGCCGAAGCATACGGGGGGCACAACTGGTCTGGAGCTATTGCCGCTTCCTTGATGAGCCCATGGCAGGGCGAAACCAGTCTGCGCGCGGGGTCGGACGGGCGTGTCCGGGGCGGTTATGGGACGCCTCGGGCGCCAAGCGCCGCGGTCCGTCACACATGTCTATAGCTAACTTCAAACCTAGAATGCATGCCTCGTAATCAATCATGAAACGCAACTGGGTTGTAACAGGGTAGTGGTGCCCTATTTCATAAATGAGCACAACCCCTATTCCAACACCTTTCATGTCAGCGGCTCCATCAAAGAAAAGTTTCCAACTTGGATTTTCATCCTACTACACCTTATCAATAAGAATCAACTCTTCATCAGGAAAATAAGTCCTCAATGGTTCATACTCTTCATCCCCCGGGTTTCGTCCAAATACCGGCCACTTCTTGGGCTTTTATCGAGGTCCGAGTCACATAGATGATGTCAAACTCTATGCGTAAAATCTTCCACTTTGCAATTCTTCATGTGGGCTTTGGATGCTTAAAGATATACTTTAGAGGATCCAGGCGAGAAATGATGTAAGTAGTGTAGGACGACAGATAATGCTTCAACTTTTGTGCCACCCAAGTCAGGGCACAACATGTCCTTTCAAGGGGAGTATACTTAATCTCATAGGATGTGAACTTCTTGCTGAGATAATATATGGCTTGCTCTTTATTGATAGTGATATCGTGTTGACCCAGTACACAACCGAATGAACTATCCACGACTGTCAAATAGAGAACTAAAGGTCTCCCAAGCTCCAGTGGGACCAACACATGTGGGTTTGACAGGTACCCCTTGATCTTATCAAATGCCTCCTGGCACTCTTCATTCCATTTGACCCTATCATCCTTCTTTAGTAACATAAAAATGGGCTCACAAGTTGTCTTGAGTTAAGCAATAAACCTGTTGATGTAGTTTAAACACACAAGCAAACTGATAACCTCAGTCTTATTCCTCAGCGGTGGTAATTCTCAGATAACTTTGATCTTTGACAGATCCAACTTAATGACTCACCGACTACCTATCAACCCCAACAGTTTCCCAGATGGAACACCAAATGCAAATTTTGCAGGGTTGAGCTTAAGGTTTTACCTGCGGAGCCTTTGGAAAAACTTTCTCAAGTCCCCGACAAGGTCGGACTGTTGCTTTTACTTTATGATGATATCATCCACATAGATCTCAATTTCCTTGTGTATCATGTCATGAAATATGGTAGTCATTCCCTTATGTAGGTTGCCCCAATGTTTTTCAAACCAAATGGCATTACCAAGTAGCAATATGTTCCCTATGGTGTGATGAACTCTGTCTTTTCTGCATCTTTCTCATCCATCAAGATCTGCTGGTACCTCATGCAACAATCCATAAAAGACCTGATCTCATGCTTGGCATAGTTGTCAATCAAAATATGGATATTCAGCAATGGGAAATTATCCTTGGGACTTGCTTTGTTGAGGTCATGGTAATCAACATACACCCCGGTCTTACTATACTTCTTTGGTACTGGCACTACATTAGCTAACCAAGTGAGATATTGAGTGACCCGAATGACCTTTTCAACCAACTGATACACCATGCTGTATTGAAATTGACTAACAGGGCCAACCATTAACTCAATCCCAACACATAAAAAAGGTAAATTTTCAGATTTCTACAACAGAAAAAACCTCTAAGCAAGCACATAATTTCAATTCTTATTTATCAATTAGGAAATAGACCATGAGAACCTTTAGAAATGTTGATTCATTCTTTTAAACCAAGGAAGAGAAGAAAAAAGGAACGAACACATAGCCATGCTAATAACTTCACACAAAATACTCAAAAGAGCACAACTGATATAGAACTATCAATTTGGACACACCCCTATAATAAAATGGAATGAACAGAAGATGGATGAACATATTTGTTATTACTATGAAATTTAAATATGTCTATTTACGACCTATTCTAAGCCCGATTCAAGATGGGGGGGGGGGGGGAGGAAATCCGCCTGTTAAGTAATTCTTCTTTTAACAACAGCAATGAAAAATGTAGTTTACAACCAAATCCTTCTCTCCTAGATGCTAAAAATAAGGGATGAAACCGCAACGATGAAGCATAAAACACTAACACAACTCGAAAAAGAAGAACGATCTTCAAGTCCAACAAACTCAGACCATCCTTAATCAAACTCCATAGTTGGTAAATCAAATCAAGAGGCCAAATACATGTAATATTTTTTTGTGTTTCTATTTCTGGTAATCAAAGAATAAATTGAAGAAAGACCGAATCAAAGAAGATGACCTAAAATATCAAAAAAACCAAAGACTTCTTTTTCGGATCTGAAATTCTAAAATCTCTCAGAAAAATCTCCAAATGTTTTCTCCCCCCCCCCAAATCTCTGAAAACCCCACTATATATACTCAACTCTCGAAGCTTCTACCCTCTTCTCCAAGAAATTCCCAAATTTTATCTTAAAAGCCGCAAGAAACGAACCCCAATCTCACATATAACAAAACCCCAAAAATAGAAGGCATGGATGTGATTTCTCACATCCAATTGTTCCCATTTAACCAAGATTCCTCCAAGAAAATCAAAGCACGTGAGCATAACACCACCTAAGAGACGAATATCTTGTTTCAGATAAGAATGGTAAATATGCTGAAAATATTCTATCAGAAAACGGTCATGCCAAGTTGGAGAGGAGGGGACCATGTGGTGAGTTTGGGGAAGAAATCGCTTGAAAACTCAAACGAGTTGGGGCGATATGGACGAGCAGAATAGAGGACAAAGGTAGGTGCTGTTTCGATCTTGGATTTAAGGTTTATCTCTTGGAGAGAATTTTATAAGAAGTTTATATACTAGGGAAAAATAGGGCGGTCGTGGGAATGGGTCAGGGGTTTTTGGGCTGGACCTGGGTGGGTAAATTGGGATAAGATTTTGGGTTATAAGGGTTGGTCAAAATTGGATTGTTAGGGTGGAATTTGGGCTTAGCTCTAAGCCCAATTGGTTTTAAAAATAGCCCTTTTTCATTTTCCCCTTTTCCTTTTGTTTTTTCTTTAATTAATAAAATCCTAAAATCAACTCTTACATTAATTTAGTTTTAAAACTAAAAGTCACAATAAATATAAAATTACTTAGTCCAAAATCAAAAGGAAAAATCAATACACTAAAATTAAAAGGTGTAAATTGAGCTATTTTGTGATTTTTATTTTTTAATAAAAGTAGTAATTATTAATTAATTCCAAAAATATAAAATCAACCCTAAATACAATGCATGGAATTTTTGGTATTGTTTTGATTTTTAATAGAAATTAAATATGCACAAAAATACAACTAATTAATAAAATTCTACAAAAAGTCCCACGAAATTGAAAAATTGGAAAAAATTATTTTCTTATATTTTATGGAGTAATTTATATAGGGAAACGTGCTCTTCCACTCTTTGCTTGAATATCCGAAGGGTTTTCGTGCAAAGATAAAGTGAGCGGATACGAGCGATTTTTGCCCATTTGAATACCCCGAGGGAAGCATTTTCGAAAGATTTGAGCGAACTTTGCTTCCGAGGTTGCCTACATATCCTTGGATATAAAGGAATCAGGTCAATGTAGTTTGGGAGTAGGAACAGTGATGGAGTATACTGAGGTAGAGAGCCGGTTGAGGTACCATTTGTCGAAGTTCCGGTCCGCAGTACTGTTATTACATCAAACATACACAATAAAAAAACTAACTAAGTCTTTCATATATGAGTTAGAAGATTTGTATCTATAAGTCTTCTGAAGCTTGATCTTGAGTCTTAAATAGTTATTCGTGCAGACTTTAGATTTGAACCTTGATGCTTGTTAGCTGCAGGTGCTAACTCGTTCATCTTCAGCTTTTCGGATCAAGACCGTACTGTTGACTCGTATTCTTGCCACAAACTTGTGCTAATTTTAACTTGAATTGAATTTTAAAAAGACTCCCTTATTCTCCAGGTGGCGCCTGATTTCCAGAACTTGAACCTGTATTTCCTTGTTATCCAGGTGTGTGCCTGATTGCCAAAACTCGAACAGTATTCCCTTACTATCCAGGTGGGTGCCTGATATCCAGAAGTTGAACTGTATTCCTTTGTTATCCAGGTGGGTGCTTGATTGCCAGAACTTGACTGTATTCCCTTATTTTTCAGGTGGGCGCCTGATTGCCAAAACTTGAACTGTATTCCCTTGTTTTCTAGGTGGACACCTGATTGCCAAAACTTGAACTATATTCCCTTATTTTCTAGGTGGGCGCTTGATTTCTAAAACTTGAATTATATCCCCTTATTTTCCAGGTGGGCGCCTGATTTCCAAAACTTGAAATGTATTCCTTTTTTTTCCAGGCGTGCGCCTGATCGCCGAAACGTGAACTGTATTCCCTTGTTATCTAGGTGGGTGCCTGATTTACAAAACTTGAATTGTCTTCCCTTGTTTTCCAGGTGGGCGCCTAATTGCTAATGCTTGAAATGTCTTCCCTTGTTTTCTAGATGGGCACCTAATTGACAAAACTTGAACTATATTTCCTTTGTTCTCTCGGTGGGCGCCTGATTACCAAAACTTTAATTGTATTCCCTTGTTCTCTATGTGGGCGCATGATTTCCAAAACTTGAACTGCTTTCCCTTTGTTCTCTAGATGGGTGCCTGATTTCAACAAAAAAGACAAAATAAATGAAATATTTCTGCCCCAGTTTGGTAGTTAGGCGCATTTGTGAGTGTTAATTGAACCATGTTACCAGAAAATTTCAAAGAATTTAAAAGCTAGATCTCATTATCTAGGAGGGTCCTGAAAACTCTAGTTAAATGACAGTTTCTTAAAGCTAAATCTTGTTATCAATGAAGGTCTTAAAATTAAATCCCATTATCCAGGAGGGTCCTGAAAATTTCCAATTGAGTCTCGTCCTAATAATGAAAACTTCAAAACCAACTTATATTTCCTCAAAGTAGAACTTATGCTAGATCTTGTTACTCATGAATGTTTTGAAATTTAATTAAGTCCCATTGTCCAGGAGAGTCCTGAGAACTTTAAATTAAGTCCTATTATCCAGGAGGGCCCTGATAATTTACGGTCGAACTTGTCCGGTACATGCTTTTCATGCAGAGGTTTTCTCGAAATAAATGAAATTTCATGCCCCTATTTTAATCAAAGAAAATTCTTGTCAGTTTTGAAATGTGGTGGTTAGTTTGCGACATTCTTGCTGAGGTGGAACTTTTTGCTTTGCTTTGACTGGCTGCCTTGAGCTTGCCAAGAATTGTTTGACTGGCTAACCTTCAACTGCAGGACTCTGGATGACCAGAGTGCTCTACACCCAAACTTTTGTTTTACATTTCTGACCCTTCTACCTGAACCTCTGTATCTCCTACAAGATTACTAAACCATTCGACCAATGGAATACTCATTGACACCTTATTTCCCACTTTACATCATGCTATCTCCAGTATGTTTTGGCCGTACTTTGCTTTGTGCAATTTGAAAGTTGCTAATAAGCTTTGAAATCCTTTCGTACTTTCTTAAAAAAGACTGACATTAGAAGAACGTTAGAGAAATAAACCTAAAAGAAATGAAATGCAATGACTTCGAGAGTTAGGAATAAAGAAGAAAATCAAAAACTGGATGACTATTTGAGAGATAAAAAGAAAAGGGACTTTTCTGAGTGCAACATCTAATACCAATGATCAAGACATGCATTTAGGATTAATCAACCCAGACTATTCAGCCAATCAACTTTCAGTTGTCTTACTTTGTTCCCCGGGATCTCCATAACTCAATTTCTTCGCCAAATTACTAACCTTGTTCGGCTTGCGATGCCCTGAATGGTTGTCACCAACAAACCTGTCTCATTTGTTATTCTCTCAACTCACTGTCGTGTTATGGTGCCCGTGAGGGTTTTTATCAAACTGAACCTGCACGACCCTCCTAATAGTATCCATAAATGGATTGTTTTTGGTAATAGATGAACATTACCATATGTAAATTCGGGTGCATGATAGACATCGATACTCCAGCGCATTTCTCTGTCTGAATCAGAATAAATATGTTTTCAAACCTTTTTAAAATTCAAAGTGAATATTCCTGCGCGAATCTGAGCAACTACTTGTTCTGATTCTACATATTGATCATTTTGAACTAAAAGCAAACTTTAGGGTGGAATATTCACATTATATAGAATATATTCACTCTCAATAATTATATACAATTAATTTCTCTCATCTTCCGTCGCATTATGGTGCCTGTGAGGGTTTTCACCAATAAGACTCTCATTTTTTCATTTTTCCTACTTAGACTGGAGTGTTGCCCCTGATATGAATAACCTCTACTTACTTGACTTGGCATCTCTCAAAGACTAATTGGAAGGTCTTTCTTTGGACCGTAATGTGGGTGTTTGGATAGGGTTAGAAAGAAAAGATATCAAAAGGCTCAAAACAACTCAAATGGGTTCAAAATTACAACTCTTGGAATCAGATTTCTCATAACAACCACAACGTTCTTCCTAGTTTCTTTGCTTGGGGACTTTTGAATTTTTATTTTGATGGGGCTGAACCGTGAGGCTGCCTACGTATCCTTAAAAGGAATCAGGTCGAATGCAGTTTACATCATAGGAATTGCTTTGTGGTTGTTACTTCTCTTTTTCCTTTTCTTCCTTTTATTTTTCTTTCTTTTTCTCTTTTTCTCTTTTTCTCTCTTTTCTTTATTTCATTCTTTTCCATTCTTTCCTTTTCTTTTCTCTTCTCTTTTCTTCTTTAATTCATTACTGAATTTCATTATTGATTCTAAAAGAGCGTATGAAAGAAAATAAATTAGGATCAAAAGGATAACAAATGATAAAGTGTTTAGATATCAGAACAAAATGCCTTCGTGATTCCAATTTTTAAAACATGCCAAGTACAAACAAGTACAATTTAAGCAAAAGAAATCATACATAATATCTTTTCATTGCATCAAAATTGATAGCCATGTCTACACATTCGCCTTCTATATCTGTTAAATACAAAGTACCATTGGATAACACTCTCATCACGATGAACGATCCTTGCCAATTTGGGGCAAACTTGCCTTTCACCCTAGTCTGATGTGGAAGGATGCGTGTCAAAATTTCCTTGGACACACCTTCTCATTATATGCTCTTGACATTCTCTTTTGATACAACTGGTCATGACACACTGTTGCCAATCTTTTTTCATCAATTAAACTCAATTGCTCTAGACGATTTTGACCCACTCATCGTTATCAATTTCAGCTTCAACAACAACTCAAAAAGATGGGAATTCAACTTTCGCGGGTATTGTCACACCTCCTTTTTTACATACCACCCTCGGAAGGATAATATGTATAAGGGAATTTTTTCATATAAAGTGACATTATTCGAAATGAGATTATTTATTTATCAGAGTCGCCACTTGGGATAGGTTTGGCTTTTTGGTGTCCCAAGTCACATGTTAATCTTGAATCCCAAATCGAGGAAATTTTGACTTTCCAAATGAAGTCTGCGAACCAGAAATTCTTGAGTAAGGAATTATGTTAACCCGAGGGAAGGTGTTAGGCACCCTCGGATTCCGTGGTTCTAGCACGGTCTCCGAAACTACCATAATTGGCTCATTATCTGATATTAAACATGTTCATCCTATAGTGAAATTTAAAAATTACTTACCATTTTTCATTTTATTCTTGAGAAAGATTGCAACAGTATTAAAATGCGTCTCGAACCACGTCACATAAATGCACACGTGATTTTTGACATATTTTAACACCATCGAGATTTGGATTTGGGTCACATAAATGCGCACCCGAGTTTAATAAGATAAAATTATTAAATAATGCGTCTAAAGCAACTAACGCGTTGTTAATTTTGTGTGAAACCATGATAATTTTCTAAATGGCGCGTCTTGAGTTCTAAGGATTTTAAAAAATATATAACTAATGAGGGCCACGTAATTTGTGAATTTTGTTTGGCCCGACGCACCTCAATTTAATTCTAAAAGGATATCCTAAAAATGAACTAAATTTATCTATTTAAAGAATGTCTCTGAAAAAAACCTAATTAATTAGCTTTATGAATCAACTATTAGTTGAGGCATTTGAGGGAGCCTGAACCTCAAGACCAAGTCCAAACTCAAACAAGAGGATCTTCATTACTGAAAACCCCTTAATATAAATTTGCTACTTAACTTGAAAGGCCCAAAACATGCATTACAAATTTAAACCCATGGCCTTAAATAAGGCCTTAAACATTTTGGGCTTCGTAATTAGCCCAGGAAGAAGGATGTGTCATTCAACTTTATCAGAAGCTATCTGACGCTGGGGCTCAGCGCAAGCCCAATTTGAAGGCAAGCTAGAAATTGGGACTCAAGCTCAAATCCCTGATCAGTCCATAAAATGGACCAATTCGAAATGAGCTGGTAATATTTGGGCTTCTTAACATGCCGATTTTTAGTTGGATGGGTGGCCTATTAATTAAAAGGTTGGCTTCGGATTTTGTCTAACTTCTTTTAAGTTTGAAACTATCCCAATATCAATCTTCTTCAAAGGCTAAAAAAATCTTAAATAGCTACAACAATCAAACACAAAACGGACTGACTAAGGCAACTAAAGCAATTTAAAATAACTAAACATTTTAAAACAACTGAACAACTTAGCAGTGCTCATGATCCAATTTCAAAATAACTAAGGCATTTTAAAACAACTAAAACTAATTACAGCATGTTTCTCAGTAGGACATTCGGACCAGCATTGACATAAAAGGGGCTCAGGTGTTTTGGCTCAAGAGATATGAAAAACCTTTAATAGACTAACATGAAATTTAAGCAATTGAATCTAATGGGCCTATTTCTAGATTTAGGACAGAATCCAAACTACTCTTAGCTAAACTAATCGATTCAAGCTACTCTTACCACGATCCTAATTTAATTACAAAAACAACAAGGTTGTACAATGTCAAATTCGAGTACCTTGTTATTTGCACTACTGCCTACTGAATAATACAACACTCTTAATGCATAAATCAATAAGTTGAACAAATATATAGGACTACACTACTCATTATAAATCAGATGAACAAACAGGGATTCAGAACAATGCAATAAGCTTGATCAACTTTTCATTCAAATGAAAATTCAATTACATGTTTCCTTAGTTTTGGGCCATGGAAGGTTAGGCAAATACCTGGAAATTGGAACAAAATGTGAGAAAATAGAAGTCAGCTAAGCAACAACGCAGAATGGACAACAATTGCGGCATAAATCGGCAATCCAAATCGAAAACCCAAGCAACAAAGGATAGGATTGCAGTAGATTCCGAAACAACTTCAATCAACCCACAAAATCAGCTGAATTTTGAAAACCAAGCTTGATGAACCAATGCAACTGAATAAAAATAGACCTGGAATTTTTTTTGAATTTTTCAGTTGTTTTTCAGTGGTTTTGAATTTGAATTTTTGAATTTTTTTGATTTCTCTAAGCTCTAGACTTTGAATTTTGAAATTTCCAGATTTTTGGATCTCTCCCCCCTCTAAAACTTCTATTGCAAGGCAAGGGATTGCCCTTTTTATAGGCAAAGGCTAGGGAAACTTTCAGATTTCCTTTTACACCCTTAGTCCCTTACCTAATTTCAGTTTTTAGCTACTTAGTCCTTCAATTCATGCCTTGTTGATCAAGTTATACTACCAACTTCCTGAATTTTAAATTAAAACCTCAAGCTAGAAGGTTCTTGGGGGTTCCATTTCAGTTATTGAAGATTTTTTTCTTGTAGAATACCTATACTACCCCTGACTTCATCCCTGAATTGCTAACTTCGGTCAACTAACCCCAGCCCTCTTTTTTTACTTGGTCAAAGTGACCATGATTAACTAACAAGGAACTTGGCCTATTCAGCAATAATCAAACAATACTTCAATTAACAAAATTAACTAAACCTATTTTTAATCCTAAATTAATTCCTAATAGTTTCAAATTAAACTACTATTGGGCAATTGTCAATTAAACGGGAATCTAAGATAATAAGTGAAAATTAATCAATAACATTGATTTAATACGAAGAGATAAGAAATAAAAAAACTTAAACTAACAAAAGTAAAAAAACCTAGAATACTGATTACTGCAAATAAAAAATAAAGACCACATGCATGAATGGATTAACAGAAAAACAAAGTCTAAACTAATTTTAAAAACAAGGAATTTTAAATAATAAAAGAAAAATAAGAAGAACTTACCTATGTAAGGTTTGAACAAGGCTGGATTCCGATTCAAATCCCAAAATAATGTTAGACGTTTGTTCTTTTCCAAGAACAAATGGAAGCATTATTTTGTGACTCAAATCGATCTCCGGACTCTAGGGTTCTGCCTTTCTATGATTTAAAATTCTAGAACTCTGGGCGAGATTTGAAGGCTATTGATGGTGGATTCAGAAAGAGGAGGGTGAGGAGGCCATAGGGTGTTAATTTGGTGAGGTTTGCAGGTGGCACCGTCGTACACGGCGGAGGCGGCGCTAGGGTTTTGGATATTTGACGGGCTTGGAGGGGATTTGAGAAAAACAGAGCTTGGATCTGTAATAAGGAGGAGGAGAGGAGGCCCTGGTGTAAATTTTGGGAGATTTGGACAACTGCTAGCGGTGGCGGTGGACGGTGGTAGGCAGCGGAGGATGGCGGCGTCATACCGAAGGTTAGAGAGTTCTGAGAGATGGTAAGGTAGGGGGCTTGAGGGGGGTGAGGTCTTGTTTGGACAGATTTATATCGAATGATATGGGCTTATGGATCGTCCGATCAAGAAACCTCGATGGTCCTAATTGAAAGTTGCCCAAACGACGTAGTGTAGGAGTTAATGGGGCTAGATCGGGTATTTGAGCTGGTTTTGGCTGGGTTAAACGAGTTTGGGAAGGGTTCTTTGGGATGCAATTTAAAAAAGGCCCAAAAATTGGTATTTATTAAGACCCTATTTTTCAATTCTCTTTTTCATTGTCTCTTCTATTTTTTCTTAGATTTTTATTAAATACAAAATTAAAATAAAAAGACCTGATTTAACTCTAAAATTAACTAATTAATTTTCAAAGATTTACTAAATCCTAATTGAAAAAGAAAACTAAAGAAAAATGGAAAATTAAAAGTAAAAATGCAAAAGGACTATTTTTGTTATTTTTCGCTTATTTTTGCAATGTTCATTAACTAATAAACCTAAAAATCTTAAAATGAGGTTCTAAATGCAATTGCACTTTTTTGTATTTTTTTTTATGAATTATATCAATTAAAATGCACACAAAAATACAAAAAAACATAAAATCATTCAATTAATTCCCTAAAATTAAATTATTAAAAGAAAAATCCTAATTTTATGAATTCTATAGGAGTAATTCAGGCGAGGCAAAAACCACGCGCTCACAGGTATCACTGCTTCTGTTCCACATACCAACAAATAAGAATTTGCACCTACTGAAGTGCAAATGGTAGTGCGATAACCCAACAACGCAAATGGCAACTTTTTATTCCATTGCCTGGAATATTTTACCATTTTCTGAAGTATTTTTATATTTTTGTTGGCTGCCTCGACTTCTCCATTCGCCTTGGGGCGGTATGGGGTGGAATTGCGATGTGTAATCTTAAACATTTGACATTTTTCTTTCATTAGATGATTGTTAATATTGGCAACATTATCCATGATGATTATCTTTGGGGATCCCTAACCGACAAATGATATTTGAATGAACAAAATCAACCACTGCTTTCATCGTCGCAGACTTGAAAGTTTTAGCTTCCACCCACTTAATGAAATAGTCAATGGCCACTAGAATGAACATATGTCCATTGGATGTTGGTGGGTCAATTGGTCCGATGATATCCATACCCCAAGCAACAAAGGGCGATGGTGCGGACTCGGGTGCAATTCAGATGGCAGAGAATGAATTAAATCTCCGTGTACTTAGCATTGATGACATTTGCGCATGAAACTGATACAATCTTGCGGTTCGCAGACTCCGGAATGCACTTCGGTCATAATAGTCGTGGCCTGTCTAGAATCTATGTTTCTTAACAATCCAAGATCTAGAGTTCTTTTGTATAAAACTCCTCCACTGAAGAAAAATCCACTTGTCAAACGTCGAATCACTCTCTTCTGATCCCTTGTTTCTTGTACTGGATACACTCCCGACTTGAAGTACTCCTGATATCATGGAACCAAGGCTCACCATGAAGTTCTTCTTCCACCATGTTACAGTAAGCATACTGATCACGGACTTAGATATACAAAGGATCTTATAAGAATTGTCTGGATGGTGCAACTTTAACGCCAAGGTAGCCAAAGCATCGATAACCTCGTTATGGATCCTTGGAATAAGCCTAATCTCTACTGATCAAAACCATTGATAAAGATCATGCAAATATTGTCGGTACGGTTTGAGCTTTAAATACCATGTTTCCCATTCGCCTTGAATTTTGTGCACCAGAGGCCCGGGTCTCCCAAGATCAAGACTTCCTGGACACCCATGTCTATAGCTAACCTCAAACCCAAAATGCATCGTACTTAGCCATGTTGTTGGTACAATAGAAATGAAGTAACATGGTAGTGATGCCCTGTTTCAGAAGTAAGTACGACCCCTATTCCGACACCTTTCATGTTAGCATCCCTATCAAAGAAAAGTTTCCAACCTAGTTTTTCACCCTGCTCCATCTCATCAATATGCATCACCTCTTCATCGGGAAAATAAGTTCTCAATGGTTCATACTCTTCATCGACCAGGGTCTCGGCCAAATGATCGGCCAATGCTTGGGCTTTTATCACGGTCCGAGTCACATAGATAATGTCAAACTTTGTGAGCAAGATTTACCATGTTGCGAGCCTCCCTGTGGGCATATGCTTCTGAAAGATATACTTTAAAGGATCCAAGCGAGAAATGAGGTATGTAGTGTAGGACGATAAGTAATGCTTCAACTTCTGTGCTACCCAAGTTAGGGCGAACATGTCCTTTCAAGGTGAGTGTACTTAACCTCATAAGATGTGAACTTCTTGCTAAAATAGTAGATGGCTTACTCCTTCCTGCCAGTGATGTCATGTTGGCCTAATACATGGCCAAACAAATTTCCAACACATGTGGGTTTGAAAAGTTCCCCTTTATTTTACCGAATGCTTCCTGACATTTATTAGTCCATATTTGACCGCAACATCCTTCTTTAGTAGCTTAAAGATGGGCTCACAAGTTGTCATGAGCTGAGTAATAAACCTGCTGATATAGTTCAGCCTCCCTAGAGATCTTATCACCTCGGTCTTGTTCTTCGGTGGTGGATATTCCTAGATATCCTTGATCTTTGACGGAACCAATTCAATGACCCGCCTACTGACTATGAATCCTAATAGCTTCCCCAATGGAACATCAAATGTGCACTTTGTAGGATTGAGCTTGAGGTTGTACCTGCTAACCTTTTGGAAAACTTTCTCAAATCTTTGACGTGGTCAAACTGCTTCCCGGACTTTATGATCATATCATCCACATAAACTTTGATCTCATTATGTATCATATCATGGAATATATCTGTCATTGTCCCCATGTAATTTGCCCCAATATTTTTCAAGCCGAATGACATGACCCGGTAATAATATATTCCCCACGGCGTGATGAATGCCGGTTTTTCTGCATCTTCTTCATCCATTAAAATCTGATGATACCCCGCATAGCAGTCCATAAAAGATGCGGATCTCAAGATTGGAACAATTATCGATCAAAATGTGGATATTTGGCAGTGAGAAGTTATCCTTTGGGCTTGCTTTATTGAGATCGTGGTAGTCAACACACACGTTAGTCTTGCCATCTTTCTTCGGCACAGACACAACATTGGCTAGCCACGTGGGATACCACATGACTCGAATGAATTTTGCATTAAGATGCTTCGTGACTTCTTCACTCTCATGTCAGTTTTGAACTTTCTCAACTTCTGCTTAATAGGAGGAAATGCTGGATCAATTGGCAGTTTGTGGACCACCAAATCGGTACTCAACCCTGGCATGTCATCATATGACCATGCAAAATATCCTTGTACTCGAACAATACCCTAATTATTTCTTCCCTGATTTGTGGTTGAAGATGGACACTTATCTTAGTTTCTCTGACATTATCTGGATCCCCTAGATTGATTGCACCATTTCATTCAAATTAGGCTTCGTATTTTCTTCAAAATGACTTAGTTCTTTACTAATCTCTTCAAAAGCCTCATCCGTATCATATTCTGATTCATCATCACACTCTATTTCTTGGATTATTATTTTAGAGTTAGATTGACTTTTAAGACCGGGCCAAAGATTCCTCATGCATGTCATGTCATTGAAATCAGTGTAAAAAGAACTATACAAAGAAGAAAAGAAAACAAAAATAAGACGATAAGGAATGATGGAAAAAAGAGATTGCATTTCATTAAAAATAAAAGATAACACGGTTTGTACATCAACAAGCGGAAAACAATAAATCTGGGTCACAGCCCTATAATGACCCAGATTGAAAGCAAAACAAAACAAACTACCAAGAATCTTTTCGGGTAGGGACCTGGAAGAGGAGTAGCCTTCCAATTGTTAAGCTTTACATTCGGCCCGATGACCTGCACGCCTGCTTTGCTAGAACCTTATCCAAATTCAACCATGTTCACATCATCAAACAACCTCTTGAACCTTTCAATTAACTCATCATCAATGTCAACCACAGAACTTGGAACTGTCGTCACTGGGAATTTTCTGGCAGCAGGCTTGACGAAAGACCCGGTGAGACGCGGGATAGGCTTTGGAAGTGCCCAAGCCCTCTGTTTCAACTTTCTAGCCCTTTTAGCATCTGCTGCTATAGGTTTGAATCCAAGATCGGACCTACCCAAGTTTTCAGGGAGGGACACTGGCTGTATGATACCCTGCAAAGATGCACCCAGACCTTTATCGAGCATAAAGCCATTTTTCAGCATTACAAAGGCCACCCTGACTGATGCGGATGTTACTTTTGGATTTGGAATACATTTCCCTTCTGGAAGTTTCTCAACCAGCACTGTTTCAAAATTCTGATAGACCCGGGGCCTTTTTTCATATTCAACCTCAATGAACGGGACAACGACATCACTGTGAGCACACAATTTATCCTCGCTATGCATGACAATCTCTTGTCTATCCCATTCAATCTTGACCATCTGGTGCAGAGTGGACAGGACTACTTTGGCGGTATGAATCCAAGGTTGACCTAACAGCAAATTGTAGGAGATGGCTACGTCCAGCACCTGGAACTCCATGGTGAATTACACCGGTCCTATTGTCAACTCAAGCACTATATCACCTACTGAATCTTTCCCTCCACCGTCAAATCCCCAAACATAGATGCTAAAATTTTATCGGGAATGTGAGCCTCGTTTAGAATTTTCATCAAGGCCCGACGATGCTCGTTTGAGTGGATTTAAGATGACAACAATGAAACTGAGCAAGCATCTTTCTTAACTGTTCCATGATGGAATAATATTTTACCTTCATTTTTCTCAAAACTTCCTCCGTTCTTCCTCAATGACTGCTTTCTTTACTGGAACTGGATTATCTCTGGTTGCCTTAGCTTTTCTTTACTCTTTTGGGGTAAAGCATCTCCCCGAACGAGTTAGTCCTTGGGCCTCATTGACTTCATTTTTCACTTCCTTTCCCAGTAGGTCACTATCACCCGTTTGTAGCTCCATGGGATAGCCTTGGTGTTGACTACCGACAACTAGGTTACAGGTTTAATAATGACAGGGTCCGTACGGGCATCCTTTACAATCACGATAGGCTTTTGCCAAACCTGGAACAACCACTTTTGACTTATCTTTCTTTCATACAACATTATTTTGGGATCCTTTATTGACTACCACAGATGGCTCACCATTTGTCACGCTCAACTCGTTCCCCGATCCTTCAGACATTGGTTTTTTGACATTCTTGGCCTCACTATACTGAATCATCATAACAGACTGTGAGGGCTTCTTAGGTTCTCCTCCCTTGTGTACTATCTCAATCATGTTTGTCTCCTCATGGGTTGGCAATGAGTTCTGGTTGATGTTGGGTGCCTCTGGAGTTTGAACTTCAATCCAGTTTGTGTCGATGAGCTCCTGGATGGCACTTTTCAAGTGCCAGCAATTCTCCATATCATGCCCAGAGTACCAGAACAATATTCACATATCAAAGAGTAATCAAGTTTCTTTTGGAGGAGGGTTTGGCAATTTCAACTCAATTGTTCTCAACATATCCAACTGTCTCAATCTTTGGAACAAATTGGTGTAAGACTCCCCTAACGGGATAAAAGTTTTCTTGTGCTGCGACCTATCATTTTTGAATGCTGGACTAGGTCAGAAACCTAGACCGCTAGGGTTTCGGTAGGCTCGTATGGGTAGGTAAGCATTTTGTGGAGTTGAGTAGGTATTTTGTGGGGCTAATGCTCGCCATTGTGAGTAAGGATGAGGCTGGGTATATGACTGGGCGGAGTGGATCGAAATTTGAGGGTTTGGTGGTGGGTAGTAATGTTGGGGTAGATTATACGGGGTTTGGGTATAGGTATGGTGATGAGGTCGAGGTTGGGTATAATGGTGTGACGGGCCCCTCTGTCCAAACCATAACCCTTAATCAACTATTGCCACATCTTCTTGCTTCTTCTTTCTGATCACTCCCTCGATACCATTTTGCATGCCTTGAGTGGTTGCTTTGATGGCCGAATAGCTCATCATTTTGCTTGATTTAAGCCATTCTTCCACCCTGCCACCCATCTTCACTACCTCGTTGAATAACTTGCCTATGGCCGAGATCAGATGTCCATAGTAACTGGGTTCCAAAGCATGCAGAAAAGTATTCCACCATTTCATTCTCTTCCATTGGAGGGTTAACCCTTGCTGCTTGCTCTCTCCAGTGAAAACCATATTCTCTGAAGCTTTTATTGGGCTTCTTTTCAATCTTATTTAGAGACAATCGATCAGAAATAATCTCGATGTTGTATTGGAAATGACGGGTGAACGCTTGGGCCAAATCATCCCAAGAATAACACCTATTGTGATCCTGCCTAATGTACCACTCCAGCGACGTGCCACTCGAACTCTGGTTAAAGTATGCCTTTAACAGCTCATCTTTTCCTTCTTCCCCTCTCATATTGCTACAGAATCCCCTCAGGTAGGCCATCGGGTCTCCATGCCCGTCATATAGGTCGAATTTAGGCATCTTGAAGCCTATAGGAAACTAAACATCATGAAATAGACACAAATCTTTGTAGGCCATGCTCACCTGGATTCCCAATCCTTGCATGCTTCTGAATGATTGTTCAAGGCTCTTTACCTTCATGAACATCTCCTTCTACTCTAGGTTTTTAGGTGGTTTCTCAGTCTCAACTGAGAGGTCAAAACAAGGAATGTAAGAGTAATAAATTGGGGCCTTGAAAGTAGGCTCTGATGGGATAGTATTGGTTATCTTGGGTTTGAAGCAAAGGCTCACTAGAGGATCTATGGAGTGTAGGGGGTGGAGGTGCCACGAAAACAGGGGTAACTGCTGGAGGGAGATATGGGATTGGTTTAGCTGGTGGTGCTTGTGTGGTTTAAGAAGTGGTGCCTTGATAGTGCTGGAAATAGGGGAAGCTGGGAGACGAATCAGTAGTGAGAGGTTCGTGGACTGACCCAATGGCGGGACGAAAGCAGGGTAGGCGGAGTATGATGGTGGTGGATGCCCTTTCATCCACGCATGCTACATCTCTGCCATTTGGTGTTTTAACTTGTGCAACTCCTCTTTCAGGTTAACATCAGACTCTTCCACCTCCTTGGATTGATCAATAACATTTGTATCCAATTCTTGGCCAGTTATGATCAACTTGTCTTTGGACCTGGTGTACTAGGGGTGAGTTGCCAGAATTCCGAACAAACTAACCACCTGCCTGTACTTGATGACAACAAGCAAAGTCCTTAGCGATTTGAGCTTAACAGATAGGAAACCTCACATTGGGGGAATGCAATGCACCTAAGCAGTTAACTATTTCTATTATGGATTTGAACGACTTCTTGCGTCATCCTGGCTTTTCACTAATTTCCATTATGCACTTTCTCTTTTTCATTCTTGATTTTCTTTTCTCTATTCTTGTTCTTTATTATTTCATTTTCACTTTCCACAATTATCTTGTTTTACCTTTTTTTTTCTCTCTCATTTCACGGTTATGATCGAATCTTATAGGGATTGCCTAGGTATCATGACTCCGCATGAATCAGACCAAGCATAGTTTTGGGAGTAAGTGCAAAATAAATAAAGATACATTTGTTGGGTTTACAATTTTTCGTAAAATAAAAATACAATAAAAGCAAACGCCCTTGTTATAATGACTTCTACTGCAGATATTAATCATAAAAACTAAGAAACCCGGAAAAGTGGACTAATAGACTCCAACTGAAAAATGAAAATACAAACTCGAAAATGGACTTAACAGACTCCAAAGAAAATGAAAATACAGACTCGAATAAAAATCATGAATACATAAGTTCCTCAATTACTCTTGGGGATCGCGAGACATCAATCGGTCTCACCGCGGGCTTACGCGCCATATCTTTTTGAAGGAAAAATAGGTCATCCATAATGTATTGGGAAAAAATCATAACGGAGGTGAAGAACATGGACCTGGTCATGTCCTCACACTCGTTGCTCTTCATCAGAATGTAGTCCGCAATGCTTCTAACTCTTTCTCTGATAATACCTTTCTCTTGAAGCAACTGCCCAATCAGCTGAGATCTGGCCCCTAATACTTTTTCACTTGTATGATTTTGCTTTTGAAGCTGCTGCAGGTCTTTTTCTAACTGTGACATCAAGGCATAGCAGTGTTCCTTTCTTTCTTTGAAATCTTTTTCTTGCTTGGTCATTTTGCTCTCAAGAACAGTGATCTTTTTCTTTAACCCCATGACTCCATTGTCATATTTTTCTTTTAATTGTTGAACCAAGCCTGCTCGTTCTCCGTATTTTTAGCCAATTTTGTTCAAGCTCTTGCCAGCTTGCCTTCGGCCTTATTCAGATAAAAACCATATTCACCCACTTTCTGCCTAAGATTACTTATAAGCTTTTCATCTTTTGAACTTCTAGCTGAGTTTTTGGCTGCTATTTTCATTTCCTGAATTTGGGCTCGTAGGGCTTCATTTTCTTTTGCTAGCTTTTTCTTCTCATCTTCATCCGCGACGGCTTGCAAACCATTCTCGAATTGAAAATCCTTGACTTGCATTTTCAGCTTGTTATGGTGGCCCTTTACTCATTTTCTTTAGCCAACCAATCCCATTGTTCCTATGATGCCTCAACAAATTCTTGAAGATGGGGCCTTTTGGCTAGTCTTCCAAACTCAACACTTATTTTGAACTATGCGAGGTAACCGGGCAAGATTTCACCCTTGGATAGATCACGCACTTGGGTGTTTGCTGTCAAGTATTAACACTCACTCCAAATATGGCAAACCATTACTTCATGAAACTGACCATCACAGCGGATCTCGAATACCTGAGTACTAAGGTCTTCATCCTTTGAAACTACTTGACATCTCCCCAGCTGTCTCAAGACTTGGTGCGAGGCATAGGGCTGTACATCTCTGAGTTCCATCAAGAGGAAATGAAGACCGTTGGCAGGCATATATATGATTTCATCAACAGGAAGCCAACCCAACTTCCATTCTATTTGATTTGGAGTGACGGAGCGGAGGCGAGATATCCATTATGTGAGCCTTTCTGGCATGTTAAGCCCATTGACCCTTATGTAAAACTCCTCTATGTAGCTTTCCCATGTTGACCCATTGTTCATGTACTGAGGATGATGACATAAATTATGAATCATCCACATTTGTAGGAACAAGTTGCACCACTCAAAAAAGTCTACTCCGACTTTGCAGGCTGTGAGAGCTCAAAATATTTCAAACATATCACGGGAAATACTAAAAGATCCAAAAATACTATCATGAAGGCGAAACATCTATACTCTTCCAATTTTAGTCGATTCTTTTTGCTGCAAATTTTACTCTCCGGGTTTTCGTATCTCCCTATGTGTCTATACCACTAATATATAAACAGTGGAGTAGAAAACCCAACTGCCAAATCTGCATATTAGACCCCCCTGTTTATTTTTAGCAAATTAAGAAACTTGTGAGGGGTGAAGACTCTCGGGGTAACCAGATATTTGTGTCTCAAAGCTTTGTTACTCCTAACATAATTGGCTATCTCTTCTAAAGTGGGTGTGAGTTCAAAGTTTGAGAAATGAAACATGTTGTGGGCTGGATCCCAAACTATAGCCATTGCTTTTATTACGTCTACTCTAGGCCAGATTTTCAACAACCTGGTCAGACCCCCCAAGTACTGGTTGACCACATCTCATCCTGATTTTCCCAGATCTTCCCACCACATGTAAAGTTCCAAAAGAATCTTGGTCATGACCTTCATCGGCAAGTTTTGACTCGTGATCATACTGCACATTTAGATTAAGGTGATTGGTTTACACACAAAGTGAATCTCATTTGAAAAACTGACAAAAGGGGTTATTTTTGCAAAAATCAAGAAATTAGAGCTACTTTTGAGAATACGGCACTTCAACACTTTGAAATGGAAGTTTTTAGGGTTGTGCTCGCTAAGTGGCCAAAATTGACAAACACAGTCAGTGACTATTCTCGAAAAAATAGTCCTCCAGCGTCCCGTCGCGACATTCAGCTATTTAGACAAGAATGGCATGACCCACTTTATTTACGACAAAATGATGATGCCTCATATTTGTTTTAATTTGTTTTCCAAAAAGCGGGACTTGACCCGATGGGGGGTTCCCTACATATCCCATGTTTAGTGAGAATCAAACCCGCGTAATTCAGCCAGTTTTGACACAACTAAAAAATATAAACACTTTGAAATGATTTTTCTACTCTTTTCTCTTTTTTTCTCAAAATTTTTGAAAGAGTTTCGGGATTTTTTGGATATTGGATTTTGGGCAACGGATGAAATTTTCTCTCATTCTCCACTTGGTCTTTTTTCTTTTTCTGTAATTTTTTTTTGGTTTTTCTCACTTAATCTAGAAGTTGTTCAACATGCAGTCCGAAACAAATTAAATGCACATGTAGCACATAAAATTGCATTAAGTTGGATTTTATTTTCAAGTACGCCTGTCATAGACGGACTCAACCCATGTGTTGAGTCCCAAAAGTCAAATTCATATGATGCAAACAAGCGTTCCTACTAGGGCTCAGCATCTGCTTCTTCCCCTCCTAGCTCCCTTCTTCTGCTTCTTCTTCGTCCTCCCCAAAACACACACGTCTGTGGCTGCTGGAAGAAGAAGTTTGCACTTCAAAATATAAAATCGGAAAAAAATTAAAGAAAAAATGTATTCAGTTTTGTTTTCTTCTTAGTTTGATATAAAGAGTCAGAAAAGGGGTTCAGTGCTTCTTCGGGATTCTCATGCGAAATGGATTCCGTTTGAGAGGTTTTTGAGTTAACAGCGCTATTGCTTTCCGTGATTTGGTTCTTCGGAGTTGAAATCTGGGGTTTAAATGCTGTCTTTTTGCTGCTGGATTAATATTGCTGGGTTGCATTTGAGTTGATTTCTGCGTCATTTGGCTCATTTCAGTGTTCAATTAGGTCAGTTCTCAATTTTTTGGTATTGGTATTTTGTAAATGATGAAAAACTGTTGAATACTTGTTGGGTTTATTATCTATTTGTTCAAGTACGATTCTTGCTGATTTTGCTGTGTAATGAATGTGTATCTTGTTCTCCATTTGAATTAAAAAGGAATCAACTCATGTGGATATATGCAAATCTGGTTTGTTGACTAAATCCATCCGACTTTGTGGTGAATAGCCAAAATCTCACTTGAAATCACAGTCGTTTAGCTAAGTGAAAACTGCCGAGGCCCTTGTTTGTGATTCTTTGAAGACTTGGTGACCGTTTACTTTGAGTTCTTAAATGAATAGGCAACGTTTTTCCAGATTGTTCTTTTGACTCACTAAATTTGGTGTTAATTTCTGCTTCTTTGTACTTGTACCATTCAACACATAGAAGAAAATAATTCAAACACAAAACTCTATGCAATTTGTTAAAGAAAATCGTCTTCAAATCCAAATGAGATTGGAATGATTTTATGGAAGAAGTTCTATGGGCTTATAGGACGACTCACCGTACGCTAACAGATGCGACTCCTTATTCACTCGTTTATGGAGTCGAAGCCGTCTTGCCACTTGAGCGTCAAATACCTTCGTGACTATTCAAGAAGGGATTATTGATGAACAAAATGCTCGACTTTGATTAGCAGAGTTGGAGGCTCTTGACGAGGAGAGGTTTGAAGCTCAATAGAGTCTTAAATATTATTAAGCTTGTGAGCATGTGATTTTTGCCCTATATGAATCATTCCTATTAATTCAAAACAAAATAATTTCCTTCGTTTGTTTGCAATTTTTGATTTTCCATGGGATTTTCTGTTAATGATTTTCATTTGCTTGTGCATATTTATTTTATCTTAATTAATGAAAAATATAAAATATGTGGCATGTGCATTTAGGAGTTAATTTTACATTTTTAGAATTATTCAATATTTAAATCATTTTATAAAAAAGGAAAAATAAAAAAATAGCTTAATTGCTCTTTTATTTTATTTTGATTTTTAAGTAATTTTGCTTTCGTTGTAATTAGTTGTGATAATAATTATAGAGGACAATTAGTATTTAAATTTAGGATTTATGATTTATTTAGTAATTTTAGAAAAATGAAAAAAGAAGGAAATGAAAATCTGGAAAAATCAAAACAAAAGAAGTTTTAAATAATAAATTGGGACATTTTTGATTTAAAACATCCCAATACACAAAAGACCCACCTAGAATCGGCCTAGACCCGACCCCAGACCCGGTCCAGGTCCCACCTCCAATCCAAACGACGTTGTTTAGGCTGGAATGAATCTCAACCGTCTATGATCTTCAATCTGACGGTTGGGAACTCGGGGTTCCCTAATATAAATTTGTCCTAAAGACCCCTACCCCCAAGCCCGTCTCTAGCACCCCATCTCACATACCCTAACGTCGTCAGTGGGAAATCGCCTCTGCCGGCGACAGTGCTCCAAACCGCACCTAATTAACACCATCTGTGCATCTCGACACCCTTTACTCAAATACCCGACTCTCATCCTTTGAATCCCCCAGACCTTTCGAATATTCAAAGAAGTGACCGCCGGCTCCACCGTGTCCGGAGGCGCTACTTCAAAATCGCCTCAAATTAACACCCTAAGACCGCCATCACCTCCACATTCCAAATCCCAACCATGTTTGCCTCGAAACTGGCCAGAAATGTTTGAATCTTAAATAAAAGATTCGAGTCCTAAAAGCCTAAAACCAAAACCTGCACATGCAAGGTCGTCCCTCTAGGTCTTCTGAGTATTCAAGGTCTGGTCCATCCTGGAATGATGTTGTTCGCATGTTCTTGATTGGGAATAGTCGAGTCACACTGTTTCAGTTTAAATCCGACATATCCATTGTCTTCGAGTCTAAATCAGTAAGTTCTTTCTTTTGCTTCGCCCTTTCGTTTCCTTTCCACTTCGCCTTTTCCTTTCTTTTTCTTTCTCTATTAATATGAGTGGGCTCTGACTAATGAATATCGAGCTTAGCATTCCCTTGGGACAGTTTGTTTGGTTGTTGTGTTTTTACTTTTTGTATTTTATTATTGCCTCAGTTTCTTCTCAAATTCTTAGGTTGTGACTGTTTTCTGTTTATTAGTTTAAATTAGATTGATGTTAATTGGTTGATTCAGTTTTATCTCAATTTAGTAGTTTGATTTTGTAAAAAAAAAAGGAGTCGTTTGTTAGCTTAAATCATTCAAATGTTATTCTTTATGCCTATCATCAATTGGGCTAATTGGATTACTTATTCCCTTGGTTTGGGTTTTGGTTTTAGTTCCGATTCATTTTTTGGTCTGATCATTGGGCCAAAGCTGACCCAGGAGCCATTGGTTTCCGGTTTCAAGGGTAATTACAGGGTACTGAGAGGGTAATCTAGGTATTTTTAGAGAGGGAATCTTTTCTCTAACTGATTGGGAACATGCTAGAAATAGGATAAGGGGGATCAATATGTAATAAGTCGAAAATGGGGTCAGATCTCTGGGTAAAAAGGGTCAATTGGAGAAGTAAAAAGAGGTAGTTCAAGACTTGGGTGTAAGTTTAGGATGTTTTTTTGAACAAAGGGAAAATTAGAAAAGGACTAAGGGTGCAAAACTAAAAACAGAAGGCTGCCCTATTTGCTTTCCTATAAAGCCTTTCTTTCTTGCCTTAGAGGGCAAGAATTGAGGAGATAAAAATCAGAAAAAAAACTGAAGCGGCTAGAGAAAGTGAATAGGACACTAATCTATTAAACTCTTGTTCCACATTACAAAGTTTTCTTTCATTATTCGAACAATTTCTGATTCCTTTTGAGGTGAAAAATGGTTTGAATTTTGGTATTGAAAGATCTGAGTTAATTCTGCTGATTGGTTCGCTGTTTTATTGAATTTTCTGGGTGGATTTCGCTGTTACATTGCTAAAGTGTTTGGATATGAGATGGCTGCTCTTGCCTGTAGCGGACCTTCTCATTTTTCTGTTATTTTTTCTTTACAGGTATCTCTTTGTCCTATGTAGACAGTGTAATTCGAGTAAACTTGAAGGAATACAAGTTGTGTTCAACTTAGAGTTTTTCTTTACTTTTCCTGTTGTTTTACATTATGTAGTAACTGTGTAGTGATAAATGTCACCTGAGTTAAACGTAGGTTGAAATACTTGCATGAACAATCTATTATGCTAGATTGAGGCATGCATGTTAGTTTTGTTCCATTTCTGAGCTTGGTTCTGTATTATTAAGTTTAGTTTTGCTATAGTTTGTAAGTTAATCTTTGGCCTGCTGTAGTTAAACGTTGGTTATAGCTGTGCGTTGCATGACTTGAATGTTAATTTATGGGAGTTATGGTATTAGATGAATCAACTGGTTTATAGATGTTTAGATCTATTTTCAGTCATGCTTGAAGCTGATGTATGTTTTTAGGATGCATCCATTATTCGTGTTTATGGAGATGACAAGTATAGATTAGAGTAAATGAATTATGTGTTTGTGCATTCTGGAAACCATGCAAATGTTTTTTTCAAAGATTTCGTGTGATTGTATATGTTACATAACAAGGTGATAATGAATGAATTGTTAATGGATTATGTTTTTAGTACAAGTTTCACACCTCCTTTTTACCGCTTACACGTAGTTACTCCGAAAGGTGACACGCGTATAAGTGTTTTTCCAATTAAAGTGATATTATTCGATATGAGATTAATTATTCATTTCATGAGTCGCCACTTGGGATATGTTTGGCTTTTGGTGTCCCAAGTCACCTGTTTATTCAAAATCCCAAATCGAGGAAATTTCGACTACCCAATTGGAGTCTGCGAACCAGAAATTCTTGAGTAAGGAATTCTGTTTACCCGGGGGAAGGTGTTAGACACCCTCGGATCCCGTGGTCCTAGGACGGTCGCTTAAACTCATTATAAGTGGCTAAAATATGATTTGCTATACCTGTTAACCCGTAATTTTAGATTATCAACCGTTTTTAACGTCTTTTTTAGGAAAATTTGCAATGTTATTAAAACACGTCGCGAATCGCGTCACATAAATGCACCCACAATTTTAGACATTTTAATTCCATTGAGAGTAGGATTTGGGTCACATAAATGCGCACCCAAATTTAGGAAGGTGTTTCTTATTAAACACGCGCGCCTATAGCAACTACGTCTTTGACATTTATGGGAAGGTCGTGAAATTTGCTGAACGTCACCTCCTATTTTTCTATGTGTTTTAATGAATAGGAGCCATCGCATAGTATTTGCTTGAACTACGTGGCTCACTTTTATAAAGATATTCTAACATATGCTAAATTCTCTACCGTAGCAGGTGCCTAAATGCACTAATTGTTTTATGTATAAACTGGGTATTTGAGCTATATTATGTGCGTGCTAGCCTCATTCATAGCCAATTACATATGATAAGTGAAGTTTGGACTAACCCAGGAGCATGTATTGCTCAGGCTGTGACTGAAAGCTATTGTGAATAGCTTGGGCCTTTAATCACTTAGCCCGTCAAACATGTTGACTTACAATATTTGGGTACTTACTGGGCCTCACGAATGAGCCCAGTGTTGGTTTGGACAAAGGGGTCCAGTCCTCAGTAACCATTTCGGTTCAAAACTATATATGAAGTTGAACATATGCACATTCCCAAAGAAAATACTAACACTCATTTTATATCAAACTTTAACATTGGATCTGAACTAAATGATTCATATACTCGTAAGTCAGAGTATATGAATCTAGTTCTTCAAAATTCAATTATGACTTTGATTTACAGCTTATAGATCTAAAACACAACACTATTAACACATTGAAATTTGAGTGCACGTCATCATACATAACGACTGGATTTTAATTTTGAGCCAATATTTCATGATTTCCTTAGTTCTAAACAACATGAAATAATCATCTAGGACAGTTACACATTCACTACCAGCACTACTGATACTTATAAAAAAATTGAATGTCCAATTATTACGAATAGATCAGTCTCTAGAGTCCAATTATTACAAGAAATGAATCAGTCTAACGTTAATTACAACATAAGGACTATTTTATCAATACAACTATAACCAAAACTGGATAGGGGAAAACAAGGAGAGGGTTTATAATGACATAAGGAACTCAAATCTGCACATTCATGAATATTTTATACTTGAACTTCAATGTATCAAATGAACAAGGAAATGTACTTGTAATTCAAGAAAAACATGAGCCTATGAGTAAATATAAGAGACCAGCTAAACAATCAACAACCAATCAAACAGTGTATCCAGACTTCAGCAGTGTTTTTAGAGAACCAAATTTTCAGAAAAAAGTTGAATCCAATAACACTAGTGGTATATTTTGCAGATATAGGAGAAACTAGTATTTTTTTTTAGCTTAACTGACAGTGTTTATTGATATCAAAAAATATACAATGAGTCCTAATGTAGTAGTATGGACTTCTACTACTCATTCCTCTCCTTCTAGTTACAATTGGATCTTAACTAAGCATGTTATATACAAAGCAAACTAACATCTAATTCTCAACCAACTAAGGAAATGTATTGAGATTTTGTAAGTTATCCTTCCACTTCTTCCGATTCCTATTTCTTGTATGTAACAACATTGTTACTTCCTTACAGCATTGATCTTCATCAAAGGTCTTGTTTTCAAATCTGATCAGATTCCTGTATCTCCATAGCAATGCAACAGTGGTCACAAATGCAGCTGCAGTGACCTCTTTCTTCCAGCTTTTGCTCTTTGCATTTTTACAGACCCACTTCAGTTCATTCTCCCAGCATACTGTAGTTCTAGGGTGACCCAACCATATACAAATTCTCCTCCAAACTCTACTGGTAATGGCACATCCAAAGAACAAGTGTTTGAACTCTTCATCATATCCTTTGCAAAATGCACACAGAGTTGGTGTTTGAATGCCCATGATCTGTAGTCTCTCGATGGTAGGTAACTTCTGATGAGCAGCCAACCATACAGTAAATCTATGTCTTGGAAGTGCAGATGATACAAGCATTACATTCCTCCACAGAAACTTAGGAAATATAGGAAGAAGAGCAGTATAGAGTTTATGAATTTGGAACTTTCCAAACGTACAAACAGATTGAAGCCTGTTGAATAAACTGCCTTGCAACTGAATATTATCCATCATGAAAGCTCTACTGGCCAAAATCTTCTTGATGACCCAAGATGAGTTTGAAGGCAAAGCTACTGACTCAATGGACCTATGTTTGATGTAGGGGTGTCAACCGGGCCGGGTTGACCCGGGACCGGCACGGACCGGCCCGGTCAAAACCGGCCCGGACCGGACCGGTTAAGGGCGGGGGGGGGGGGGGGGGGGGCGGGGGGGGGTGGGGGGGGAAGGGGGGTTGGACCGACAGCCAAACCGGGCAAATAACCCGGACCGGACCGGCCCGGGAAGCGAATTACCGGGCGAACCGGCCAACCCGGACCGGCCCGGACCGGTTTTAACGGTCAAATTTTTTTTTTTTTTAAAAAAAAAATTTTTTTTATACTTGTGGGGCCCACTTGCCCGTTGGCAACGGTCCAGAAGACCAGATCCGTTGGCCAACGGGTAAATTTTGCAAATTTGGCCATTTTTTGATTTTTTTTAGTTTTTATTTAATTACATTAATAACCCTTCTAAAAATATAAATACCCTCCCCCTCTTCTTCATTTCCTCACTCAAAATTATCTATCTCTCTCTCAATTCTCAAATTATCTATCTCTCTCTCAATTCAAGAATTCATATTCTACTTTCATAATTTTATTGTCTTTATTTTCCCGAATTAAATTTATCGTAATTTCTTATTTGGAAATCGGCAATTCGGCATTCGAAGCTTGATTCTTGAAGTTCAAGTGTTCAACATTCTTGAAGTTCACCTGTTCAAGTGCTCAATTTATTGTCGAATTCGGTGCACTCTCTCCAACTCTTTCTCTTATTTAATATTTTAATTGCATATTTGATTTTAGTTTACTTTGGCTTTAGTACATATAGCTGAAATTTCTTTGCTACTATTTGAATTTAAGAAGAACGATAGATATACGGATGCTATTGCAAGTATGCAAGCAAAATTTAAAAAATATTTCTTTCCAATTCCTCCTATTTACTTAATTGGTGCAGTTTTAAATCCTTCAATTAAAATGTCTGATTGTCAACAATTAATGAATGCTTTATACAATTATATGGAGATTGGGCCCACTGAAAGCCCAAATTTGTATGAATCTATGAACCAACTAAATGAACACTTACAATATCTATATACTTATTATGCAACTCAATGTGATATTGCTCGTGCATCATCTGCTGCAAATCCCACTATGGAATGTAGCACTTCTAATGTAGTCGGAGATGATGATGAAGGGTTTGATAGTTTTAATATTTTTTCAACTTTTGCTAACACTCAATCTAGTAGCAGGAATATAGATGAATTGCAATTTTACTTGCAGAAGCAAAAGGAGCCTCGCACCAAGGAATTTTCACCGTTAGGCTGGTGGCAGGAAAATTCAAAGCAATTTCCCGTTCTTTACGCTATGGCGCGGGATGTCCTGAATGTCCCAATTTCCACTGTTGCATCCGAGAGTGCATTTAGCCAAGCAAGACAACAACTTGGAGACACGCGGCACTCATTGGGAAGCAATGCTTTGGAAGTCTTAGTGTGTCTAAGAGATTGGATAAGATCTGAAAGAAGAAATCAAGGAAAGGAAGATCTGGATAGCCCGGAAGACGAAGAACTTGGAGATATCTTAACGCACGGAAACCCATCCGAATTTAACACTCCAGAAGAAGGTCCAGAGGTTCATATTAATATGGAAGAACTTGCTATTGCAATGCAAGCCATTTGATGTAAAATTGTAAATTGTAAACTAGTTATGATACATTTTAGTTTTTCAATTTGAAATTTTCAATTTAAGAAATAAAGTAGCACTTGCAATAAGTGCAATTTTTTCCCATCTTTTGTTGTGTTCATTCAATTATTACAAAGTATTAATATAACTTAATATTTAAACTATACGAAATACAAAAAAAAAAAACAAAAAGTAAAACCCGGTCCGGCCCGACCCGGACCGGATCGAACCCGGCCCAATTCAACCCGCCCCCAATTGAACCCGGACCGGACCGGCCCGGACCCGGACGGGTCAAAAAATCCGGACCCGTAACCGGCCCGGCCCACCCGCTGGTCAGCTATGGTTTGATGTAATAGGTATGCACCCACTTAACCCATAAGCAGTCCTTCTTCCTTGTCAAATCCCATAGCAATTTAGCTATGGCAGCTTTGTTCCACACTTCCATTCTCACAATATTTAGGCCACCAGTTGAGATAGGCTGGCATACCTTATCCCAAGCTACAAGAGCTCTTCTGGATAAGGTTGCTTTGCCTGTCCATAGATAAGATCTGCAAACTGCCTCTATAGCCTTCAATACTTTCTTAGGAATAACAAACACCTGAGCCCAATAAGTCTGCATACCAAAGATCACAGCCTTAATTAGTTGAGTTCTACTAGCATATGATAAAAGCTTTGCAGACCAACAAGTAATTCTAGCTGTGATCTTTTCAATGAGAGGTAGGTAATGCTGTATGGATAGCTTCTTGGAATCCAGAGGAACTCCAAGGTACCTAAAAGGCAATTGCCCTTCAGTGAAGCCAAGAGCAGCAATAATCATCTCTTTAGTATCCTGAGGAATTCCTGCTAAATAAATAGCACTCTTTCCTACATTTGCCTGAAGACCAGAAGCATTTGAGAACTTGAGGAAAGTGCTGTGCAAGATTTGAATAGACATCATATCTGCTCTACAGAACATTAGCAAATCGTCAGCAAAGCAGACATGAGAAATATTAAGCTTCCTGCATCTAGGGTGGAAGTTGAAATTTCCATCCTTATGCAGTTGTTGTAGCAGTCTATTCAAGTACTCCATTGCTAGAACAAATAGATAAGGAGACATAGGATCTCCTTGCCTAATACCTCTCTTAGCATTGAATGGTTTAGTAAGGCCACCATTCATTACTAGAGAGTATGAGGTAGAAGAAACACAAGCCATAATCCAATCAGTAAATTTAGCAGGGAATCCCAAAGAAATGAGAATCTGTTTCAAGAATTCCCACTCCAATGTATCATAAGCCTTCCTTAGATCCACTTTAAGAACACATCTAGGTGAAACCCCTTTCCTAGAGTATCCTTTAAAGATTTCATGACTAAGAAGGATATTATCCATGATGCTCCTGCCTTCTATAAAAGCAGACTGTGCAGGCCCAACCAAATCTCAAATTACTCTCTTCATTCTATTAGTTATAACTTTGGATATGATCTTATATAATGTAGTACAACAAGCAATAGGCCTGTAATCCTTCACTGTAGTAGGAGCTTTAACCTTAGGGATAAGAGCTATTGCAGTTCTATTGATCATATGAGGAACTTTACAGGTTTCAAAAAACTCCTTTGTAGCAGAAAGGACATCCTCTTGAACTATCTTCCAGTTCTTTGTAAAGAATTCAATGGGAAATCCATCAACTCCAGGAGCTTTATCCTTAGGCATCTCATTAACTGCTGCACTGATTTCCTCCATTGTGACTGGACAAATAAGAATTCTTTGTTGTTCAAGTGTTAGACATCTGCCACTTCTCATAATACTAGAATCCACACAGGGTAGTTCAATCACAGAATCTCCCATTAGAGATTGGAATACCTTCAAGAATTCCATTTCTACAGCAATAGGCTCAGTCAATTTGATACCTGTATCAGTATGAATAGTAGTAATATTGGTTTGCCCTGTCCTGATCCTCCATTGTGCATGAAAACACTTGGTGTTTGCATCTCCACATTCAATCCAAGTAGCTTTGGATTTTTGCCTCAGTACCTGCTCTTCAATTTTACTCCACTTGTCAAGTTCTTCTAGTAATCCTCTTTCTTCAGTAATCAGCTCCTGTGAAAGACAGTTTGTCTGCATTTGGAATTGTAAAATATCAAGCCTCTCTCTTGTCTGGATTATCTGCTGCTTATATTTAGCTAAGTAGTCATTTAACCCCTTTAGTTGCTGCTTAACTGCCTTCAATTTGCTCCAAATTTGCTGCATATGAGTGCCAGGATAGACCTTCTCCCAGACTTTTTTCACAATTTCATGAAACTGCTGATGTTCCATTACATTGCTATAAAGTCTGAAAGGTTTAGGGTGGATTGGCCTATGTACAACAAATTTAACTAGAATAGGGGAGTGATCTGAGATCAATGGATTCATGTAGTCAGCCTCCAAGTGCCCAAACTGCTGTAACCATTGGAGATTTCCAAATGCCCAGTCTATCTTGCTATAAACTCTAGAGTCAGCATCTTGCTTGTTTGTCCAAGTGAAGTGCCATCCAGTTGCTCTTAAAGCTGTAAGTTGTAACTCATCTATTGTATTTTTAAAATCTCTTACTTCAGCTTCAGTTACTGGAGAACCAATTCTATCATCAGAGCTTAATACACAATTAAAATCACCACAAACTAGTATTTATTTAGCTCTAGAACTCAAAGTGAAGGTTTCCGGATCCTTTTACAGTGCCCAGATGGTTCATTTTATAATAGAGCTTTTATGGCTCAGATTTTGCCCTGTTTTGTATTTTAGTCCTTAACTCAAATTGCATTTTTGCCTAAGTAGTCCTTCAATTTCTGACTTGTGCCTCAAGCTTGAGGCAGGAATTGTGCTTTAGTCCTAGCTAGAAGGTTCTAAAGGATGCCTATCAGATTTTTTAAAGGTTCAAATCCCTCTTATACCCTCAGTTCCTTTCCTAAATTACCTTCCCTTGAAATTTGACCTTAGTCAATTCCTTGACCCTTGTTTAGTTACAATTGCCCCTGGTCAATCAAACTTGGGTCACATTTCAACCTTAGACTAATATGCTCATGAAAGTTCAATCAACCAAAATTATAAAGGTTCAACAAAATTCCTGAATGTAGACTTCCACATCCAAACATTATACAGGATTATCAAAACAAAGGACCATAAGAAAGAATACATTTATCAACACTCAGTTTTCAGAAATGCCTCAATCAAAATGCTTCAGAAATACTTAACAATGAGAAACACACAGCAATTTAGTTTAGGAATCACCTTAGGAAGCAAGTAAATGCTACCAATGAACAAATAAAGGTCCCAACCCCCCAAATCAACTTAAACAACCATCAATTCTGAAAAACTAAAGTCATTATGGCAATCAAATACTTAGGGGCGAACCGGAAATCATAGAATCAGAAGATAGATGTTAATTAAGCCCTAAAAATCACATTACTGAAGAATTAACTAGCTTCCAAGATCAAGGAGCTGGTATTAGCAGGAAATTATTCAAGAGATGAAAAGACTTCCAGACTAGTATCAAACAAAGCATATGAATATTGAAACCTTTTTCAGATGAACTTGTGGATAAACAGACAAATAACCAAAAGAAAATCAAATAAAAGAAATTCAAACTATTTAACATGTCACTACTGAACTTAATCAGTCATTAAAAGAAATCAAGCATTTAATCAGCTAAAAAATGAAAATATACAGAAAAACTTAGCCTTTTATTCTTGTCCATTTAGGCCATTTCAACTGGCTCTTGCCCTTTTCCACAAGGGTTCTGAACCTCCTAGGACGATGTATAATCAGCTTAAGAGCTCAGGGGAAGGCTTTTAAGGTTCTGAGACCTCAGTAAGGTCTCAGATTTAGAATGTTTCAGTGGTTGGGGTTGTTTGGGACTCATGGGTGGTATGGTTGGTGTCAAGAGGGACCAGGGGTTGCCCAGGAGAAATTTTAGCCATTTCCGACGGGTTTGAGATTTAGGGTTAGGCTTTAAAATGATATTTGAAGGATCGATATAGATTTGAGATGGGTGACCTACACGGTTGGAATGAGGAGGTTGAGGTGCCTTAGGGGTGTAAATTTGGGGGGCTTTGGAACAGGGTCGCCAGAGATAGAGTTTCCGACGACCTTTCAGAGGATATTTGAGATGATGGAAGGGGATTTGAAGGGAATGGGATGCAGGATGGGGAAGGGGGTGTCTTAGTGGTTCTAGGGTGTATATATGGAAGGGTTTGGAATAGGGTCGCCGGAGACGGTGGTTCCGACGGCCTTATTTTTGCATATTCGTGACGTAGGGGGCCTGTTCGATGGAAGCTAACCATAGGACGGGGTAGGGGAGGTCATGACGGTTGAGCGGTGTTAATTTGGGAAGGTTTGGTTGCCGCCCGTCGCCAAGAGGCGATTTCCGGCAGCGGCGTTGGGGTAGTAAGCTGGTGGTCAAAGGAGGGTAGTAGGGTGGTCAATGGGTGTTATTAGTCGGAGAAGAACGACGCGACGAGGGTGAGGTCTGTCTCTAATGTGTATTAGAGACGTTTGGACATATGTATACAAAAATTGGGGGGGGGGGGGCTTCCGTGGCCGTTGGATGAGATGGGGATGGACGGCTGTGATGGTTCCTATTTGAAACATTGTCGTTTGGGTTTGGTGCTGTGTGGAGTAGGTTGAGGCTGGTCATTTGGGCTGGGTTATGTATTGAAAGAGAGGAGCATGTTGGGCCACTCGGGGCTGGCCCATTTGTGACCAGCCTGAGTAGGTGTATATATATACATGTATTTTTTTTTTAATTTAAAATAATTTCTAACTTATTTAAGAATCACTATTCCTAATTATAAAGATGCAACAAGTTTAAACAAAATAATAACAATTAAAATGCTGAAATATCTCTTTTTTTAATTTTAATTTATTACAAAAAAATAAACCTACTTAAAATTAAATCTTACACCATTTTAAACACGTATTAATGAACATGCGCATGCAATTAAATCCAAAGAAAAAATAAAAATCCTAATATTTAAAGAAAAATTATAAACTTTAAGAGTCCTGTAGGAGCTTGTTTCGACTGGGTAAAAATCATATTCTCACAGCTGCCCCTCTTTGCGTGGGAACACGAAGAGTTTTCGTGCAAAGACAAGTGAGCAAATATGAGCGACTACTGTCCGATTGAGTACTCCATGTGAAGAATTTTGAAAAATTTATCACCAAACCTTGCTTCAAAGGTTGCCTACATGTCATTGGCAATAAAGGAATCAGGTCAGTGTAGTTCTGGAAGTATTAGTAGCTGGGATTACCGAGAGACTGTGATTGGCTGCTGTTTCTGCTCGCTAAGCTCCTTATTACACCGAAAGAAAATCAAAACTAAGCTAGCTAGGCGTATCAACTACAAGTTACAAGATTCCTATCTATGAGTCTCTTGAAGCTTGATCTTGAGTCTCGGCTATCTTTTGCGGCGAGCTCTGATATGAATCTTGATGCTCGTTAACTGCAGTTGCTGGCTCAGTCTTCAATCTCGAAATAAAATGGGACATGCTGATCTTGTGACTTCGATTATATTTTGAGCAGTCCGCGTCTTTGTCCGCCTCATCACTTAGAGTTCACCTTTTGTCTCTTTTCTTTCATTTTGGTATGAATTGACACTCATGTTTTCAATTATGTCAGATCTTGTGCCTTAAGGTGACACTTGGTCAGACAGCAAAAAAAAAAAAGAAGCAAAACGAACTACCCCAGTTTTCACTGGAAAATTTGTGAGTTATTTATAACACACATCTATGCTATTCTTTATTAAAACAAAAAGGATCGGTATTGTGTATCCCTTGGAAAGATTTCCATGTTATGCTGCAGAGGAGAAATGGTTCTTGTTGGGGATAAGATGAGAATCCTCGGGTTATGCCAGGATGAGAATGAAAAGGTCTCTGTGGGGATGGAAAGAAACGATCTTCGGGTTATGACGGGATAGGAAAATATCCTAGGTTATGCTAGGGGACTCCATGGGTTATGCCGGGATGAATAGAGATTTTGAGTTATGTCAGGGGGATCCACGGGTCATACCGGGATGAAAGAAGAATCCTAGGTTATGCTAGGGGAATCCACGGGTTATGCCGGGATGAGAATGAAGGGTCTCTGCTGAGGATGAAAGGAAACATCCACGGGTTATGCCAGGATGAAATGAAAAATGATTCTTGGGTTATGCCAGGGAGATCCGCGGGTTATTGCGGGATGAATGAAAAAGGTTCCTGGGTTATGCCAGGGAGATACGCGGGTTATGCCGGGATGAGTGAGAAATCCTAGGTTATGCTAGGGAGATCCGCGGGTTATGTCAGGATGAAGGAAAATCCTGAGTTATGTCAGGGGAATCTACGGGTTATACTAGGATGAGAGAACAATCCTAGGTTACGCTAGGGGAATCCACGGGTTATGGTGGGATGAAATAACAATCCTAGGTTATGCTAGGGGAATCCACGGGTTATGCCGTGATGAAAGGAGATCCTGAGTTATGTCAGGGGAATCCACGGGTTATGCCGGGATGAAGAGAGATCCTGAGTTATGTCAGGGGAATCCACGGGTTATGCCGAGATGAATGAAAAATCCTAGGTTATGCTAAGGTAATCCTCGGGTTATGCCAGGATGAGAAAAATCCTAAGTTATGTCAAGGGAATACACGGGTTATGCTGGGATGAGTGAAAGAGGTTCCTGGGTTATGCTAGGGTAAAAAGAGATCATGAGTTATGCCAGAGGAATCCACGGGTTATGCCGGGATAAAAGAAAAATCCTAGGTTATGCTAGGGAAACACAAGGCAGCGGAGGATCACAGAGATCCCTTTGACTGTGCTGGGGATAGAGAAGGAAAGGAATAATTCTTAGGTTATGCTAAGGGTAGGGGAGTGTTAGCTCCTAGACCATGCTGGGGAGTGGGAAGTGTAGGGAGAGAGTTCTCAGGTTATGCTGGGGATGTGGGAGGAAAACTTTCTTGATTTATGCTGGAGGGGGTAGAACACAATCCTAAGGTAATGCCTGAGAAGTCCACATTCTGTACAAAGGGGAAATAGAGATTGGGATCTCGTGCTGTCATGCTCATTTACGAGTTTGCAGAAAAATGAAAAGAAAACTTCCCTTTGGTCATTAACACATCAGCACCTTTGGCCCTTGTGCCTATCCTTTGGTTGTTTTCTAAGTTGCTCCTGCATCTATTTTAGTTCAGAAATAAAACAAACTGTTAGTTTGAACAGTGATTGGTTTTGTGGTCTTGTGATGCTTGATTCTGACTTCCTTTGTATTCAAAAGTGAACCCTCAGCTTTCCGTCCTTGCTTAATTGGCCAGGAGCTCCTCATTTCGGATTGGTCTTTGCTTCTCGGGCCTTGGGTCGTGAGTTTTGCCCTGCTTTTGATTTTTTTGGGATTGATTTTGGGACTTTTGATAAGAATCACCATCCTGATCGGCTTAAAATCCCTGATTTTGCTTCTAATTCATGCCTTTTGACTTTGAATTTCCTTTCCTTTATTTATTTATTTTGGGACATTAACTGTCTTGGTCAACCGTGATTGGCCAAGCATACTTGACGATGTCGGTCATTTCCCTTATTCTTGCTAGGAGAAAACCGCGAAGCCGACCCTGCTACATTTCTTTAAGGAATGGTGAGGAAATTAAATTGGAAAAGAGCGAAGTATGAATTTAAAAAGGTATGCGCTTGGAAGGAAAAGAGGGAACTTATCTGGAAATACGAGCCGGATTTAAATGGCAATGACATGCTTCTTGGACTGGATACCCGGCCCTAATCCATTCCTGCTTTCTGATTTCCACTTTTCGAACACCAAAGAAACTTACTCAGATCTGGCAGCAATATTTCCTCTTTTCGACTTACGGCACCCTTTGCGGGTTTTCGCCAATCGGCCTCTCTCCTTTCTCTTCTCCCATCGCCCTATTTCGCTCTTTGCGAGTTTTTGCTAAACAGACTCTCTTATTTTGTTTTTCTCTGCTCACCGTCGCCTTATGGTGCCCGGAGGTTTTCACCGATGAGACTCTCTCATTTATTTTTCTCACTAATTTGATTGGTGCCGAACCCCAACAAATGGTATTTTCTTCCCCAGGTATCTATAACTTTGCAACCATTCGGACAAATTGGTAATCGAACTAATACACTTCTACCCTAGTTTTAATTTTCTTGGGTAAATGGGGTTTTTATTTTGATATGACTGAACCTCAAGGAGAGGCTGCCTACATATTCTTTCGGAATCAAGTCAGACGTAGTTCAGGAAGTGTTTCCTCAACTAATTTTGTTTTGTATTCTCTTTGTTTTTGAATTTTCTTTTTTTTGAATTTTTTTTCTCTTCTTTGAATTTTCTTTTTTTTTTCTTCTCTTTTATTGAATTTCTTTTATCTTCTTTTTTCTTTTTTGAGTTACAAAGAGGACGGGGATAGATCCATGGGGTAATTGCTTCAGGGGATTTTAGACATAATACCTTTTTACTACGTCGGTGTTTACCGCTGTCTCGGGCTCACCTCCTTCAACGTCGCCTAAGTATAATGCTCCTCTAGGAAATATCTTCCTGAAGATGTATGGACCTTTCCAATTTGGGGCGAATTTTCTTTTGGCCTCCTGATGATGGGGAAGTATCCGTCTCAAAACTAGCTACCCGACTTCAAAATTCCTAGGGCGCACTTTCTTGTTGTAGGCGCGAGCCATGCTTTATTGGTACAACTACCGTGGCACACTGCGACCATTTGTTTTTCATCAATTAATTCCAACTGCTCCAACCGGGTTTTGACCCATTCACTATCTTCGATTTCTTCCTCGACAATCACTCGGAGCGAGGGAATTTCCACCTCGGCAGGTATAACAACCTCAGCTCCATAGACCAGCAAGTAGGGAGTGGCTCCTACAGATGTACGTACTGTGGTACGATATCCCATCAATGCGAAAGGTAGCTTTTCATGCCATTTCCTCAAGCTTTGAATCATTTCCCTCAAGATTTTATTGATGTTTTTGTTGGCTGCTTCGATCGCACCATTAGCTTTAGGTCTGTAGGGAGTGGAGTTTCTATGTGTTATTTTGAATTGTTCACATATTTTTGTCCCATCAGCCGACTGTTTAGATTAGCTGCATTTTCAATAATGATAGTAGCCGAGATCCCAAAGCGGCAAATGATGTTGGAATGCACGAAATCCACTACCGCTTTCTTGGTAACAGACTTGAGGGTGATGGCTTCCACCCATTTTGTGAAATAATCTATAGCGACCAATATAAATCTATGCCCATTTGAGGCCTTTTGCTCGATCGGCCCAATGACGTACATTCCCCAAGCAGCAAATGGCCAGGGTGCCGACATAAGATGCAACTCATTTGGTAGTGCATGAATCAGATCACCGTGCACCTAGCATTGATGACATTTCCATACAAAGCTGAAGCAGTCTTTTTCCATGGTCATCCAATAATAACCAGCTCGGAGTATCTTTTTGGCCAATACATAGCCATTCATATGGGGCCCACATACGCCCGCATGTACTTCGTGCATAATTCTCCCAACTTCTTTGCACGCATCTCAACAAATTAAGATCTGGGGTCCTTTTGTACAAAGTGTCACCACTTAAGAAGAAATTGCTTGCATGCCGTCGGATGGTCTTCTTTTGTTCTACTGTGGCTTGCTCATGGTACTCCTGTGTTTTTAGTAATTTCAAGATGTCGTAATACCAAGGCTGCGGACTAGGCTTTTCTTCGGTCGCATTACAATACCCATGTCTTTCTTTGATTTGGATCTGTAAAGGATCAACATAGTCATTCCCAGGGTATGGCAGCATGGAGGCTAAGGTTGAAAGTGCGTTCGCTAACTCATTGTGGCAATTGAGAATGTACCTGAACTGTATCGACCTGAACCGTTTGCTGAGGTCTTCGACATGCTGTCTATACGAGAGGAGCTTAACGTCCCTCATCTCCTATTCTCCTTGAGCTTGTTGGATGATCGTATCGGAATCCCCCATGATTAGTAACTCTTCGACATCTCGGTCAATAGCCATGTTCATGCACATAATGCAAGCCTCATATTCAGCATTATTATTGGTGCAGAAGAACCGAAGTCTGGCTGTAGCTGGATAATGCTAGGCTATAGGTGAGATCAAGATTGTCCCGATCCCTACACCCTTTGCGTTTGCCGCTCTGTCAAAGAACATTTTCTATACGGGAGTGTCCTCAGCTGCTATTTCTAATGAGTTTACTTCTTCGTCAGGGAAGTAAGTGTCTGAAGGCTGATATTCGTAATCAACAAGGTTTTTTTCCAGATGATCTGCCAGTGCCTAAGCTTTCATCGCCGTACGAGTGACATAAACAATGTCGAACTCGGTAAGCAGGATCTGCCATTTGGCCAGTCGCCCTGTGGGAATTTGTTTTTGAAATATGTACCTTAGTGGATCCATCCTGGTTATGAGTTATGTGGTATGATCTTGCAGATAGTGCCTCAGCTTTTGTGCTACCCATGTTAAGGCGCAACACGTTCTCTCTAACAATGTGTACTTGGCCTCGTAGCCTGTAAACTTTTTGCTCAGATAGTAAATGTCCTGCTCTTTCTTTCCCGTGGCGTCATGCTTCCCGAGAATACAACCGAAAGAGCCTTCCAAGACCGTCAGATAGAGAAACAGTGGCTTTCCTGTTTCGGGTGAAACTAAAACCGGCGGATTGGGCAAATATTGTTTGATTTTGTCACAAGCTTCCTGACATTCGACCGTCCACTTAATTGTCGCATCCTTCTTCAACAGTTTGAATATAGGCTCACAATTTGAAGTCAATTGGGCGATGAACCGGCTGATGTAATTTAATGTCCCCAATAGACTCATCACATTCTTTTGGTCCTTGGCGGGGGCAAATCCCGAATGGATTTGATCATGGTCGGATCTAATTCAATGCCTCTCTGACTGATGATAAACCCTTGAAGTTTGCCCGAAGGAACTCCAAATGCGCATTTTTCCGGATTCAATTTCAAATTATATTTGCGGAGCCTTTCGAAGAATTTCTTCAAATCCTTTACATGATCTCCCTGAGTTTTAGATTTGATAATCACGTCATCCACGTATACTCTATTTCTCTATGCATCATGTCGTGGAAGATGGTGGTCAGAGCCCTCATATAGGTTGCCCCAGCATTTTTCAACTCAAAAGGCATATCTCTATAACAATATGTTCCCCAAGGTGTGGTGAAAGCAGTTTTCTCCGCATCTTCCTCATCCATCAGCACTTGGTGATACCCTGCGTAGCAATATACAAAGGATTGAATCTCATGTTTGGCATAATTATCGACAAGATGTGGATTTCAGGCAGAGGGAAATTATCCTAGGGACTTGCCTTGTTCAAATCTCTATAATCCACACACACTTGGGTTTTCCCGTCCTTCTTTGGCACCAGGACCACGTTTGCCAGACATGTGGTGTACCGCACTACTCGGATTACCCCTGCTTCAAGCTGTTTTGTAATTTCCTCTTTGATTTTATCAGTGATATCAGGCTTGAACTTTCTTTGCTTTTGTTGTACTGGGGGCATTCGGGGTATGTAGGCAACTTATGAACCACCAAATCCATACTTAGAGCAGGCATGTCGTCATAGGACCACACAAATATGTCCTTGAATTCCAACAGGAGTTGAACCAGTGAATCCCGTACCTCTTTATTTACGTGGATGCTTATTTTAGTTTCTTTGATTTCATCGAGGTCGCCCAGGTTAACCGGTTCAGTGTAATTTAAGTTAGGCTTAGGTTTGTTCTCAAAGTGTTCCAATTCTCGAGCGAGTTACCTAAAAGCCTTTTCTTTATTGTATTCCGGTTCCTGGTTCATTATTTCACAAACAGGCAGCGAGTTTGGGTCGTGGCAAGAAGTCCACAAGCATGTCATTTTATTTAAAGCCGCCTTATCGGGACTAAATGAAAAGATGAAAAATAAAGAAAGACAAAAATCAGAGAAAGGCAGAGAAATGACAATATTGATTTTATTTCTTTGAACTTGAAAGATAAACATGGTTTACAATTTGAGATTTAAAGTGCTAAAAGAAAAATAGAGAACCGAGCTACACCCTGCAATAGCTCGTGATGTGAGAAAGGTAGCAAGGCGAGACTACCGGGTCTCCTGCCTGACCGGAAAGGGTGTGGCCTTCCAATTTTGAAATTTAGAATCTGGCCTCATATACATTATTTCAGCGGCGCTTGACCCTTCTCCCGATTGGATCATGTTTACATCCTAGAGCAACTCTTTTATAGCCCCGCATATTTCATCAATTTCTTCTGCCGTGAAGGTTTCTTCTTCCTCCTCTTCACTGTACTTTGGTTTTGTACAAGTGAGGCAGGGGTCGTGGTAAGGCCTATCCTTGGTGTTTTCGACGATTAGTCCAGGTGATATATTCTGAGGTTGGATGAAATCCCAGTCCAGAGAACTTTTCTGTGGCAGACAAGGCGACTGACTCGGTTATGCCTTGTAGGGAGCTTCCGAGTCCCTTGCATGGCTTGAAGACTTGGCGCGTTATTTCCTTTGTGACCATAATTGAAGCATTTGATATGAAAGACTGAGGAAGAGGCTAGCCCTCTTCATGCTAATCAACTATTACGACATCAAAAGCTTGATAGACCATGTGTTCACTGCCTTCTTTGGTGTCTAGACAGGGGACAGAGGGGTCCCGGTAAATTGATTGTTCGTCCTCTACATGAACTACAATCTCCTGATTTTCATACTCAAATTTCAGTATTTGGTGCAGGGTTGCAGGCTCTGCCCCTGCTGCATGAATCCACGGCCTTCCTAGGAGGTAGTTGTAGGAGCTGTCCATGTCAAAAACCTCGAATGTTACTTCGAAGTCGACTGGACCAATAGTAAGCACCAGATCGATTTCACCTATGGTATCCCTTTTTATTCCATCGAAGGCTCGAACACAGATGTTGTTAGGACGGATCCTTGCTGTCCCGATCTCCATTCTCTGCAAGGTAGATAGTGGACATATGTACTCCGGAACCTCCATCAACCATCACTCTCTTGACATAATGTCCCTCACATTTTATAGCAAGTCGCAAAGCGTTGTTGTGAGAAGCTCCCTCCGGGGGTAATTCATTCTTACTGAACGGTATCTGATTGATAGCAAGGAATCTCTCTACCATTTTTTCTAACTATTCTACAGAAGTCTCAGCTGGCACATAAGCTTCGTTTAATGTCTTGGCCAACACCTGTTGATGCTCGGGAGATTTCATCAGGAGAGACAATAAAGAAATCTGCTCAGTAGATTTTCGGAGCTGATCAACCACATTATACTCCGACATTTTCATTTTCTGGAAAAAGGCTTCTACTTCCTCAGCATTCACTGGCTTCTTTGGCGGTAAACGCCGTTTAGTAGCGGCATTCACCTCTTCCACATTTAAGTATTTCTTCGTGGGACATCCCTTTGGGGCTTCTCCAAGGAATTCTTTACCCTTGTTAGTAACAATGGTTTACTGATAATTCCAAGGAACAACTGAAGGATTGGTCATGGGCTTTTGCGGCACACAACCAATAACCACGGGCTCATTCAACACCAGTGGCTTAATTGATCCCCATACCACATAGGCCTTATTGGGTATGTTCAAGGCTTTGTTTATCTCAAACCTTTTAGGAGGGCTTAGAGTGGGCCGATCTTCTTTGCTTCCCAGGGGAATATAGAGTATTGTTTCTTTGGCGGGGGTTGTCTCAGCTTCAACTTCAGCCTTCTTTTCTTCTTCAAGACACTTGGATTCATTTGTTTTCTTTTCTTCCATCTTCTTTGGGGTGACTTTTGGCTTCCTATCAGCCTCGGCGATGGCTATGATAGCTTTTAGAACGGGATCAAATTCCTTGTCCTCGCTGATCATTCCGATGAGCGGCCCGCTGTTGTTGGCTGGTAACGAATTATCAGTTACATTTGGGACTTCATCATCCCTTAGAACTATCTTCTTTTGATCAATCAAGTCTTCCATTGCTCGCTTTAATGTCCAACAATTTTCAGTATCATACCCCTCTTCCCTAGAGTGGTAGGCACAACGCATGCCCCTTTGGTAAGATGGTGATTCAGGATTCTGTCTATTTGGGGGTATGGAGGAGACCCAGGTGAATAGCTTTGGGAACAGGCTGGCATAGGATTCTCCAATTGGGGTGAAGTTCTATCTCCGGGGTGGCTCCCGGGGACGATAGTTTTTTTTGCTGATGCTGGGATTGTAATGATCATGAGGGAGTTGATTCCTCGGAGCTTGATTTCTATTATTCTGCTGTTGAAGTCGGAAAAAGGGTTGAGCGTTCATGACTGCGTAGGGTTGAGGGACATAGTGTATGTCTCGGTGGGATAGTAATGTTGAGGTGCTCTTTCCGAGAATGCATGCCTATGGGTATGTTGTTTCCTCAACCCGGAGGCTGCCATGGATGCTTCCTCTTTTTCCTTGTTCCTGGGAATTCCTCCCGCCCCTCCTTGTATGGCTTGGGAGGTGGCCCTTATGGCAGATTGACTTAGAATCCTCCATGTTTTGAGGCCATTCTCCACCCTCTCTCCAATCTTTATTGCTTCTGCGAATGGCTTTCCCATTGCAGACATCATGTTCTGGAAATAGTCTACCTCTTGTGCTTGCAAAAATACGGTGACCATTTCTATTTCATACATAGGAGGCTTCACCCTAGATGTTTGCTCTCGCCATTTAATAGCATACTCTCTGAAGCTTTCAGCAGGTTTCTTCTTCAGGTTGGCTAGGGAGTTCCTATCTGGGGCGATGTCGATATTGTATTGGAATTGTCGTTCAAAGTCCCGGGCAAGGTAGTCCCATATGTGCCATCGGGTAATGTCTTGATTTATGTACCATTCGGATATAATACCCACTAAACTTTCCCCAAAGTAGGCCATCAGGAGCTCTTCCTTCCCGCCGGCTCCACGTAATTGATTACAATACTTTTCCAGATGGGCGATGGGATCGCCATGGCCATCGTATTTCTCGAATTTTGGCATTTTAAACCCCTAAGGAAGATGTACATGAGGGAACATGCACTGGTCTGAATAGGCTACACTTTTCTGTCCGCTCAACCCTTGCATATTCTTCAGGCTTTGCTCAAGACTCTTCATTCTCCTTGTGATCTCGTCCTGCTCGGGTGCTTTGGACGTTTTGTCCGGCACATGGGTAAGTTCATATTTTGACCAAGGGTAGCTCTATGTAGGGTACGGGGGAGGCTCATTTTGGTAATTAAGAGTTTGGAAGGTAAAGGCTGCGGGGTCAAACACAGGCCTTGGCACTGCCGACTGTGTTGTAGCTGTACACGGAGGGGCTGTAAAGATATTGGGAACGTGCCTGGATGCAAGCATTGGAGGGTGGGTTTCGCAAGGCGCCCCAACAAAATTGGTAGAAATGGTGGGCTGCCTCAGGAGAATGCTCGAATGACTGATAGGAATAGTAAAGGTACCCGCTGACCGTGGAAATAGCTCGGGAAATCCAGGGATGGCGATGGGAGGTTCCTTTCCATTGGTCCATGCATCCCACATTTCCATGACCCGGAGTCGCATGAACCTGTTCTCTTCGGCCGCTGCAGATTCAGAGGCCGGTATTCCTGTGATTGGATTGTCTTCTGGAATAGGGACGGTTGGTAGAGCCATTTCAGTTGACATCTCTGTATTTCCCTTTGAACGAGTGAAGTATCGGTGTGAAGCCAGGTTACCGTAAAACCAACCACTGTTCTAAATACCTGACCTGTAATGCTGGAACACATAGTTAGTTCGAGGTAGATGAAAATACAGGAAATCACACGTTGAGCATGATGCACCTATGCAGATAATAGGTTTCTATATGCTTGCCACAGTCGCATGTGTCATCCCGACACTTTTTATTTAAATTTCCTTGTGCTTTCTCCCTTTTATTTCCTCTTTTTTTATTTGTTTTCATTCTATATATATAAAAGAATATGGTCGAATCCTATAGAGATTGCCTACGCATTATGACTTTGCATGAATCAGATCGAGCGTAGTTCATGGAAATAAATGGTGAAGTACATAGTAAAACATTTTTTTGTTGGGATTTTCGATTTTGAAAAAGATCTCAATTTGGATTACAATAGCTAATAGAGCAAAAGCACCTACCAGACTGGGATTTAATATCCTTACAGACTCGAAAGGACAACAAACAGACTTTTTTTTCTTTTTCAGCAAAATATAAATCTATGAGTACATTAATACTTCAAATGCTTTTGGAGCTTGCGGGGCATCATTCGGCCTTGTTTCGAGTTTTCGCGCTAAACTTCCTTGGAGATAGTGGAGGTCTTCCATTACTTGTCGGACAAAGGTCATAGCAGCGGAAAAATAACATAGACTTTGTCATGTCTTCACAGTGATTGCATTTAGTGGTAATGTAGTCTGCAATTGCCCGCACCTTCTCCCTGATAATCCCTTTTTCTTGTAGCAGACACCCTATTTGTTCAGCCCGTGCTTCCAAAGTCCGCTCAGCTTCCTGATTTGGCTTTTGAAACTGCCGCAATTCTCTTTCCAACCATGCTATTACCGCATAACAATGTTCCCTCTCAGCTTTGAAATCCTTGGCCTGCTTGGCCACTTTGCTTTCAGCTATGTTAACCCTCTGTTTTAGACCAGCGCTTTCATTGCCGCTCCCTTCTTCTAACTGCTCCAATATGCGGGCCCTTTCTTCAGCACTTTTAATTAATTGCTTTTGAGCTCAAGACAATTCACCATCTGCCTTGTTCAGGTCAAAATCGTATTCCGTTACTTTTCGGCGCAGGTTCTCTATGAGCTTTTCATCCTTTGTACTTTTCGGAGGGTTTTCTGTGACCGTTTTCATTTTGTGAATGTGGGCTTGCAGGGCTTCATTTTCTTTAACCAATACCTTCTTTTCTCCTTCGCTAGTAGCAGTCTGCAAGCTGTTTTCGAATTGCAATTCTTGAATTTTCATTTCCAGCCTTCCTATGGTAGCACGGTATTCAAGTTCAGAGCTACGCCATGTGAATCTACCACCTTAGTCAAGGCAGCCTGAGTCTTTATAATCTTTTCCTGGTTGACCAGGAGCTTCTTTAATGTTTCCTCAATAGACTGAAGAATCTGGATAATGGCTGGTGTAGAATGGGCCTCAACTAAAGTGGCCAAAGTGTACAAATTGGATGTCGCAGCTGACATCCAGTTGTTTAGGCTGGCAAGGGTCTTGGTCAACTGCTGGGCCGTCAGAGGATTGGTCTGGGAAGAAGGAACTCCCGGACCCGCTGAAGTGACTAGGACCCGCAGAGGAGGAGGGAACATCATGAACAGTAGTGGGAGTTGAAATAGAGGGCTCAACAGTGGACTCTACCGCAACTGGCTCCTCAGACTGGCCAGTCGGGGTAGAGGTGGATGCCTTGTGTTTCGTATCCTTTGGGTTGTCTGGCCCCTCAATACGGAAAAAAGAGAATGGGGTCACCGGTCGAACTTTCACATCAAAGGGCTTTTTCTTTACCTTTGCATCCCGGAAGTACATGGTGAGAGTGTTGGGATATGGATAGTTCCGGCCATTGTCAACACCGATCAAAGTGATGAACTTGTACATCACATTCCCTACATTGATAGGGAAACCTGCCATGATAGAGGCAATCATCATAGCACAGGGGAGTGGAATGGTCAGGTCATGGGAAGTGAGGTCAAGCCCATTGCACACAAACGTAAGCCACCCTCTAGCCTCGAAGTTCAAATTCTTTCTCAGAATTTTGCCCCCTCCAGTATCCAATCCGGAATAGTACCCGGATGAGCCAAATATTCAGCCAATCATGGGTGAGCCTCCTCCTTCATCTCCAACTTTTCATTGTATTAGGTCTTGTCTTCATCGTCAAAACCCAAATATTCATTAAGCATCGTCCCAGAAAACACTATGTTCTTGTCACGTACTTTGGTCGCAGTTGAGCCCTTTTTAGTGTGGGCTACATTGCAATAAAATTCTTTAATCATATGCTCGTTGGCATTCTCCAGATCATCTCGAAAGTACTCCCAACTGACTTTGGTTTGAATCTGCCCGTGTACATAGGGGAGTATGGGCAACAAGTCTTTTGTGACTATGCTCCTCTCTTGAATCAATTTTTGTTTTGGCCACATTTCTCTAAATTTGTGGAAAGCCACTTGACTAACAAAGTGGTCCTCGCAAACATCATCTTTTCTTATTCGTTCAATACCACCAACCTCGGACACCCACTTCCCGGAACCTCATCATCATTGTTGGTACCACCTGCTGCACTCTCTCCAGATACTGAAGCTGTGAAGGTGGTGGAGTATTTGCCGCTTCCCGCTACTGAGCCATCAGACGACTCAGACTGTACATTATGTGGAGCTTGGGCTGTAGATGGGGCTTGGGATGAGGGAGCTCACCTTGAGACCGCTGAGAGGTCCTAAGAAGGGAGGTACTCACTTCCAAACTGGTCATCATCACTCACGACATGTTTCCTTGTTTTCAGTTTTGGTTAGGGAGTGAGTTTGGTTTGTGTTGCTTTTCCTCCCAGGGAGGAGTCACCTCGTCCGGGTTGTTTTGCACCTCGTCCTCTTTGTTTTACCATTTTCTGCCAACAACATGTATTAGTTTTTCAGTATAAGCACATGTAGTGTATCAGTTGATGAAATCAATTGCATAATAACAACATGAAAAAAAATTGCAAAGCACAGTTCAAACAAGTCACTGCGGACCACACACTCTGGGGCGCGCACGCCTGGGAGGTATCACTAACTGTGTGAAAGCGACCGCGGGTCGCACTAATCAAACTTGAAAATTCTACCCTCTCTGAATCTCCCAACGCAGACCGCGTAAAAAGGGGGCGCAGCCGCTTTGGACCAGCGCGGACCGCGCTAGAAACATATAGCATTTCAAATTAAGGCCCATCGGTGACCGTGCAATCAGTAGTGTGGCCGTGTCAGGGCCATGCAGACTGTGTAAAAGTAACTGCGGCCATGCTGAGTCAACAGTTAGGGATTGAGTCCAGTTTTTTGTTCAAATACTTGCATCCTAATTGTCCTTACTCAATTACCCATCATAAAAATCATACCCAGCATCTAAAAACATAAATAAACTAACTGAAACATTAAATCTAAGAGAAACGTGGAGAAAGAAGAAGCCACGTCTACTGGAAAGCAAACAAAAATTAAAAAGGCAAACTAACTAATGATACTTGTAAGAAATTGTTACCAGGAATGTGAAGAATCAAAGAAGCTATGCACGCACACAAGAGATTTGCTCAGAGGCGTATGAACATTAGAAGTTTTAGGGCTTAGGCTTTCAATTGGCGAAAAATGTAAAATGAGGCCCTAGTTCTCTATTTATAGAAAAATGTGGGGCCCCTTTACTTACCCACCAGCGTGGTCCCGTGAAGACTACCGCGGACCGCGCTGGGTTTGGTTTTGAACCATTTGCAGGAAGAAACCCACGTGGACCGCACAAAAGGGACGCGACCGCGTATGACCATCATAGACCGCAAAAACATGACTATTGACATGATTGACACGCAAAAACCTTGTGAAGATACACTTTTTCAAGAATGCCACAACAGTTCGGGCTTCATTGTTGGGTAAAGCCACGGCTTCAACCCACTTTGATACATAGTCCACCGCCACGAGGATATAAGTGTTCCAATAAGAGCTCATGAAAGGACCTATGAAGTCAATACCCCAAACATAAAAAATATCCACCTCAAGAACCGTATTGAGGGGAATCTCATCCCTTTTTGAGATTCTGCCAGCTCTTTGGCATGCATCATATCTCTTTACTAAATCACTAGCATCTTTAAATAATTTCGGCCGATAGAAACCGCAACTCAAGACCTTTGAAGCCGTCCTCACCCCTCCATTATGGCCACCGTAGAAAGAGGAGTGACAAGCCTCCAAAATGCTCAATTGTTCATCTTCTGGGACACATCTTCTAATCACACCATCCTTGCAAATTTTTAATAAGTACGGAACATCCCAATAAAAATACAAACTATCCCGCTTGAGTTTCTTCCTTTGATTGGAAGAGAGCTCATATGGGACAATTTCGGCCATAATGAAGTTGGCAATGTCCGCGAACCATGGCATGCCACCCATTGACACGGAAAGAAGTTTCTCATTGGGGAATGTGTCATTTATTTCAAGGTTGTCGCATGGTCTCCCTTCTTCCTCCAACTGATACAAATGATCCGCAACTTGATTCTCTCTTTCATTCTGGTCCACTATTTCTAAGATAAATTCTTGGAGAAGTAATACCTATCTCATCAATCTCGCCTTCGAATCCTTCTTGGTCATCAAATACCTCAAGGCGGCATGGTCCGTGTGCACAATCACCTTGGCCCCCATAATATATGACCTAAATGGCAAATATAATAGCCAACAATTCCTTCTACGTCACCGTGTAATCACGTTGAGCTTCATTCATCGTCTTGCTTGCATAATACACGGGATGAAACATTTTGCTAATTTGTTGACCCAATACTACCCCCACCACAACGTCACTTGCATCGCACATTAGTTCAAAGGGCAAACTCCAATTGGGCGCGGTGATGATAGGGGTTGTGGTCAACTTGTGCTATAAGAGTTCAAAGGCCTCCATACAATTTTCAATCAAAAACAAACCTGGCATCTTTCTCTAGCAACTTGCAAAGTGGATTCACAACCTTTGAGAAATCTTTGATGAACTGCCGGTAGAACCCAACATGCCCAAGAAAACTCCTCACCCCTTTTACAGAAGTAGGGGGAGGGAACCTCGAAATCAACTCAATTTTTGCCTTATCTACCTCAATCCCGTTCTTAGTAATCTTGTGATCCAATACCATACCTTCTTTCACCATAAAGTGGATTTTTCCCATTTGAGAACAAGGTTAGTTTCTTCACATCGGGCTAAGACTCTATCCAAGTTTACCAAGCATTCTTCAATGGAGTCACCGACCACACTAAAGTCGTCCATAAAGACCTCCAATATATCTTCCACCATGTCGATGAAAATGGCCATCATGCAACATTGGAAGGTCGTTGAAGCATTGCATAGCTCAAATTGCATCGGGGAGAAGGCAAATGTACCATATGGGCATGTGAAAGTGGTCTTCTCTTGGTCCTCCGGGGCAATTAGGATTTGATTATTGCCTGAATACCCATCCAAAAAATAGTAGAAAGCTCGTCCAGCAAGGCGGTCAAGCATTTGGTCCAAGAACGAAGTAGGAAATGATCCTTCCGAGTTACCTTGTTGAGTTTTCGGTAGTCCATACAAACTCTCCACCCGGTAATGGTCAGAGTGGGAATAAGCTCATTGTTGGAATTGTTCCCACCGTCATTCCTTCTTTCTTTGGTACACATTAGACCGGAGAGGTCCATGAGCTATCAAAGATTGGATAAACCACAACGGCGTCAAGCCACTTGATAACCTCTTTCTTTACCACTTCTTGGATTGCTTCATTTAGTCTTCTTTGATGATCAAGTAAGGCCTTGCATCCTCCTCCAAGATGATTTTATGCGTGCAAAATGCGGGTCTTAATCCCCGAATATCGGTCAATGTCCACCTAATCGCCTTTTTGCGCTTTTAAAGAACCGCCAAAGTGGTGTCAACCTGCATGTTAGTTAAGCAAGTCGAAAGAATAATAGGTAAAGTGGAATTTGAACCCAAGAATTTATACGTGAGGTGTGGAGGAAGGGGCTTCAACTCCAACATTGGTGGCTTCTCAATCGATGGCTTTGTTGGTGGAGTTTTGCGGTTTTCAAGATCCAAAGATAACGTTCTAGGCTCATATGAATATAACCCCATGCCATGCAATGCATTCACGCACTCCACTCTACTAGCATCCTCATTTACATCTATGATAAGAAGCACAACCTCAATAGGATTTTTAACATTTATCATGGAACTTGGGTTATCCACGATCACAACTGTAACAATGTCCACAAATGAACACACTTTCATGCTATTGGGTTGTCTCATTGAGTTGCAAACATGGAATACCACCTTCTCATCTCCCACACGGAATGTCAACTCTCCCGCTTCAACATCAACCAGTGCCTTCCCTGTATCTAGGAAAGGTCTTCCAAGAATAATTGGCACTTCAAAGTCCACCTCACAATCCAATATGACAAAGTCAGCATGCAATATGAATTTATCAACATGAACAATCAATTATGCCCAAATGTCGCTTTATCGATCGATCCGCCATTTAATATCTCATAGAGGTTGGCCTAGGTTGCCCGATTCCCAATATCTTCAAAACCAAATAAGGCATCAAATTAATACTAGCCCCCAAGTCACAAAGGGCTTTTGCAAAGTCGACACTTCCAATGGTATATGGGATAGTAAATGCACCGGGGTCTTCAAGTTTTGGAGCCATAGAATGTAAAATTGCACTTGATTAGTCATCTTGATTGTCTCATACTCCATTGACCTCTTTTTCGTAATTAAATCATTCTTGAACTTTGTGTACCCCGGCATTTGCTGGAGTGCCTCCAGTAAAGGCACATTGATATTTAGACTCTTCATCACCTCAATGAATTCTTGAATTGGTTGTCATCCTTTTGCTTGGACAACCGTTAAGGATAGGGCAGAGGAGGACTAGGCAAGGGTGCCTTGGCTTTGGGCACCACCGGCTTGGGCATATCAATCACGTGTTTCCTAGACGGGTTCACGGCCTCTTGTGTCTCCTCCTCAACCTCATTAATATCAATTCGCACATCATTGTTCACATTGGGTTCCACTACATCCTCAAATACCAATGGTATATCATCATCTTGCAACTCATCCTCATCAACCATAACTTGATTTCCTCTTAAGCATGCACATCACCGCCTCTTCCACTTCGCGTTGTCACCGCCATCATATGATTATTGTGCCCACCTTTATGGTTTACTACAATATCACTTGGTAGAGCACCCTTCAGGCTAGTATTTAACGATTGAGAGCGCCTAGTTGCACCTCCAAATTCCGAATAGAGGTATTGTGGGAAGCCAATTGAGCATCGGAGTATTGGTTCTTCTTCATAATTTGTTCGAACATTATTTCTATTCTCGCCATATCACTACCCGACGAACATCATTTCGATTGTTGGTACATGGGGGCCTTTGCGAACTTTGCCCCCGATTGCTTTGGTTTCTGCTATTATTCCACCCGCCTTGATTGTTGTTATTGCTCCAAGTATTGTTGTTCCCATTCCAATTGCCTTGATTGTTACCGCGATTACCCCAATTGTTGCTTTGATTGTTGTTGTTACAAGTTGTCACCACCTTCTTGATGGTAGTTATTATTCCAGTTTCTGCCGCCTTCTTGGTTACCCCAATTATTGCTTTGATTCTTGTTGTTCCAATTGCCACCACCTTGTTGTTGGTTGTTACTATACCAATTTCCGCCGCCTTGTTGATTGTCCCAATTTCCTTGGGGATGCCATTGTTGATTTCCTCTATTTCCTTGGTTGTTATTGACATATTGACATTCTTCGCTTTGATCATCATAGCACTCATTCGAATAACCACCACCATCATTGTTGTTGTCAAATTGCTCACAATTACCGTGAGGTTTTTGTTGCCCTATTTTCCTCCTTTTCAACATAGAAACACCTTCCGTTTCATTGACCTGGCGTGGTTTTGGACTTGTTGTGATAGCGCATTTGCCCATTGATTCATAGTTGTTGTATGCTCGGCAATAGCTTGGCCATGATCATGAAATTCCTTGTGCAAATGTATGACATTAGGGTCACCTTAAGGAACGTTTGCTCGGCTTTTCCATGCCGAAGAAATAACGGCCATTTTATCTAAAACATCACAAGCTTCATTGTAGGAAAGCTTCATAAAATTTCCTCCGGCCAATTGGTTCACAGTACATTGGTTGGTTGTGTTGATGCCCCTATAGAATGTTTGTTGAATCATCACCTCTGTCATGTCATTATTAGGTTATTCCGTTACCATTGTTCTATATCTCTCCCATATTTCATGCAAAGGTTCCGTTGGCTCTTTCTTAAAGGCTAAAATTTCATCCCGAATTGCCGCCATATGACTTGGTGAGAAAAAATTGCCAATGAATTTATCCGCCAACTCATCCCAAGTTATGATGGAATGATTGGGAAGCCTTTCTAACCAATCCAATGCTATACCCCGAAGAAAGAATGGGAAAAGCCTCAATCTCAAAGCATCCTCTGATACATTTGTTTTCTTGCTACCCTAACATGTATCAACGGACCCCGTCAAGTGCTTGTATGCATTTTGATTGGAGGCCCTCATAAAAAACACTTTTTGCTCAAGCAATCTCAACATGACATTTGTGATTTGAAAGTTCCTTGCTCGAATTCGGGGAGGAACGATGACACTCACATATCCTTGATTCGGGGGTACTCTTGGAGCCACTCTTGGCGGTGGCAAAGAAGGGTCTGGAATATTCTCATTCAGATTCGCACTTGCATTGGCATTTCTACCTCTACCTGGAGCTTGAGGTATAAGTTCATCTTGATCAATATCTTCAACCTCCTCCCCTGCCATGGCATTTCCAAGAGGATCATTTTCATTGAGAGATATTTGCACCTGATTGATTGACACAAACAAAATTAGTAAACAAGAAGGAAAGAGACGCAAACACAAAACTAGCTAAACAGATAGTCAACACCGTAGGCTCCCTAGCAACGGTGCCAAAAGGTGATCGTTGCCAACTCAACGCTACACGAATGCAGGCAGAGCGGGTCGCTACAGATTTTACCCAACTCTTGGTTCGAGATCGAATTTTCACAGGGAGCTTGGAGTGGACTTGTATTGTTTGTTTATCCTAGAATCATATTCGTACTTCTAATTGCACTCCTAACATTTTTGGGTTTTCTTTGTATTAACAATTACTATTATGAACTAAACATTAAGACTAAATTATGCTAAGGAAATATTGCTAGGTTGTAACTAATAGGGAGAAAGGCACTAGGGTCGTGGAATCACCTAAGTGGCTAACTAATGGGTAGAAACTACTAAGAATAGATTGATGTATTTGAGGTTTATCTTATAATCGTTGCACAATTGTACCCACTCTTACACCTCTTGGTAGAGAGAGTGATTTTTCCCAATTGACTCTCTCGAGACCAATTGGGTAGGCCTATTAGACCAAGAAACTAGAGTTCAAGTAGGGTGTTTGCTTTCTCGAGATTTAATCGGTTAATTGGGACTACAATTTCTCATAGCTCCATTCCAATTTTTTGTTGGGTCAATTTTTGGGTCATAGACTCTCTTTCTCAAGAGGTGTCAAAACCCACAAAGCTAGAATCAATGTTTGCAACCACCAATCCTTAATTAAAGCATAAAATTAACCCAAATAACAAATCCTCAACATCAATCTATCATTAGAAAGCAACACCCATCAATTACCCACACTAGGGTTGAGCCAACACCCTAGCTAAATGGGTTTAGCTAGACATAATTGAATAAGAAACAGAAGAAATAGAAGAAGAACTAAACATATTAATTAATAACTAAAGAGAAACTACAAGAATATATGGAGAAATTAATGCTAAAATGCCATTGGTCCTGACGAGCGCAGCTCTGTTCTCCAATTACTCCCCTTCCTAAAAATGGTAAAATGTTCTATTTATAGTGGGCTTGAAAAACTGGACAAAATTGTCCATGCGGGGTCATTGCGGGCCGTACTATTATGACCGCGGTCGAACTGGCTGTTTGACTTCCATTTTCATGCTCTCTGAAGTATCTGGCGCGGACCGCGAGGAGGTCTGACGGGGATCGCATGAGAGTGACCACTGCTGCGTGGCTTGCAATTGCCCAAATCTCCAACTTTCTAACTATCTTGACGTGAACCGCATGACTCAATGTCACAGCCACGTGAGCTGAATGCGAGCCGCATAAATCCAACCGCGGCCGCGTGGTAAGGGCCCTGATTATGCAGTTCTTTGAATCCCCTAGTGCGGCTTCATGCACAATTGTGCGGTTCGCACTAGGCTCCTTTTTCCACAGTTTCACTTGGCCTTTGATACTTGAGCAGGTTTCACTCTATTTTGAGCCGATCTTTGACATTTTGTCACTTTGTCACTCAAACCTACAATCAAGCACAACCTGTGAGCATTTTAGGTCTATTTTGTAGAAAATTAACTCAAAGCATAGGGAAATAGGGGCATAAAACACATTAAAATACTACTTATCAATCACCAAATGGCTAGTATGAGAATCCTAGTACTCTGAACCATCAACATGTAAATCATTACCTACATCGTGAGATACAGGCTTCGGGCAAAAGGGACATCAGTACATTTGAATTATACTGGTATGTAAAGCAACTGAAAGAAAGAATTATAAATGCTGAAACTAAAACTGAGCTGATAATTGAGAATTGAGAATTGATAGTTGACAACTGAAATGATAACTATCAAAATTGAATTGTAATAATAACTGAAGTGATAACTAATAACTGATAGCTGAAGTGATAACTGATAATTGAACTAAACAAAGGAAGTAAATATATAAGTACTCCCTCTTCTGAATGATGAACAACTTGTTCATCTGAATATTAAATTGTGCCCTCAGGCTCATATATATATATATATATATATATATATATATATATATATATATATATATATATATATATATAGACACACACACACACACATAACTGCGACCTTAGGTCCAAAATGCATAAACCATAAATTGTAGCTTCAAGCCCAAAGATGCATAAAGCATAAACTGCAGCCTCGGGACTAAAGATACATAAAGCATCAACTGTGGCCTCAAGCCCAAAGATGCATAAAGCATAAATTATGGCCTCAAGCCCAAAGATGCAAAAAGCATTAACTGCGCCTCAGGCCCAAATACAGGTGTTCGACATTCAGAGGTTTAAAATTAGAAATTGAAAATTATACTGCAATATATAATAGTAAAATACTGAATCGCGTAGAGTTACATGATACTGGAATACTAGATCACACCGAGTTATATTATACTGGAATACTGAATCATACTGAGTTACATAATACTGGAATACTGGATCATACTAGGTTACATAATACTGGAATACGGAATGGGACTAGACTAAGACATGTGTTCTTAAACTGAATATGAATACTGAAATTTTAACTTTATATGGCATACTAAGTAATCTATTCTAAGACTCGGGGGCATCCAACCCAAGTTTATATTGAATACACACTGAACTCACAACGTTTAGAATGAAAGTCATGAGCGAGATATGAAGATAGAAAATATAAGCTCTACAGCTATTCAAGGAACTAGACTTAACTATATTTCTGAGGCAATTAGTAACACCACAAAAGAAACGTACTATAGTGAGAATCATTAACATTCCCAAACATAGAGAGTTAGACTCACATACCTTAACAATCCCAAACGTAGATCGCTGGAACACTGCCTCGTCACTGCGGTCGCAGTAAAAACGTGGCAGGACTGCGGTAGTTGCACACCTTTCTGTAAAACTAGCATTACATTTTGCACAGAGCTCCATTTCGGCTTCACAATATATCATTGCAAAGATATTTCAAAGGCATACAACTTTTATTCTTTGAATTTTCTAATATTCCTTACACATTTTTGTTAATACCTACTAGAAGACGAACCTTTTGCAAACTTAGTCGATTTTGTCGAATCTTATGCACATCATTTTCCATTTTGAATTTAAAACAACTATTTTCATCCGTAATCATCTCGATAGGACTTCATATATCCAAAATATAACCATAGTACTCTTTTAGATCATTCATACCTAATTCTAATGTGCGGGATGTTACATTATCTCCTCATTGGGATCTTTTGCCCTCGAATGATTATCTTGACTATAACTTCTGCTAACTCCGGACCTTAAATGAGTCTGGTGCAAACACGAAATTTTATTAACACTTGCACACTTGCATTGACTGAATATTGGTCTGCCATGGATATATGAATACAGAACTAACATGGGTATTCGAATATTAAACTTGCACGAATATTTGAGAATTGAACTAACATCAATATCAGAGTACTAAGATGGAATGAATATCTAAGTATTGGACTGATATGAGTAGCTGGGTATTGAACTGACATGAGTAGCTGAGTACTTAACTGGTATGAGTATTTGAATACTGAACGGACATGAGTATTTGAGTACTGAACTAACATGAGTATCTGATTATTAAAATGTCATGAGTATCTGAATACTAAACTAACATGAGTATTTGAGTACTGAACTGATATGAGTATCTAAGTACTGTAAACTTGAATGTTATAACATGACATGTGAAATACTGGTTGTACCATTACTAATTATGGTGGCAACACCAACTCATAAGCTAATCGACTAATGCTTCGCAAGATTCTATATGGCCCGATATAGTAGGGACTATGCTTTCCCTTCTTCCTAAATCTCACAATGCCTTTCATAGGCGAAAACTTTTAGAAACACCCAATCACCAGATTGAACAAACTAATTGGCGATCTACATCTTCTCCCATACAGAGTTTCACACGGTGCCATCTTGGTACTGAAATGGTAGGTGTTATTATTAGCAAGGTCAATGAGAGGTATGTGATCATCCCAATTACTTTTAACATCAAAGACATATTCTCAACTATTTAAATAAAACGCTCTGCCTTTCTATAAAGTTTACGACGTTCTTTTTCATGTCATTTAACCAATAACTCCTTGGTCATGATGAATTGGGAACGTGGATGGAAAGAATACCTAGAATTATGGGCTTCTAACATCGTTTTTCCTCTTTAAGTCCATTTATATCTGGATCACACAATCTGTCTTTGTACCTCAAAGTACCATCATCTCCCCCTTATTCAAAAGCCCATGGTCTTATACTTCTGAATCTCCTCTTTCAACTGCAACAAGTAGGGATCATCAACTACTTTTCCTTCATTTCGCCTACTAAGGGGGAAGGATAAATCATATTCTAGACAACAACTCTGCCATCTTTGGAGTATTCAAATTGAACTCCTAACTAGGTAAGTGGTGAATTTCTTTCATCAGAATTGTCTTATCTACCTCGATCATGAGTTATACTTCCCACACTTGATTATCTTCATAAGCATTTCCTAAGAACACTTATACAATTGTTGTGATCTAAGTCTATACTCCAAAGATTAGAGTCTCATGTGACGACACTACCCTCTTGATACATAACAGGGCATGATTTTTTTTATAGCTTTCTTGTGATCACTTTATCATCAATAACTAAGCCTAGTGACATTCTACTCACTTTGTGTTTCTTACACATGCTAGGCATATTCCTTGTGGTAATTATACAATTCCCTTATTACCAATCTAATTTTTTTTCATATCCCATGCTGACTATTTGAGTTTCAAATCTCTAACTGGACTTACTGAAAGTTTTCACTTCACCCCTTAGACCAAAGTTCTTATACTCGTGGATCCTTCTCTTTTTTTTGGGATCCAAATAATTTTCCTTTTTTTCTACAATTATTTGCACTCTATGTTAATGACGACTAATTTTCCAACTTACTTCTGAGAAATCTTCTCTTTTTTTAGGAAAACTAAATTATTCACATAACGGAAAGCTATTGTATTCACAACTATCATACACAATATTAATGATTTAACTCTACTCAAACTGTCAATCCTAGAGAAACCATATTACGAAAATTCCTAAAGGCTATTCTTCTATAGTTTTCTCTCTCACTACCTAGTTGATTTTTTTTCCACTGCTCCTATACTTCGAGTTTAACTTAAACTCTTTGGGTTCGAATACATTTGTTCGGTATTTCAAATAGCCATCCATCACTAGAGATAACCTAGCTAAGTGAATCAAATTGTACCTCTACTAGCTCTGGTGAAATTGCTAATTTGTTGTATCTACTCAACACTTACATAATATCTTTTTTCTAACCACCTGCTAGCATCATATTTTCTTCTCCTATTTTGAATAACTAAAGTGAAGCATAAGGTTATTTCAAAATTCCCTCATCACCCGACCCCTTTGTGAGGTCGTGTACTATCTTCCTTTTTTTTTGAACTTTGTACATATAAGAAACTTAGGGAAAGCTCATATATCTTAAACAAAATTGGAATATCTAACCCCAAACTTTATATACACTTAAAAATCATATCAGATTATAACATTCAGGGTAAACACTTAGTCACATAACTTAAGTGGAATTGTCATATCCTTTATCTTACGTCAATATATGCTTCTTATAGCAATTCACTAACGTGGTACCTTCTAATTCTGATTTGAATATATCTAAACAACTTAAAATCATTCCTTAAAATTCACTATTGGCAGCTCTTGGTTCTCATTGCATATATCAAATCTCCTAATCAATGGCATGAGTTGTACGAAATCACATCTTTGGTACTAACAACTGTTTCTGACCCGTAGGTACTTTACCCTTAGGCTCTTTTCTGTCAAAAACTATAGTGACCAATATTAGGGTCTAAACTATCATTATCCAACTTTTGGATCCATTTTCAAGGATTAAAAGAAATTGTTCTCAGAGGTAAAACACATTACCATACTAAAACTCATCCTTCAGTGTATACCATCATCTGATAAATCATTTTTTGTGCCATACGGTGAGTCTAGGTCTTAATACAAACCTAAAATATATGAATCTATCGCTATAATAACTTTTACTTACATTTGTTTTGAGAACTCCTATGCATCACTGTACACTCACAAGTCACCAAAAATTTTGATACATTGAAAATTGGATATTTGGTAAACATATAACTGAATACTGGCATACTGAATAACCACAAATTTGCTAACTAAAAGACTGTATAACTGGTAACTGAGATAAACTAATAGCCATAAGACATGATAACTACTTTTTTACTTTCTGATGTGGTTATGCTCAAATCTGTACTACTATCCATTGCATCCCCTTTAACATCCTCTTAAGTTTCATATTTACTAATATGTACTCCATAATTATACCATAATGTGAAATTATCATCTCTAGGGCCTTAGATTTCTCCTGCGCGTCACTTGGGATTTCAATACGTTTGGAATTCATTAGGAAGAGAAGGTTAACTATTGCTCTAAGCTCCTAGGCATGATCTAGAGCAAAAAGAAGAGAAACAATCTTGAATGTCTTGGTAGTTAACCATTTGTATGAGTGACCGGCACACACATATAAAGGAAACTCAACTAGACCCGGCTTCATAGACTCCTTAGGACTCTTGAACCTAGTACTCTGATACCAAGCTTACTCACGCCCCGAATCTGGGCCTGGACGTAACACAACACTCGGTGCCTGACTACATGTGACTGAGTGAACCAACCGGCTGGCTGAACAACATGTGATATCATAACATACTAAATGTAGAAGATAAACTAACACATGCTGACATACTAATGGTTTGGATGTTATAAATCAAAGTGCAGAAATACTAATACAATTCTGAAACATATTTGCAGCCGACATAGCTTAACATGAAAAGCTTGAGACTCTATCTAGTTGTTACTCTAGTCTATGATGCGTCTAATGAAGTACTGAAAATATTGATTGTCTAAAACTACTGAAGACTGTAAGATAATTATAATTCCCCGAAAAAACTGGGGATCACCAAATAGCCAGTACGAGAATCCTAGTGCTCTGAATCATCAACATGTAAATCATAACCTGCATTGTGAGATGCAAGCCATGGTCAAAAAGGACATCGGTACATTTGAATTGCACTGGTATGTAAAGCAACTGAAAGAAAGAATTATAAATGTTGAAACTAAAACTGAGCTGATAACTGAGAATAAATAATTGATAACTGATAATTGAACTGAACAAAGGAAGTAAGGATATGAATACTACCTCTTCAGAATGATGAATAACCTGTTTATATGAATATTAAACTGTGGCCTCAGCCCATATATATATATATATATATATATATATATATATATATATATATATATATATATATATATATGTATATATATATATATATATATATATATATATATATATATATATATATGTATGTATGTATATCTGTGTGTGTGTGTGTGTTTATTTGCATACATATTGGGCACAAGTATACATATACATAATTGCGATCTCAGATCCAAAATGCATAAAGCATAAACTAGGGCCTCAGGCCCAAAGATGCATAAGCATAAACTGCGGCCTCAAGCCCAAAGATGCATAAAGCATAAACTGCAGCCTCAGGCCCAAAGATGTATAAAACACAAACTGCGGCCTCAGGCCCAAAAATGCATAAAGCATAAACTGTGGCCTCAGGCCCAAAGATGCATAAAGCATTAACTGCGGCCTGAAGCCTAAATACATGTGTTCGACATTCAGGGATTTAAAATTAAAAACTGAGAATTATACTGCAATACATAATAGTAAAATACTGAATCACGCAAAGTTATATGATACTGGAATACTGGATCACAATGATATATATTATACCGAAATACTGAATCATACTGAGTTATATAATACTAGCATACTAGATCATACTGGGTTACATAATACTGGAATATTGAATGGGGCTAGACTAAGACATTGTTCTTGAACTGATTATGAATACTGAAATTTAAACTGTATATGGTGCGAGCACGTGATTTTTTCCCCGCTTAAAATATTCCTATAATTTTATTAAATTAGGATTATTCTGTTATTAGTTGAATTTATAGGAATTAATTGTGTGATTTTGTGGTTATTTACATCTTTATTGAACTTTTAGGATTTATTTGATCTTTTGTTTGTTTGAATTTTTGGAATTAATTGCATAATTTTGTGTTTATTTGCATATTGCGCGTTTTAATTAATATAATTTATAAAAAATATAAAAAGGCATGTTTGCATTTAGGATTTAATTTTTACATGTTTTTAGGTTATTAATTAGATAATATTGAAAATGAGGAAAAACAAGTAAAAAATTGGTTAATTTGTTTTTTAATTTAGAGTTTAGGTTATTGTAGGAGTTTATTTAGTTTATTTCATATTTTTGGCTATTTTTATTTTTGTTAGTAAAAATCTAAAAATGTAACAAAAAATAATATACAAGTGAGAATAATTAATTATTTATAAATGTTGGCTTTATTGAAAGACCGAGTTTTGGGCCAATTCTTGAAAAAAGCTTTTGACCCAAAACTCCCAGATCCACAAAATTGACCCAAACCCAATGCCCCTGCCCGGTCCAAAAGCTCTAGGCTCAAAACGACGATGTTTTACATCAAGGAATCTGAGCCGTTTATCAATCTTAATCAAATGGTCAAGATGAAAATGTATCACATTATATAAATGTCAGATAACACCCCCTTAATTACATACCTTGTGCCATGTCCAAAGAACTCTAAAATTATCCGGTGTAATACCACCCTACCACCACCTTGCCACCACCGTGTCTCCACCGCCGGCCGGAAATCGCCGCTGCCGGCAGTGTAACCCAAAATCCACCCAAACTTACATCCCGTAATCCACATGCTCCCCTCTTTCCAACCCCCCTAAAATCACCCTCAGAATCCAACAAACTCGTTGAATATCCCTTCAAAGGAGCAGCTGCTCCGTCGTCCACGGCGGCGCCGGCTCCAATGGCGTCCAAATTAACACCCCATACTCCCCTTGGCCTCCTCTTCCCAAAAACAACCCCTGCTTTCTTCGAATAACCCCTAGTCTCTTCGAATTTCGCATCTGAGATTTGAATTAAATTGGACGGGTTTTTCAAAGCCGCTTGAGTTTCAAAATGGATTTGCATGTTTGTTTTGGCCAAAAACAAACATGTAACTCTGTTTGGAGATTCAAATTGAAATAAGCAGCCCAGTTGAAGACCTAATCAGCTAGTTTTCTTTTTGGTTGTTTTTTCTTCAGTTTCTTTTGTTGATAATTTTGCCTTGTTGTAGCTTAATCATTTGTTTCTATTGTTTTGATTTTTGATTTTTGTTACCATTTAGCCTGATTGCATTTTTATAATTCCCAAAGTTTAGTTTTTTACCATGTTTCTTAAGACCAATTTCCACTTGTAATTTGTTGCATTAGTTCAATTGTGTTTAGCCTAGTTTCAATTCCTGAACCTTCACGTTTATTGTTCAGCTTAGTTTAATGTTCAATAAATAGTTAGTAGTAGTTTGAATAGGAATCAGTTTTTCAATTCTGGTTGTTTCAAATAGCAATGGATTAGTAATTACAACTGTGCATGATTTCGTTCAATTATGATAATTTCAGTTTTGCTCGATTTTATAGTCTAGTAGTTTTCTCTTGAATCCCGAGTTGGACTTTTGTTTATTTTTGATTAATGGTTCAGGTCTAATTATGGATTGGTTATAGTTGTTAGTTAGCTAGTAGTTAATTTCAAGATTTAGCTTTGTAAAATGGTAATTCTAATGTACTAAGAGGGTAGTATAGGGTTTTTAAGTTGGTTCTGGTAATTTTAGGATTAAAATAAGGGTAGTATAAGTATCCTGTAAATAAAAAACAATGTTAGAATCTTTTACACCCTTCAAGAAGGGGACTTTAGTCTAAAAACAATAGTTTAGTGCAGTAACTTGGGAAACAAGTCAGAAAATAAAGGACCGAGTAGTTAAAATCTGAAAAGTGAAAGAGGGACTAATAGTTAAAATGAAAAAAGAGGGTTGCCCTAGCCTTTGGCTATAAAAAGGTACCCCAATTCATTCCAAAAAAGGTGTTACACAGTGTGAAAAATCTCTAAAAATTTCCAGCAATAGTAAAAAAATCAATCCTCCAATTCCTGCAATTATAATCTAATTCAAGGAAAAAGAATCAAAAATGTTAGTCGAGTTTGAATGTTTGAGAGTTGTTCCTTCAAAAACCTAGGCATTTATAACTCTAAAACCAACAGAAATTCAACAAGACACTGTTTCATTTGAGGTCCAACTAGGTTCAGAGTTGATTTAGTCTTGTTCCTAGGGTTTGGCACCATTTAATTTGGGTTTGGGTATTTCTGGAGCTCCTGGGTGCATTTTCAAGTGACTTGAGGTCATTTTAAAGGCTTTGTGTGACCTATTCTATTTGGATCTGGATATTATTGTTGTGTTGCTTACAATCTTGTTGCTGACCTCTAAGCACTGCTGTTGTTTCCTCACCCTCTTTTGTATTTTGATTACCAGGTACTTCTCTTTCCCAAAGGTGTAATGTTGAATCTATGAATGGTGCAATTTAAGTGATTTGAAGTAAAATCTGTTTTAGTCACCTGTAATTTCATCCTGGCAGAGTGATTTTCTTTTGAAGTTATTTAAACTTCATGTTAGAATATGACTATATGAACTGTTGTCTGCTATGGCCTGTTGTCACCATTTAACTTACCAATTTGGGATTAGCTTCAAGTACTATTATGTTTGTCATGGTTAATACAATAGTTTGTATAACAGGACATTTGGATTAATACTCTCAAAATGGGCAGTAGTTAGTAGTAAGTGCAGACGTTGTTGTAATTGATTCAGTCCAATCGCATTTAGTTAAAGGTGGATTTGAAGTGAGCTGGGATTTAAACTGGTATTTAAAGAAAATTATCATCTCTTGTAAAGCTTGATAACAAGTTGTGTGAATCTGATCTGTGCGTAAAATAGTATATTTCATTTTGAAATAGTTTTCAGCTCATGTTGACCCTGTATGTTAATCTGAAAACTACTATTAAGTAGTTAGTTAATGTCCATATATGAATTTAAGTAGGCTATGCTAATAAAAGGTCCAATGGTCTATTGCTTGGATCCTTCTTCAATGAGTCCAAGCAGCTCACATCTCTTATGGGCCGGCAGCTAAGCCCAATTGCTCGAGTGTCTTCGAAATAAGCTGAAGCCCCACCTCCCTCCTACATGCTAAGGTTGGGTATTTTTTTTAAAAGATTGAATTGTAGATTTGAACCCTCTAAATAGTGTACTGCAAATTAATTGAGCCTTAGTAAAGACACATTTTAATAGAAAAGTAGTAGCTTGTTTTAGGAACGCCCTTTTAAAATAAAATAGGTGTGCCGCGCCAAACAGAACCCACAAATCACATGGCTCTCGTGAAATACTTATATCAAAATACGTAGAATTTTGGGGACATGCTGTTTAGCAAATTTCATAGTTTTCCTGCAAAGATAATGACGCGTTAGACTCCTTTTAGGTGCGTCTTTGATAATTTTATCTTCTTAATTACAGGTGCGCATATGTGACCCAAATCCAAATCTCAACGAAGTTGAAATGTGTAAAAAACAATGGGTGCAATAACGTGACGTGGTTCAAGAAACGGTTTAACGACGTTGCAATTCTCTTTTAAAATAATAATAATAAAAGTGGTTAAAAGATTAAAAAATGCACATAGGTTCATTATTGTAAAAATCAGATAATTTAAGCCAAATATAACAGTTGAGAAACCGTGCTAGAACCACGGAACTCGGGAGTGCCTAACACCTTCTCCCGGGTTAACAGAATTCCCTACTCGGATTTCTGGTTCGTGGACTGTAAGCAGAGTCATTCTTTCCTCGATTCGGGATTTAAACCGGTAACTTGGGACACCATAAATCTCCCAAGTGGTAACTCTAGAAATATCTTAATAAATAAATCACGTTTCGATTGTCCTTTAATTGGAAAAACTCCCTTATCTACGCCCTTCACAAGGTTGTAGTAGCCAAAAAGGAGGTGCGGTAGCTCTGGAGACTCTGTTGGAGAGAATCGAACCCAGAATCTCTGGTTCGGGGTTCAAGAATTCGAGGTTAGAATAATTGTCGTATTTGTCTTTGTTTATTATCTGAGTTTACATGTTGGCTTAATGTGCAAAATGATGCTTTTACCGCTTTGATATTATCTGAATTGTACATATGCTATGAAACCCTTCTCTTCTCACCTCTGGGGATGTGCTTACTTGTTCAGACTCCTTATTCTGTTAGTGTCATACCCTGAAATATGAAAGAGGCTGGACAAGTTACTAAGTCGTATGGCCTTTTGGTTCCCAGTACGTAGCTCCCTCCTCGACTCGAGTTGTCCGCTCGGGTACACTGTCTAGAACACATACTCAGGTTTTGAACCTAGAATAACTTGACTTCATGTTGGATCCTTAGTAGGAACGCTTATCTGCATCACGCATTTGGCTTAGGGGACTCAACATAGGGGTTGGGTCCGTCAAGGACAGGTGTACCCTGAATAATGGACCACCCTAATGCATCCTACTTGTGCATTTAATTTGGATTTGCATGCTGACTGGCTTATGAATACTGGGAAAAAGTCAAGAAAAGAAGTAGCAGAGAGGGTAAAGAAAGTTAATCACCCGTTTCGAAAAACCAACGCCCAAATATTGCCGAAACGCTGCTGAATTATTTTCGAAATATGAGAGAAAGGAGAAGGGTTTATCTTCAAAAAGAGTTTATTTTACTTACCAATAAAAAGAAAGCAGTCTAGTTTGTAAGAACAGCTAGTTCTAAAAAAATGGCTTGTTTAGTTATATTTTTGTCAAATGTTTTTTTGTTTTACCAAAAAAAAGAGAAAATACAAAAGGTATACATGGAAATTCAAAAAGATTTTGCATGTTTCAACATTTTTTTCAAGAAAAAGCAAAGAAGAATGTTTTATCTAAATTAGTCATTTTTTTTAATTATCGCCCGTATCCAATTTGCATGAACTACGCCAGTTTGATTCTCGTCAGGTGCGAGATATGTATTAAACCCCCGTCGGGTCCAACATCCCTTTTGCAAAAATAACCAAAACAAAAAAAAACAAATGTCCAACTCTTTTTATTTTATTTTGTCCTAAATAAATCGGGTGATGCCGTTATTGCCGAGAATAGTCAAATGTTACCGAAAGGGACGCCGGAAAGCTGATTTGGCACAAATGGCCAGCTCTGGGTTTTTGGCCTTAAAATCTTCTCCCGGAAGTACTGAAAGGTCGTATTTGCAAAGCTGGAATTTGATTTTAGACAATAGATTTCATATAAGAAAGGGCTCAATTCTGATTTTTGCAATCAAACAGAATAAAATATAGAGATACTAATTCGCCCGAATAAATGTGCAGAATGAGCACGGATCAGCATTTGCCGATAACATTCATGAACAAAATCCCCTTGGAGCTACACATATGGTGGAATGACTTGGATGAAGCGAGGCAACATAGGGTCAACATGCATTTGGGAGGACTTCCTTGGCTGTTAAAAATTAACCCGAGGGGAGATATCATAAAGGTGTTGGTCACATCCTAGGACCCGGCTCACAATGTATTCCATTTATCGGATTTCGAACTCACACCGACATTGGAAGAAATAACTAGATATATTGGGGGCCCTACGGTCCCCCTGAGACATCAGTACTTGATTGCACCACGGGCCATCACCGTACACAAATTCTTGGACTCTTTAAAAATAAGTAGGAAGGTTCACAACCCAGAATTATTACCCGGCTTTTGTACCCCACAGTTTATATATCAGAGGTATGGGCACGTAGGAGGATTTAATGACCCCGAAAATCATATTTGTAGCAAAGGGAATCAATTCAAATAGGAGGAACACCAGTGTTTCGCATTCATGGTATTTTTCTTTGGTCTTTTGGTCTATTCGCGGAAGGACATGAATATTGACATACGGATAGCAGGGGTTGTCAGCACTTTAATAACTCAGGCCAAGAGCACCCTCGCTCTCATGATTTTATCTGAAATCTTTTGTGCTCTCACTGCCTGTAAAGAAGGGTGGAGATTTCTTCGAAGGATGTAACCTATTGTTACAAATATGGATGATCGAACACTTATGCCATCGGCCTCAATTCATGAATTATTGGTCGCCAACAAAGAGCCGAATAGAAGAATTCTATTACAGGGTTTATGGGTTTAGGTTACCTGAGGGTGTTACAGAATGGGTGTCGCATCTCCAGGTTATCACTGCAAACCAAAAAGAGTGGACGTTCGTGTGGCTCCCCGTGGATGAAATCGTGTATATGCCAGCCACTGGGGCTCATTTCCTTCTGATGGGTCTCTGAAGTATCCAACCCTATGCTCCATAAGAAGTGCTAAGGCAATTAGGGAGGTGCCAAATGATTCCCTTTGACGAGGATATTAGTCACCACATGGTCGAGATTAGTCCTAATGGTCAATTTCTTGAAGCAATCATTCGTCAAATTTGGAGCGAATGTGAATACTTGACAGCGGTTACCCGAGTACGCGATATATCTAAAGGCGAGGTTGCACCGGGGTACATTGCTTTGTATAAAAATATAGAGTCCATAAGGCCGCATAAGAGGCCACACCTCCAAGAATTTGCTGAAACGTCACAAGAAAAATGGGACTGGCTGGCCAAGGAAAATGAGTATAGGGCCACGATAGGAAATTGAAAAAATAATTCAAAGACCTCCAATTCGAAAATGGCTTGCAAGATGCTACAGATGAGGTGGAAAAGAGAAAATTAACCAGAGAAAACGAAGCACTCCGAGCCCAAATCCAGAAAATGAAAACAGCCGCGAAAAATCCCCCTAGGAGTGTGAAGGATGAAAAGCTCATAGACAATTTAAGGTGAAAAGTAACCGGGTATGGGTTTGACTTGAATAAAGCAGAAGGTGAGTTATCCAGGGTTCGGACACAATTGGCTAAAAATGCGAAGGAAGGAGCCCGCGTCATTGAGCAATTAAAAGAAAGGCATGATGATGAGGTTGGTGGGTTAAAAAGGAAGGTCAACATGGCTCAGAACAAAGTGTCCAATTGAGCCAGGGACTTCAAAGACAAGAAAGAACATTGTCATGCAGCGATAGCAAGGTTGGAGATGGATTTGCGGCAATTCCAACAACTGAATCAGGTAGCCGAGCGAACTCTAAAGGCAAGGGCCGAACAAATTGCGTGATTATTGCAAGAAAAGGGTATTATTACGCAGAGAGTATGGACGATCGCAGACTACATCATTGCAAAGTGCAGCCACTGCGAGGATATGACAAGATCCATGTTCTTTGTCACCGCCATGACCTTTGTTCGGCAATTAATGGAAGACCTCCACCACCTCCAAGGGGGTTTAGCACGCAAGCCTTCAGCAAGGCCGAACGATGCCTCGCGGTGTCCAAGAGCACTTGAAGCACTAATGTATTCATGAAGATTGCATTTCCCTTTTGTCAAAAAAATATATATAAAAGTCTGTCAGTTTAACCTAGAGTCTGCATTTTCTTTTATGCATACTTAACTGTTCTTTGAGTCTGTAGTTCATCTTTTATAAGAGCTAGTTAGTTTCTTGTTTAAATCGGTCAGTCTTTCGAGTCCTTGTAACTGAAGTTTGTCATTATGAAAATGAAAGTTCCCAAAATATTTAATGCTTTGCTTTTTATTTGCAAGAACTACGCTCGGTCTGATTCATGCGGGGTCATAATACGTGGGCAATCTACATAGGATTCGACCATAATTGAATAATAATAGAGATAGGGAGAGAATAAAGCTAAAATAAAAGAGTTTTGCAAACAAAGAAATTGAAAGCCGGGATGATGCAAGCAATTGATGCATGTAGGGACCGATCATGATCTAGGTTCATTCATACCCAATATGTTGTCGCTTACGTGTTAGAACCTAACCATTAACGCGTTTTTGGTGTTGTATCAATTCCAGACTAGACATGTGATTAGTACTTGCGGCATTCTGGAAACCCACTCCTACAACACGCGGTCTAAGAGCAAACAAGTCATGGCCAATCAGGAAACCGATGTCAGCATTATTGACCCCTCAAAAGAAGTAGAGGAATTGGACGTTAATTCCATGAAGGAGGAAATGTTTAAGCTAAAACACCAAATGCCTGAGATGTACCAGGCATGGGCAAGAGGACAGCCACGCCCAACCCATCCTGCTAATCCAACCTTCATTCTGCCACTGGCCCAAGCACCTGATCAGTCCACCACTAATCCACCCTCAAGTTTTCCTATCTATTTACAACATCAGGGTACGACCTCTCAACCACCACCAGCTCCGCTACCCAAAGTTTCTCCTCACCCCCCCCCCTTCGCCAATTGCCCCCATATATGTGGCACCTCCGCCTCCTGCACTCCATAGGTCGTCAAGTGAACCTTTGCTTCAAGCTTATGACCCCCAATACTATCTACCAGAACCTGCTTACAAGACGCATGAGCCTTACTCCTATGCTCCCCGTCTCGAAATCCCGGCGGGAGTTGAAAAACCAATCAAAAATCCTGAGCAGGAAGAGATTCTTAGAAAGGTTAGAAGTCTAGAACAATCCTTCAGGGACATGCGTGGATTAGGTGGCCAGGTGAGCATGGCATTCAAGGTCCTTTGTCTATTTATAGACATGCAATTTCCTCCAGGTTTCAAGATGCCTAAATTTGACTTATATGATGGAGACATCAATCCGGTCGCTCATCTAAGGGGGTTTTGCAGCAAAATGAGAGGAGCAGGGGGAAAAGATGAATTGCTAATGGAGTACTTTAGCCAGAGTCTTTATGGGTCGGCACTGGAGTGGTACACTCAGTAGGATCACAATCGGTGGTATACATGGGATGACCTGGAACAAACGTTTGCTTCCCACTTTAAATATAATCTCAAGATTGTCCCTGATCGCCTATCTCTACCAAAACTGGAGAAGAAACACAATGAGAGCTTCAGGGAATACGATTTTCGATGGAGGGAATAAGCAGCCAAAGTTGATTCTCCCATGAAGGAAAGTGAGATAGTTGAATATTTTCTACAAGCTATGGAACCTACCTATTTTGGACATTTGGTGTTAGTAGTGGGTAAGTCTTTCAACGAAGCAGTCAAGATGGGAAGTATGGTCGAGGAAGGCCTCTAATCCAATAAAATCATGAGCTACTCTGCAATTAAGGCAACCACTCAGGCCATTTAGGGTGGAGTTAGGGGAGCCTTCAGAAAGAAGAAGAAGAAGAAGAAGAAGAAGAAGAAGAAGGAAGTAGCGACAGTGGAGTCGAGAACTTGGTTCAGGCCTCGGGCTCCATCTCATTATGCCCAACCCGTCCTCACCACCGAACGTACCCACACCCTCCATACAGTTTGCCGCAACATTACTATCCACCATTAGAACCCCGCTTTTCAGTCCATCATGCACAAGCATATACCCACCTCCCGCTCACACACAATGGCATGCGCCAGCCCCACAAAATACCTACCCCACTCCACAAATTCATTACCCTCCTCAAAGAGCCTACCAACAATCCCCGAAACCCGCCTTTCGAGCCAATCCAATCCTGAGAAATGAAAGGGTGCAGAAGAAGAAGACTTTCACTCTGCCGGGAGAATCCTACACTAGTTTATTCCATAGAGTGTGAAAACTGGATATGTTGAGACCAATCGAAGCAAAATTACCAAATCCTCCCCTGAAGAATCTAGATTATTCTATCAGGTGTGAATATTTTTCTGGTGCACCAGGGCATGATACTGAAAAGTGTTGGCATTTAAAGAATGCTATTCAGGAACATATTGACTCCCATCGGATTGAGGTGCATACTCTTGAGGTACCCAATATTAACAAAAACCCGTTGTCGGCCCATCAGGAGACGAACATGATTGAGATCGTGGAAAAAAGGGGAGAGTCCAAGAGGCCCCACAAACAGTGATGATGATCAAATCCAATTAGGTTAAGATAATTAAGATGCAAGTAGTGAGAAGCTAGTAACTGAGGCAAAAGGAAAAGCAACAAACCTGTAATAGTTCAAGGGAGCTCAGCAAGTACGACTGCGCCAAAGCAGGAACAGGAAGAAGTAACAGTACACATGGCAGCCAGAGAAACTGTCGTGGTTGTAGAAGGTGTTCGCTAGAGCCACTCATTGTACAACCAGTAATCCAGCCACCAATTATCAACAACAAAGCTGTTCCTTGGAGATATGAGCAAGCAATAATGATGTATAAAGGAAGATAATTTAGGAAAACAGTATGTGAGGCTCGGGGTTTAACTCGATCAGGGAGGTACTTCACCCCTGAAGAACTAAGGAAAGGAAGAATCTCTAAAGATAACACAGAATCAGTGAAGAAAGTTGTGTCGGAAGAAGAGGAAGAGGAATTCTTGAAGAAAATGAAAATGCAAGACTACTCCATCATAGAGCAGTTGAGGAAGACACAAGCTCAGATCTTCTTATTATCCTTACTAATCCATTCAGATGAAAACCGTCAGGCGCTGATGAAGATTTTGAAAGAAGCCCACATCCCTGATAAGATAACCGTGAATCATTTGGAAAAGATTGAAAACAAGATATTCAAGGTAAATCGGGTCACCTTCTCTGACGATGAATTTCCCATGGAGGGCACTGAGCATAACCGGGCACTTTATTTGACTGTGAAATGTGAAGATGTTGTGGTCACCCGAGTTCTGGTCGACAACGGGTCCAGTGCAAATATTTTTCCACTCTCCACATTGGCCAAGCTGAAGGTAGAGAGTGAAAGGGTCCAAAGAACAACATTTGTGTTCGAGGTTTCGACAGTGGAGGCAAAGACACCGTAGGAGACATAGTGCTGGAAGTGACAATAGGGCCCGTTGAGTTCACCATGAAATTCCAAGTGCTAGACGTAGTTCTCTTATAACTTGTTATTGTGTAGGCCCTGGATTCATGCAGCCAAAGCAAGGCCATCTATGTTGCATCAGATTGTCAAATTTGAATGGGACATGCAAGAGATTGTGGTGCACGATGAAGACAATCAGTGCATTTTAGGTGATGTTATCGTGCCTTTTATTGAATCTGAAGACAACAAAGGGCCATGGGTCTACCAGGTATTTGATACTATGTCAGTTTAGAAAATCCTAGATGGTAAGGTTGTCATGACCCCAAAGATAGCAACCGCGTCAGTCATGGTAGCTTAAAATATGATGAAATATGGTCTTATGTCCGGCAAGGGTTGGGTGCTTCTTTACAAGGCATTGTGCAACCAGTGTCCCACCCAAAAAATCTAGACATTTTTAGCCAAGGGTTCAAGCCTACAGCTGCAGACATAAGGCAAGCCAGGAAGCTAAGGCAGAAGGCTTGGGCTCTCCCAAAGCCCATCCCAAGGTTATCCAAATCGTTCGTCAAGCCCAGTGCTAGCAATGGCTCCGTACCAAGGATTCTCGGCACGCTGATCGATGCGAACGGGGATCTTGATAAGGGGTTGGAAAGTCTATTCAATGAGGTGAATATGGTCGAGGCAGAACAAGGATCGAGCAAGGCAGATGTGCAGTTTGTGGGAGCATGCGTAAAAGTCAATAACTGGGAAGCCACTCCTCTTCCCACTCGAAGGGAGTCGTGGTAGTCAGCTTTGATTTTCCTTTCAATCTAGTTTGGATTAGCTTAAGAGTTGTTAATTCAGTTGTTATTTTTGTCCATATGGATGTGTAAATTCTGTTATCTTTGATTCTAATGAAATGCAATTTCTCTTTCACCAGTGCTGATAGTTTCTGTTTCTCTTTACTTCTCTTTCTTTTCTCTTTTGTACAATATTTTTACGTTGGTTCCAGTGATCTGACATGCATAAGGACTCATCGGCCCATTCTTCAAAACTAGTCTAGTTCGAAAATAATAATTCAGGAAATAGAATATAAGGATGAACCAGAATACAATGAGGAAGGGGCATGCGATGAGATTAGTAAAGAGTTGAGCCAATTTGAAGAGAAACCCAAACCAAACCTGAACGATACAGAGGCAGTCAATTTAGGAAGATCCGATAATGTCAAAGAAACAAAAATATGTATCCATCTACAACTTAGGAAAGAAATAATTGAAGTACTGCTAGAATACAAAGATGTCTTTGCATGGTCCTACGATGACATGCTCGAATTGAGCACTGACTTGGTGGTTCACAAGTTAACCATTGACCCAGCCTACCCTCTTGTCAACCAAAAGTTGAGAAAGTTTAAAACTGATGTGAGCGTGAAAATTAAAGAGGAAGTGACTAAGCAATTTGAGGCAAAAGTCATCCGAGTCACACGATATCCCACCTGGTTAGCTAATGTTGTGCCCGTAACAAAGAAGGATGGTAAAACCAGAGTGTGTGTTGATTACCGTGACCTCAATAAAGCAAGTCCGAAGGATAACTTCCCTCTTCCAAACATTCACATACTGATTGACAATTGCGCGAAGCATGAGATCGGTTCGTTCGTGGATGGTTATACATGCTACCAGCAGATCTTAATGGATGAATAAGATACGGAGAAAACTGCATTCAACACATCGTGGGGGACATATTGTTATAGAGTCATGCCTTTTGGTTTGAAAAACACCGGGGTGACATACATGAGGGCCATGAAACCATTTTTCATGATATGATACATAAGGAAATTAAGGTCTATGTGGATGAGGTGATAGTGAAGTCCAAAAAAAAATCCGATCATGTCAAAGACCTAAGGAAAATTCTTCCAAAGGCTCCGCATGTATGACCTCAAACTCAACCCGGCAAAATGCGCATTTGGGGTCCCCTCAGGGAAGTTTCTAGGGTTCATAGTTAGCCACCGAGGCATCGAACTAGACCCATCCAAGATCAAAGTTGTACAGGAGCTACCACCACCAAGGAATAAAACTGAAGTGATGAGTCTATTAGGAAGATTAAATTACATCAATCGGTTCATTGCTCAGCTCACAACCATCTGCGAGCCGATTTTTAAGCTATTGAAAAAGGATGTTGCGGTGAAATGGACGGGAGAGTGCTAGGAAGCTTTTGACAAGATAAAGCAGTATTTGTCGAACCCACCAGTATTGGTTCCACCAGAACCAGGAAGGCCCATGATCTTATATTTGAGAGTCTTGGAAAACTCATTTGGGTGCGTGGTGGGTCAGCACAATGTCACCAAGAGAAAAGAGCAAGCCATATCTCAGCAAGAAATTTATGGCCTACGAGGTTAAGTATACTCATCTTGAAAGGACGTGTTGCGCCTTGACGTAGGTAGCCCAGAAGTTAAAGCATTACCTGTCATCATACACCACTTATCTCATCTCACGTCTAGACCCATTGAAGTATATTTTCCAGAAGCCCACGCCCAGAGGAAGGCTGGCAAAATGGAAAATCTTGCTCACAGAGTTTGACATTATCTATGTGACTAGGACTGCCATGAACACAAGCATTGGCATATCATTTAGCTGAGAATCCGATAGATGAAGAGTACGAGCCCTTGAATACATACTTCCCGAACGAGGAAGTAATACATATCGATGGAATGGAACGTGATGAGAGGCCAGGTTGCAAAATTGTGCTTAGATGGGGCTACCAACATGGAAGGCATTAGGATAGGAGCAGTGCTCATTTCTCTAGAAGGGCTTCATTACCCAGTCACAGCTCAACTCCGCTTCTATTGCACCAACAACATAGCAGAATATGAGGCATGCATTTTGGGTCTGAGATTAGCAGCAAACATGGGTGTCTAGGAAGTCTTGGTCTTGGGGGACTCGTACCTTCTGGTACACCAAATTCAATGGGAGTGGGAAACAAGAGACTTAAAGCTCATACCATACCGGCAATGCTTGCAATATCTCCGCCAATGATTCAGGTCAATAGAGTTCAGGCACATCCCCAGGATTCATAATGAAGTTGCTGACGCCTTGGCTACTCTAGCATCAATGCTACATCACTTGGACAAGACTTATGTTGACCCGATAGATATATGGGTCCGTGATCAACATGCTTATTTCAACTTGGTGGAAGAAGAGCTTGACGACGAGCCTTGGTTCCACGACATCAAGGAATCTATCAGGAGAGGTGAATACCCAGCACAAGCCACGAATGACCAGAAGAGAACTATCCGTCATACGTCAAATAGGTATTTCTTCAATGGAGGAATACAAAATAACGCCAGATCTTGGTTTACTAACATGCGTAGATGCTGGACAGGTCACAGCTGCCATGAATGAGGTGCGTGTTGGCATCTGCGGGCCACACATGAGCGGATATGTTTTGGCAAAGAAGATTCTCCGGGAAAGATATTATTGGCTCACCATGGAGCGGGGTTGTGCGCAAATGTCACCAATGTCAGGTGCATGGAGACTTAATTCACTCTCCGTCGTCTGAATTGCATACGATGTCTGCACCATGTCCACTTTGCCCGATACTTCTCAAAATCTAAAGCCACACGTGACCAATAGCATACACCACTCTACCCTTAGCTCTCAATTATTAACTAAATTCCTACTAATAAAATTTTTTTACTTAATCAAAAACCTCTTAATAAAATAGATACTAGTCTTAAAAATATGGGTTATCTCTCTCACTAATACCCTATGCACTGACCTACCTTTCCCGTTAATTACAAAGCTCATCTAACCAACAATCTCTCTGAGTTATGCTAAATGAACACCTCTCATGACCAAGTGTCATAAACAAAATCTTCCAAGGACCTGCTAACTCCCTTAGTCTTTCCCAATCTGACCCAATGCAAGTAGAAAGTTATACTATAAAGTTTCTTAGGGAATTATCTACCAAAAATCCCACTCAACCAAATATTCCTAATATAAACCCTGTCACTCCTAAATATGCCAAGATTGCCAATTTTATCGAGGAGGAGAAACAGACTCCTTCAAATCCTTCGTTACTAATACCATCCAACAATGAACAATATTCCTCCACTCTCCCCTCATCTCCCAAATCCAATAGTTTACTACACCTCTCTCCCACTTTCCCATAATGACCAACCCATGTCTTGGCTAAAAGTAGGATTGATGGGCAATGCAATCACATTCAACACATTAATGGCCAAGATACAATCCTTATCATCCATAGCACCGACATTGCTCAACTAATCTCGGAAGGGATGAGGTTAGCCATGAATGACTACATGAACAAAATATGGATCAATAATGTCCTACATCCCTTGACCCTAACGATGAATCAAAATATTATTCAAGCTATGAAACAACAATGGTATCTTTCTCCCTGAGCAAACCCTCAAGCCCCAAGAAACCTACCAGTGGTTCTTCTGTTCTTCCTACCGAAGGAGCTCTCCCAAATCAACCCAATTTTCATTCTCTAGGATATGCATGTAACAGCAGAACATGCAAATGCCTAGAATAATATCCCAGTGCAGATGAGAACAACCACCCTCCATATGTGCATGAACAAATAGAAAATCACTCAGAAGAGGAGGAAGAAATAAATCCTCTACTTATGAAATCGAGTGTGGAATTTGCAAACCTAAACGAAGTAAAAGTACTGCTATTCAAGGAGATGCTGAGCAAAAAATTCACCTTCAACTGCCCTCCCTCCATGTTCAAATGTTCAATGGACATAACGCCTCCCCAGTACCTAACTGTGGGAACCCATGCAGTGATCTTAATCCCATACAAAATGAGGACCTCAAACTCTAACTTGGAAGAGGAAGAAATGACTACCAATCCAAACCTCAAACCAAGTATGATGACATCCATTATAATCATCTTCTGAAATGTCCCTGATGCTAAAAATGATGACTTTCATCGTAACTTTAGGGATCTAGTTGATACTTTTAATCCTTGCTTAGTTGCTCTCCTTGAAATCAAAATGGCAATGCATGGTTCCTTTCTTAATGATTTCAGTTTCACTAAGATGATCGAAGTTCCCTCTGAAGGCCAATCTGGAGGTATGACCATTCTCTATGACCATAACATGGTCACAATTCATAATTTCACAAGGAGGAGTCAAGAAATTCATGCAATAATAGAGGTACTTTTCTTTTGTTTTATTTGGTTATAAAGAACTATATATACTAGTACTATATTCATGCTAGAGATTCTATGTGGATAATCTAATCAATATTTCCAATAGCTATAGCGGATGATAGTTAGTGGGTGGAGTTTTTAGTTACATTACCATGTCATCCGAAAAAATTGGAGGAAGGACTATCACTATTTATAGGACCTCTAGGATTTGGAACTTTATTAACAAATGTAGACTTATGGACCAAGGTCATAAGGATAGGAAATTTACTTGGTCTAACCATAGAAAAATATTTAAGGGTTTAATTATGGAAAGACTATATTGTTTTTTAGGAAATGAATAATGAGCCAATTTATTTCCTAATACCACAGTAACCCATCTTCCAATAACATATTCTGATCACAACCCCCTTCTGTTAAACCTTTACTATTTTCCTCATGTATCTCATCATAAACCCTTTAGGCTAGAAAATATTTGGTGCACAAATCTTGATATTTTTAATTTGGTACGTCAAGATTGGCTTAATAATAACCTCATAGAAGCCACTCAAAATTTCACTATTAACATCTCGAATTGGAGTAAGAATACTTTTTGAAATATTCTAAAAAAAAAGAGAATTTTCGCTCGCGTTAAGGGTATCCAAAACACTCTCAATTATACTCATAGTTGTTTTCTCCAAAGCCTAGAATCCTCTCCAAAATATGACTGCAATAATATCATAAATCTAGAAGAAGAATGTTAGAGATTTAGATCAAGAATTTCTTGGCTCAATGATGGGGACGCAAACACTAAATTTTACCATATAAGTGCCTTTAATAGAAGAAGAAGAAGAAGAAGAAGAAGAAACCACGTTTGCTTCCTTAAAGATGACCAAAAAATTGGGTTGATAATCATAGTGATATCCTTACTCATGCTAAACAAAAATTGAAAATAGTTTTACAACTTCTTACTGCTTTATAAATAAATCGAATACATTTAGTAGCCTTGTCAGTTTTAACTCTTTAGACCTTACTAGTAGACACGCCCCTTTCAAATAGTGAAATTATAAATATAATTTTTTTTCTTTTAAACCTTACAAAAGCACCTGGTCCAAATGGCTTTCACCAATTTTTCTATCAAAATAATGGAAAATTGTCGGGCCTAGTATAACCTTCACTTCCTACCAATATTAATTCCACTTATTTGTGCTTTATCTCTAAATTTTACAATGCTAATAATCTTAAAAACTTTTGTCCCATAGGACCATGCAACACCAATTACAAAATCATCACTAATATATCTAACAGGTTACAATCATTCCTAGACAAAATCATAAGTCCTTTCCAACCCAATTTTCTAAAAAACAAAAGAGCTAGTGATAATGTGATCCTTATCCAAGAAATCATCTACAACTTCAAACAAAGCTCTAGTAAAAAGAATAGAATGATCCTAAAAATAGATCTAGAAAAGGCCTTTAATAAATTGAAATGGTCTTTCATATTTAGAAACTTTATACATTTTAAAATCCCTCCTAATATGTCAAAATTAATTATGTCTTGTATCACATCGTCTAGTATGTATGTTATTGTGAATAGTGCAAGAAGTGTTTTTTATACCCTAGTAGAGGTATTAGACAGGGTGACCCCATGTTCCTTTATATTTTTATTCTCTGCATGAAAATATTATCACGATATATTAAATTTTAAGTAGACATTAAAATATGGGATCCCATTACCATTAGCTCAAATAGCCTTTCTCTATCTTACTTTTTCTTCGCGGATGACTTAACCTTATGAGTCACATTAACGAAAAAATCTTGCACTTCTATTAAATCTGAACTTGACATGTTTTGTAAGTTCTTTTGTCAAAACATCAATACAACCAAATCAAAATTTCTTTTCTCCAAAAACTGCCCAAAGATATTAAAATCCTTATCGCTAATTTGTTTGGTATGAAGAGTAGTGATTCTTTTGAAATATATCTAGGGTTCCCCATCCTGAATTCTGCTCCAAAATCCAAAGACTTTCACTTCATTATTGATAATATGGGAAATTATCTAGAAAATTGGAAAATTAGTTATATTAACATGATTGGTCGTACCACCCTTTCTTCTTCAACCCTTGCTATCATCCCTAATTAGGTAATGAATTATACCCTTTTCGTAGAAAACAATTCTTAAAATCATTGATGAACATCAAAGAGACTTTATTTGTGGTTCAGATGATTTTAGAATGAAGCTTCACCTCCTTAATTGGGACAACATTATTATATAAAGAACCATTGGTCTTAGAAAAGCTAAACAAAAAGATATAAGACATGCCTTGCTTGGAGATTCCTAAACTATCCTCACACCCCTTGGCCCAAAATTCTCGCGCAATCATATATATTCTCCCCTAGAAAACATCAATCTTTTTGTTGGAAAAGTATCATTAAAGGTTGGCACTATTGTATAAAAGGTTGTTTGTGGAATAGGGCATAACTCCTCCTTGGCATTTGGGATATAAATTAAAAGCCCCTGCCTTAAAAATATTATTGAGGGCCCTCTTATAAAAAAAAGATTCCTCTTTTACTATTAAAGACCTCATCACTCATAATACTTGATCCTTAGATAAAATCTCACTAATTTTGCTTAACATCGTAGCTAAAAAATTTCACTCCATCAACTTACAAATATAAAGAAATCATGACTTTTTGACTTGGGAACCTAATAATAATGGTTTGTTCTCTATAGCTTCTTGTTACAACCACATTGAATCCAACTACATTCGTTACAAAAACTTTAGTTGGATCTGGGAAACTCACTGTCCCAACAAATTAAAATTTCTTCTATAAAAATATTACCACAATAGATTACCTTGTAAATCCTATCTTCATCATATAGGAATGAACATAGACAAAATATGTAATGTGTGTCACCAAAACAAAGAGGAAATTCCCCACATCTTAATTTACTGTATTATTGCTAAAACTATTTGGAAATCTTTTAACATAATTACTAATTGGCATAAATCAGAGGATAACCTATGGGTAGACAAATTTAAAAATTCAAATCAACCATTCCCTCTAAACTGCTTACTTGGTCCATGTTGATACTTAATTTTTTCTATATATTTTAAGTATAAAACAATACCTTTAAAATAGCATACATATACATATATAAGAATGTTCAAGGTTTTATTTATTTTTTCCATAGTTTTATGGATTTTAAATTAATTTATTTTACCTTTTTTATAAATAAATCCTTAATAGTTATTTCTAAAATTATTATTTTGATAAATAACCTATTGAATTTCCATACTTATGTCCAAAATATAGCTAAGGTAATTTTTATATAATTTTGTAATTATATTTAGTATTTTTAAAGCTAAATTGTACATAACTACAATATTAGCCCTTTTAAGATTTAATTATGTTTTATATGCATAAAATTGGATCATGTATTTTTAAATTGATAATTATATTTATTAAATTATTTAGCATTTTTCAGAAATTATCTACTATTTTTTATAAATTAAATAGAGAAAAACTATTATTTAAATTATAGCCAAATTGGCTTTCAACTATAGCCAAATCAGGACACAATCCCTAGCCCAATTTCACAATTAAAACTCGACACACACCCTATTAACCATACTCAAACCCAGAACCCCACCTACCTTTTCTAATCTTGACCGTTGATCTCCCAGATCAACGGTCCACGTGATTTCTTATTATTCTTAATCAAACGACCCCCCAAACCTACCCCTATTGAGCTGACTAATTTCCTTATCATAGTTGCTATGATACTTATTTTTTTCTACTAAGTTGTTTCCTTAACCAGTGTTATGAATTTGGTCCTACTCTATGCTACTGAATCTCGACCCCTACCTTTCCACTTAATTTGATTAGTTTCTTCCCTTAATTAATTGTCTTTTCCTTGTCTGCATTGCTACTGATTCTCTCCTTAGTTTGAAAACTTTCTCAACCTAGCCTTAATTGCATGTTCTATACTGGGGCTATTTTTAAAATCTTTCCTTATTTATTATACTCTACCCGTGTATGATTTATTTTCTTACTTTCCACCTGCTCTTTACCTTTCATACTGACTCCCTTAATCAAAGGGAGATTCGAACCAATTTTTTATACTGACTTCTATAATTGCTAAAAAATTGATTTTTGCGTCATTTTGACTAGTTTTCAAACTACTATATAAGTGACTTCTTCTACAGTCTTAACATATGAACATAGTTCATAATATACACATACATACACTCAAACTCTCTCTTCTTTCTCTATCACGTGTGCTAACTGTTTGTCTAGCCAGCTGAAAGCCAAGGCTAGACTGTGGAACTCTACTTGCTTTACTTTCTGCACTTTACTTCTTCAATTATGTCTCTAGTTTAAATTTGAAATTCAACTCTATGTTCAATGCCTCTGCATCCATGTTTGTTACTGTACTAGTTATTCAATTTATTTTTACGTTTGATTTTATTAAGCATGTCTAAATTCTTGCCTTGCGTGTAATCATCCTATCATACTTTATTTAGTTCTTTGACACTTTTCCAACATGTTCATTTAGTTCCTTCACCCCTCCCTAAATAGTATAACTATGTAGTGTTAAACTTTGTTAAACAAAACTCTTGTCTTCAACATGACCCTGCTGCACTCTTTCCTATGTTTAAATGTTGGTTACCATGATTATTTGTTTAATGGATTCATAGTTGTTCTGTATATTTGTTGCATCAATTATTTTCCCATTTATGTGGTTTCAAACCTGTATATTTCCAATTCCCCCTTTCCTTGTTTGTATTTGAACTATTTATGATGATTTGTTTGAGTTGTTGATTGTCCTGTTTCTTTTCTTTTCACTAAGGCAAACTCTTCTACTGCATTCCAAAATTTATTTCAAACTAATCATTTTCAAAACTGTTTCTAACTCAACTCTTTTAAATCTATGTCAAGCACTCTCACACATACTCTTAGACCACTAGGTTCTGCCTTTTTTGTGCGAGCCTTGCCTTGGGACCCTTGAGTTCCCTCTGAACTTGGACACATAAAAGCTGGCCTTTCCACACCTCACTTACTCTGTATTGACTCTAAAATCTGGGCGTGAAAACTGCCCAGGATCCCTTGAGATCCTTAGGGAACCCTGACATACCCAGATATGAGAAAGGCTATGGAACAATCTTGGCACTTGGGGTGATTTATTGTATAACTCAGAGAAGAAGTCCTAATCAGGTGCTGAAAGTTTGGCCCTGTTTCAGGCTCTCTATAGTGTAATTTTACTTTTCTTCTATAATTCATTTCAGTATTGGTCTGTAATAATTATTTGTAAATGGCTTCGGGGTTGGATAGCGAAAAAGGATGGGCAATATGCATGTTGTAGTATAATCCAGTGTAGATACCATGCCTGCAGGACTTTACATTTTACTATGTTTGCCTTACCATGTTAGAAACCATGCCTATAGGGTTCTACTAAACTTGTCTTACCATATTAGAAACCATGCCTATAGGGTTTTATTATACTTGCCTTACCATGTTCAAAATCATATTTAATAGGTCTCAAAATCAATTTCACAAATAGATGTCATGCCTATAGGATATAATTCAATCCAGCTTCTGATATAACAAGTGTTACATGTTTGCTTTCATTGGTCATCATGTCTCAAAAGTTTCTGAAATTGGAGTTAAACAACTAGATATCATGCCTATAGGTAATAACTCTAGAATACTGCCTATTGATCTCAACTAGTTTATTTAAATAAATCGACCCAGTCCATGTTTTAGTTCGTTCTGACACTAGTTTAATTAATGGTTTATTCTCTCAAAAATAAGTTCTTTCAAAAATTGCATTGATTTGTCATTAGATATCATGCCAAATAAGGATTCAAGAGACTGCTTTAAGAAATCTACCTTGTAGTCATCTGTTATTTTACGCCTAGGTAAGACTTAGGAAATTAACTTTAAATAAAAACTAGAACCATATTTGTGATTAATGTTTAACTTTCAATGTGTTAAAATCAGTAGGCAATCCTGATTCGAACTTATTTTTGAGTTATGTAATAAATTTGATTCAGTTGTTGTCACTTAAATACCATGTTTAAGATCTAAATATAGACCTTAATTGTGTATGAGTCATAATGTCTATGAGCATTACTTGTGGAGGTATATCTGATCCTTCTATCTGATTTCTTTGTTTACCCCCTAAATGCAGTCCTATGTTCTTGTTTGTCACCTAGTATCTTGCCTTTAAACTTGAGGGTCTGCCTAGAACCACTCCCCCCATTTATAGGATAGGAGTCCTAAATTCCTCTGGGATTAATAGGAATGGACGGGTAACAACATGCAATAGGGGTCGAGACTAACCTTCGCTTAATTGCCTTCACGGGGTGGGAAAGGGTAGATATGGATATGATGACCAGTGTATTAATACCACATGTAGCCCCTCTTTGAGGAGTGTCCTACCGGGTATTTTATTAATGTGATCCATATAATAAACAAACCTAGGACATCTCTCTTTATATTCACGAATATGCTTAGATTCTAATTTTTTTCAAAATCTCGCTTTTCACTAATTGTTTTAATCAAACACCTGTATATTTATATTTAAATTCCCTACTATTTGAGCCGTAGTTGTTTATTTTGCTAATTGTGCAAATTTACAAAAGCTGTTTTGTCGGGAACAACACTAGTGGATCTTGAAGGGTACCTAATATCTTCCCCTTAGGATAATTTCAAGAGCCCTTACCCTATCTATGGTTACCCAAACGTAGTTATAAAGGAAGCTTATAGGTGCCCTAACACACCTTAATTCTTTAGGTGGCGACTCTTCAAAATGCAAACCCCTTTACCAATAGGAAAAAGTTGTCCCATACCAAAATGTTATAAACCCGATTCTGGGAGAAAAAAGGGGGGGCGCAAAAGTCCCAACTATTTCCTTTTCCCATTTAGAATCTTTCGCTAAATAAAATAATAATCTTGAAAAAAAATACTTCTAATCATGTTTTTAAATTTTTCGTTATCAAGCAAGAGATTTAATTTGCTCTACTAACTTCTGGAGAAAGTTGTCCCTTAAAAATATTATTTGTTACACTCACTGGCATAAACCGTGTGCTAGTTGGTTCAAGTTCAATGTAGACGGAGCTTTACAACCAAATCACGCAGGAATGAGCAGAGTCATAAAAATTAACGCATATGAATAGATCATGGAATTCCATGAAAGAGTATAAGCTCTAAATTGTACACATTCTGAAATTTCGGCCCTTACTAAAAGCCCAGAATTTATCTCTCAACACAACATATGGCTTGTGGAATAGAAACTGATTCAACACAAGTAACTGATCTATTAAAGGAAGACAACACCTCTTATGACTTTTTATTGCAATCCTGCAGGTACTTAATCTCCCAGAAGGACAATGATTTGGTGATCCGGCAAAGCTTTAGAGAAGGAAATGAAATTGCTCAGCTGCTAGTCCAGGAAGGAGCCAAACAACCAATGCATTATGGTTTAGTTTGTTATGCAGTAACCCCTACCTTTGTTGAGTCCAGCATGCTGGAGGACAAGGAGGGTTTTTTTGCTAAAAATAAATCTGTTTGTGAAAGTAACTGTATGACAATTACCAAACTTGGCAACTTAAATACCTCTGGATCTTGTAATGGACGGTACGTAGTCTATATGAATAAAATATTCCAGTTTCAAAAAAAATAATTAAACCTATTCATTATATTTTAAGCTCAACTTCCAGACATTGTCTTATATTAATATTAATATACCAATAGTTGTCATTATCTCATTTCTATCACTGCAAAATTTAACAGGTCAGAATTCAACTAGCTAGCTACCGAATCTTAGCTTCAAATTTACGGTGTCTGATTAACAAGAACTAAAAAAAAGTTAAGGTTCACGATTACAATAGAAGGAAATTCACATTTTCCAATTCATCCACAAGCATTAAAATAATCTACCATTAGTTCATTACCTGCACTGACGCGGTTATATGGTAAATACATAAGGATGGATATTGCGTATTAGGGTTTTGATGATTAACAAAGTTTGTCAAAAGGAAATGCTCTAAGAACCAAGTGTTTAAGGCAGTTGATAAAATGCACTAAGAGCTAGGTCCTCAAGAACGTTGTTGAAGGTTCTCTTACAAGGCAGTAACTTTAATGGTTGTTAACGTGATAATGGTAGTTTTCCAAGAAGATATGCTTGCATAAGTGATATACATGAGTCACAAAAATTGTGGAGTCCTTGAGACCGTAGGAATCCTATCAAATGAGAAGTTGACTATGTATAGAACTCATAATAGATCTTTGAGCCCATGAAACTTAAATACTACCTTTTTCGATTGCTGAGGCTATCCTTTTGCATATCAACCATGGAACTACATTTTCAACACTCAAATCGATTACTAGTCTTAGTTTTCTTCTTGTGTCAGGTAGTGAATGTGTTTTAGGAAATCGAGTTGTAATCAAGTATCATACATAATCAATGAGTTGAAGTAATTGTTTGAGTTTGCATGTTAGAGTAACTTGTACGTTAAATAGCTAAAGTAGGAGAACTGGTGGGTATTGATTCACATGTCTTGCAATTGATATATTTGGCTCATTTATTTTAGTGAAGTTGAAACTAAAATTCTACGTAGTAGGTCGTGATTTTTTTACCTTTGAGCAGAGTATTTTTTCACGTAAAAATTGTTGTGTTTATTTTACTGTTTATTTCTCGTACGCTTAAGGAGTAAGATAAAGAACCAAGTTCTTTAATAATTCAAAAAAACACTCAAGCTAACTATAAAATTCTCTCCCTGTTATATTTATATCATATAAATGTTAGTATGATTTTGGCAAGATTGTTTTAAAATTGTATTTCCTGTTTACTAGAAACAAAATCCTTAATTGTTCGAGGCTCGAAGGATGTGCTCTATCAGTCACTGAAGTGAGATGAGAATCATAAAACATCTGGTTCAAGTCCTAGTGAATATAGAACCATATTTTGATAGACAGAATTATCTGATATCTTTATTAGAAAACCTCGGTTGCAGGAGCTTTAGATTTAAATATCTAGAAGTCCTAAGGAGACATATGGTGAAGGGGTAGTACTCATGTAATACCTCAAATGGAGAAACTGTAAATATCACACCTTCAGTTTTATGCCTTAGAAAAGGAATTTGCAACCCTACTCTTAGAATCCTTTTTATACTAAACTTCATAATTAATTAAGCCTATCATTATTGAATCCCTTATCTTTATATTGTTGTTGCTACTCTTTGATTGAACTAAACATAAGGTTGCGATGGCCATATTCTCACAATGAAGTGTGTAGATTGTATATAGATCCTCCATTAGTCAGTAGGTTTTTTATTGAAATCTGGAAGAGCTAGTACTGTCTGGTTCAATTTCATTCAAATCTTTTATACATGGCAACCAGCTCTAAGTTTCAAAAGATGATTTACTAGTGAAGCAAATTAATAAATGATGAAAAGTGTATATTTTTGAGTATATTTGCATATTAATTCTTTTGTGAGTCGCGAGACTTTACATGGTTTTTGAAATAAAATATACTCAATTTGTGCTACTTATATGTAGGAAAGAGTTTGGATGATAAAGATCAAAGATGACAATTTGACACAAAAAGAAGAGATGGAAAGAATTGGGAACTCATCCAATTTCATGCGTGGCATGAAACGGACGCAAAATAGGAGAAAAATAAAGACACAAAACAGCAAAGTAGGAATGAAACGCTTTGCGAACTGAAAAAATTGTAAAAGCTGAGTCTGTGTCTAAGTTCGCGCACACCACGAAAGTTGACGTGCCCTCTAGCTCTCCTATCCGAAGTTTGATTGAAAACTTCCGGCTCTCATCAACCTTAGGTCATATAAATACATCTTAAAATGCCACTTTGAAGGGAGAAGACTTTAGGGAGGCAAGAACACGCTAGGGGCAAGGAGGACAAGAATTCAACTCCACATTTTCCCCTCTTTCTTCGTCTATTTCTATTATTGGTTATGAATTCTAGTATTGTAATTTTGTATACTATTATGAATAGCTAATTTGTTATCTACCGTTTTAATAAAATCTTTTGTAGGATAAATTCTTGTTATGTCTTTATATAATTGAGCCGCTAGATTTCTCTACTTGTTCAACTACGTGTTTATTGTGGTTGGTTGAAGAGCTCTCAATCGACTGTGCCTATTTAGTGTGTATTACTCGGGAGAGAGTGCATATTTAGGTAGGCATTGAACAACATCACTCCTAATGTATATGAGGGATCAATACGGAGGGTTTAGAGTTAAATTAGAGATAATGAAACCTTGGTGCGATCCAAGTGAGCCGTACTTAATGCTAGCTAGTGTAATTCGGAAGAATATGTCTAGTAAATTGTGGTAGTTACTCGGGAGTGAATTATACTTAGGCGAAATTATAGAAGATGCAGCGGGAAGGACTCCGACAATTGGGAAAATCATAACTCTGGACCTCTTAAATCTTTTTTCTAACTTGTAGTATCTTTAGTTGTTAATCTACTAATTTAATTATTTAGTTTATTAGATATAAGAATTTTAATATTTATTACTTAGGAATTTTTCGAGCTTATCTTCATAGTGATAGTCAACAACTGTAGCTAAGCCTTAGTTTTCTGTAGGATTGGACTTCGGACTTGTAAACCAAATTAAATTTTGTTAGCCCAAGTAACTGTGAAGTTTTGAAGACTGATAAAAGAACTCAGACATGGACCAGGTCCATCTTATGAAGCACAATTGTGATCAACCAAAACATATGAGATGCACGTGAAGGAGATAAATCTAAGTTATCAGAGGTAAAATCTCCTGATCATGATCGAAAAGATTACATATGGGATAAGGAAAAAGACTCCTTACACAAAGAGAACACGGTTTAGGAAAAGGATAAGAGTTAGAGTATAAGATCAACTAGAACTCTTCCACCATGAAAGAGTAGCATATGTATCCTAATCAATATCTAATTACTAACTCCTTAAATATAATTGTTGTTCTCTTTTATAGGTAATGCACTTAAGCAGAAGTTGAATGTAAATTGAGAGCAAAATAGCAAGGCAATTTGCGAGCAATTTATGTGTGTTTCAAGCGTGCAATTCTGAAGCTACTTGAACTAGATAGAAGAACCAGTTTCAAGTGTCTATCTTTTATTCATGTTCAATTGTAGCAGGTGATGTTGTATTGTACCTTTCAGCTTTTATAAAAGCAATTGTATTAGGTACTTAGAATGTTCAAATGATAGTTAATTTGAAGTTATCGCAACAGTTGAGGCTGTGTGCCACAACGAGATTAGAGTTAATCCTAGGTTTACAAAAGAGTTTCTGTAAATGTGTTTGGCTCAGTGATTTTAGTGGAAGTTTGGAAATATCCTAGTACGTAGTAGGTCGTGGTTTTTTCACCTTTTGAGGTAGGTGTTTTTCATGTAAAATCTTTGTGTTCTTTATTTTCTTTACTTGTTGTTTCGTAAATAGTAGTAGTTGGAATACATAGAAGAATCAAGTCCTTCTATAATCAAGTTAAAATAAAATTGGGTACCACACAAATCACCCTCCCCCCTATTATGTGGTATTGAAGATTAAAACATTATATTTGCAGCGTTTGTTTAGTCCTTTTTTATAAGGCATAGTTGGGCGTGAGCAAATTTTGGCATTGTTGCAGGGAAACTAATAGTGTAGCTGTAGGTGTACATATTGCTAGGTTTCAAGTTTGAACTTCTATTTTATTTTATTTTATTTTTTCTAAAAAAAAATTTTTGCTTGTTAATTTGAGAAACATAGCATCTTTGAATTATGAGAGTTTTGATGATGATAATTCTAATTTTGATCCTCCTTATGCATATTATGGAGGAAACCATCCATAGAAAAATTATCAAAATATTCTCGAGAGTGAGTTATGTGCACCAACTCAATTTTATGTGTGGTGGTCAAGATGGTCACTTTCATAATTGCGCTTATATTTCTTATCTTTTCCCCAATCCCTTACTATGATAGTTTTACTTTTGCTGGTGAAGTTAACAGGAAAAAATACCCGGGGAGGCTGACTTGAAGGATATAAAAAATATGTTAAAAATGACCAAGGATATGTTAGATTGTCTTGTGGAACATAATTGTAAAAGACAATTACAGATAGAAAGGAAATAGGAAACTATTCACAACTTGAAAGTTCAAGTGAGTCAACTGATTGAAGATTTTAATGCTCAACAAGCAAGTATTGTGAATAGTATAGAAGAAGAGCGTGAATTAGATAAAAAAAATTGATGTGCTAGTGGAGAAGGCCAAAGTAGAACACCAACAATCAATCGAACCAGATATTGAGGATGTCGATATTGTAAAAGAGATACTAGAGTCAATCAAGGATATTGAGGATACATGTTTAGTTGACTCTAGTGTCATTAGTGTTGAGGATGTAGATAGTCCCAATGTTCATGTAGTTGAGCGCATAGTCCACATGCCAAGCATTTTTCACATTATGTTTAGATGATGATAAAAAAATATAGCCATCCGAGCCACTTGAGGAGTCAAGGAATAAGGAACAAGATGCCTACATTCTGGAGTTCTTCTAGCTAGAAAGTCGGGAATACACATCTCATCTAAAGGCCAAGAAGTATAGGATATATATTATTTTATTCGGCAAGTCAGATTCGTTCCACCACCCAAGATCATAATCATAAGCTTGAATCAAATCTTTGGATCCAATTCATAAGTTCGAAGTAGAGGCAAAAAGTGATTCATGTCGCGTCGCGATGTTAAATCAAGCGCTTGTTAGGAGAAAACCCAACTTTACTACTTTTTTATAATTGTATTATGTTTGTAGTGTCGATGTTTGATTTCCAAGGAGCATGGAAATCAAAGCTATTGGAAGGATGCAACAATATACCAAATGGTTGGAACAAAGTGTGAGGTGCCCGCACGAAGAACCAGGCCTGGGAGAAGTCTGAAGACCCCATGAGCTGCTAGTGCTTCGGCATCTGGCCTACCAGAGAGTATCTTTTACCCTATTATTAGTTATGGTATGCATTGTGGACAATGCACAATTTTAAGTGGGGATGAGAAGGTTGTCTGGGTGACTTTCTATGCTTTTTTAGTTATGTTAGTTTAACTGAATAGTATTTAGTTATTTAGAAAAATAGAAAAAATAAACAATAAATTGAACTTTTCCTGACGGCAGATCTCTTGGACAGTTTTCTTGAGGAATAAAGGTCTAGTGAAAAAAAATTTCAAAAATATATTTTCTTAGTTAGACGTAGGTAGATAATAATCCCCTTTGTATTTCTTTTGGCAACGGTTCTTTTCCAAGGGATGTAACTTGACTGAATATATATATATATATATATATATATATATATATATATATATATATATATATATATATATATATATATATATATATATATATATGTGTGTGTGTGTGTGTGTGTGTGTGTGTGTGTGTGTGTGTGTGTGTGTGTGTGTGGAAGAAGTCTGAGTACTCCATGAGCTGCTAGTGCTTCGGCTCTGGCCTACCAGAAGGGTTTTTTACCCTCTTATTAGTTATGGTGTGCATTGGGGACAATGAACAATTTTAAGTGTGGGGTGAGGAAGTTGTCTGGGTGACTTTATATGCTTTATTAGTTGTGTTAGTTCGATTGAATAATTTTTATATATTTAGAAAATAGAAAAAATAAATAATTAATTGGACTTTTCCTGACGATGGATCTCTTGGACAGTTTTCTTGGGGGATTAAGGTCCAGTGAAAAAAATCCCAAATATGTATGTATGTATGTATGTATGTATATATACATTATATTTATTTTAGGAAATCGATGGATGAGAACTTGAGTATATATATTTTTTGTCATGTTTTATATCGGGGCTTAGGGCTGGAACATGTGAATTAAGTACTTTCTTCATGGTCTTTGTAATTACATGCCTTGAGAATATGTATGACTTTTTTTTTGACATTGAGGCTCATCTTTTGACGCTTGTGATTAGTTCTCATGTGCTTCAATTTTATGATGACTGTGCTAGTTGCTTTAACTTAAGAATCGGGTCTAAACCATCTTGAATGAGTCATGTGCATTGTGTGAGGTGAGATTTTGGTGTACTATGTGCCATACTTGCTAGTTTATAACTTTTCCCGTGTGTGAGTCGAAGCGAAATGATTAAGTCTTATAAGTTTGGGAAATAATATAGACTTTCTTTGATTGACAATTTCGCCTATTTACCTACCAGTGCTAATATTATCTGTAGTCAACCCTTTTGAGCATGTAAACCTTTTCTTTGGAAACCACATTACTAGCTGAACCCCCTTTGTCCTTAATCAAATCTTGTTGAACCTTTACCTCCGAAAGCACTTCGCTAGCTAGAAAAGCGAATAAAGAGATTGTGAAGTTTTTGAGTGGAACCATAGAAAGACCTAAAAGGTACACTTGTGTATACACACAAAAATTACTAGCCAGAAAATACCAAATTAAGGAGATTGAAAGAATAAATAAATAAATAAGACCTTCATATTTTTTTCTAGACTAGTAAATATCTATATGTTGATGTGATTAATGATGAAGAGCGTAAATGTGCATGGTTCCATGGCAAGACATCCAATTGATCATGACAAGAAGGTATGCTTAAAAGTGAAGTGTATATAGTGCTTATGAGGGTTAGTCAATATTTTCTCAAATATATCCTTAGCCTACATTGCAACCTATAAAGTCCTACTTGATCCTAAACTTACGAGCTTAAATTAGCAAATACTTACACTACGGGAAAGCCTATGGTACTATCTTGTGTGGCATACGAGTTTCATTATGAGAGTGAGCGGAATATACATTTATTTATTTATTTATTTATTTATTTATGTATTTTAGGAAGTCTAGGGAAGAGAACTTAAGTATTTATGTTTTTTGTCATGTTTTGTATCGGGGCTTGGGTCTGGAACATATAAACTTAATACTTTCTTCATAGTCTTTATAATTACATATCTTGAAAATATGTGTGACTTCTTTTTGACATTGAGGCTCATCTTTTGACTCTTGTGATTAGTTCTCATGTGCTCCAATTTTATGATGAATGTGCTAGTTGCTTTAATTTAAGAATCGCGTATAAATCATCCTGAGTGAGTCATATGCTTTGTGTAAGGTAAGATTTTGGTGTACTCTGTTCCATCCTTGATAGTTTAGAACTTTTCCTATGTGTGAGTCGAAGCGAAATGATTAAGTCTTATAAGTTTGAGAAGTAATTAAACTTTCTTTGATTGACAATTTTGCCTATTTGCAAACAAGTGCTAATATTATCCGTAGTCAACCCTTTTGAGCATGTAAACCTTTCCTTTGGAAACCATATTACTAGCTGAACCCCATTTGTCCTTAATCAAATCTTGTTGAACCTTTACCTCCAAAATCACTTCAGTAGCTAGAAGAGCAAATAAAGAGATTGCGAAGCTTTTGAGTGAAATCATAGAAAGACTGAAAAGGTGCAGTTGTGTATACACACAAAAAATACTAGCTAGAAAATACCAAATTAAGGAGATTGAAAGAAAAAAAAGGAATAACACCTCCATATCTTTGTCTAGACTAGTAAATATTTATATGTTGATGTGATTAATGAAGAAGAGCGTAAATGTGCATGGTTTCATGGCTAGATATCGAATTGATCATGACAAGAAGGTATGCTTAAACACGAAGTATATAAAGTTCTTATGAGGGTTAGTCATTATTTTCTCAAATATATCTATATTACAACCTATAAAGTCCTACTTGATCCTAAACTTTACGAGCTTAAATTAGTAGAGACTTACACTACGGGAAAGCCTATGGTACTAACTTATGTGGCACAAGAGTTTCATTATGAGACTAAGCGAATTCTTTCTATATTTGAGTCCTTAAACTATACTTGGACTTATATTGAGTATGTGGACTACTTTCTCTACGTGGTTTGTTGGTGAGGGCAAATAATTTTCAAAGGATTGATGGAGACCTTTATTTTTAAGTAGGCACAAGGAGCGAGTCATGGTATGGAATGCATTAGATTCAAATTTTGAGGCCAGGCTGTTAGAAGAGTCACACAAATATTCTAAATAATCTTGGCATGACGTAAAGCTAGAGGAAATCAAATTCCATTTGAATTGTTTCTACAGACGTAAGATCCTCATATATATTTAGTGCTATAATCAATGTCATCGACAAAAATTTTATATCGGTTCCAGCCTCCTTATTTTTTATAAAGACATAACATAGATATCTCTTCATTCATATATGCAGGTACATGAATCTTTCTTGAGATTTTATGAAGTGTTATGTTATGTGATCTTCTAGATCACTTGCCTCCTTTATTATGATCATTTTGATAATTTGATCATCTTCTTTATCAAGAAGTTTACTTGAAACCGATTTGTCAAACGCTTTAAACGTATCATAGACCTTGTCCTTCTAGGATTCAATAGGAGTATTTGCAATGAGAAAATAGTTACTTTTTTTTATCAACAAATGCGTCTTGCATGCTTTGCAATATATTGCAAATGAATTATCCTTTTATGAACTTCAAGTTCATATTATTTTATTCGAGGATCTAGATGTACAAATGATAATTCATTCCACGTAACTTTTTCTCTACTGTTTATCATGTCTCCCCCTCATGGTAGAAAAACTAACTTGTTTCCTCAACTTTGAGAACCTATCTTTGTGCATTATGCTGTTAGTCAAGATAAGGCTGCTATTTGGGCCGGGCCCGAGCCTAACAGGCCTAAATGTGCCGGTCCTGGCGGTCCCAGGCTTGAGGCTGGTCGGTCATGGGCCAAACGGTCCTGGTCTTCACGGTTCCTATGGGTGGAACCGGCCCATGGTGGTCCTAAGCCCACATGGTCCCGGGCTCGTGGGCCTATACGTCGTAGCGGGCTTTTTTGTTCCGGACTATTTTTTTTTTATCTAAGGCACTTTCTTTTAAACTATATATATATATATATATATATATATATATATATATATATATATATATATATACTCTACGTTATATATATATATATAAGGGTGTATTATGTGTATATATTATTAAATATTGCCTTGTATATATGTATATATATTACATAAGGATGTATTATGTATAGAAAATATGTTAAAATATGTATATATATGCAGCGTGTATATAGATATAGTATATATATACTACATATATATATATATGTGTGTGTGTGTGATAGTATATATTGTTTATATAATATATATAGTATGTTATGTATATATATATATATAGTATATATATAGTATATTAGTATATATATATATATATATATATATATATAGTATATATATATATATATATATATATAGTATATATATATATATATATATAGTATATATAGTATATAGTATGTTATGTATTTAATATATATAGTATATATAGTATGTTATGTATATATTATAGCTTATAAAGAATTGTAAGTTAAAGACCAAAAAAATATTGCAAAGAGATATTCAAGGGAATGTCTTATAATTTTATTACCCAAAAATGGCAACTTTCTTAGTCTTCTTCCCCCCAATGGAATGAGCACAACAAGGTGTTAATACCACCATTAAAAGGAAAACAAACTAAAGAAGATGTGCCAAAGTACAAGATACACCATAATCTACATTGTATCTCTAACAAATCTCATAAATCCTTCAAGGTTCGGAGGATGTTCCATTGGTGGTGGCGAAAAAGAAGCTTGTTCATCACCTCTTCCGGGAGAAGCAACATCCTCCGCAAGTTCCGCTATCATTTCTTCATAAGCGTTATCTATCTTTGGTTGTGATTCTGCAAGTCCAAAGTTTCTTCTTTCTGCGGATCCAATCTCTAAGTAGTACTGATTTTTCCAAACTCTCCATCATAGATGCTCTATGATCGCCTATTTAAAGTCTTGCTTGACTGAAAGCGCTCTCTGATGCAACTGTTGAAACTTGAATAGATAAAATATCCCTAGCCATCCTTGCAATAACATGAAAATGTTTTTCCCTTGCCTTCCACTATTCCAAAATATCAAAACTATCGTCTGGATTCTCCTTTCCAAGTCTCTGCGACAAATAAACTTAAAGCTCATTTAGATGTGAAGTCTCATCAATATTATCACCTTGAGAACCCCGGAACTCCGTCCAAGATTTAAGTGCGTTTAGACTCGCAACTCTTTTAGACGATTGTGTACTGGACGAAGTAGGGGTTGGAATATTTGGCCTAGCATGATCTAAGGCAAGTTGATAAGTATTACAGATTGTTTGAGCATTTATTTTAAGTGATACTTTTACATCTCCTAGTGTAGCAAAATCCTCATGTGAAAGATCTAAACTCTTATAAATATTTGAGTACCAAAAGTGAGGACCTCCTAATTTTATTGTAGGGTTTAACATTGCAGCAACACCATAAATTGGGGGAATAGAGAAAAAATATTTTTTAAACTTTTCTTTCATTGTATTTATAGCAAGTTGATAAATTTCCCCACCCTCCAAAAATTCAACAAACAAATCACATAGTGCTGTAATATAAACTAAACAGTTTGAAATAGGTTGATAATATTGCCCAGAAAATGCATTAGTAGCAATTTGAAAGTATTTTAAAAAATCTATAAGAATTTTAACATTCGTCCAATCTTGATTTTTAAGGATTTCATCATCATCCTCACCACCAACACGAGAATTAAACGTTGCATTAATTGGGTTTCTATACTTATATGCAACGACTAAACTTTCGTGCATATAATTCCATCTTGTCGGACAAGGTTTAGGAACCTTTCTTTCTCTAAGGCCATATTCATCACATTTCTTAAAATACTCTTTAACTCTATTTCTACTGTTTGAATAAAAAAGCCAATTAAGAGCCATTCTAACCTTTTCAATTTCTAAATTTAAAATTCTCATTACATCACCAACAATTAAATGGTAAATTTGACAAATACATCTCACATGGAAACAATTACTAGATGCAGGATTCGGTGTTGTTGTAAGTATGCCTATAGAACTAGTGTTGCTAGAAGCATTAGCCATAGAAATTTCCATTATTTTATTTTTAATGCAAAAATATCTAGAAATATCAGTAACCGTATTAGCAATAAACTTATCTATGTGCCGTGAATTTATTATTCTATAAGCAATAATGCGTTTTTGCATTATCCACTCCTCATCTATCCAATGACTAGTAACGGTTAGATAATCACAATCATTATTACTTCTACCAGTATCAGTAGTAATAGAAATCCGATTAATTATACGAGTAAACAAATAACGCAAATATTGTTCATATTCATGTTTATATTATAAATATTGCTGTTAACTGTTTCGCGAGGCCAACCTTTGTAAGTAGGATTAAAAATTCTTCTAATATATTGCACAAAATGAGGGTTTGATGGAAAACTAAAAGCTAAGCACATAACGGTAACCATCTTTGCTAATTCTTCACGATCTCTGTTAGGATCGTAATATAAAATACCACTGGTCACCGTGTTAATTCCTGGTTGAACTAGATTTCAACCAGTACTAGGGTTAGCCACAGTATCTACACTTGTCCCCTCTTGATGCGCTCTCACTTGTAAATATTTAGCTGTATCTCTAGGGCGTGTTTTTATGTACCTAGCCAAACTACCCGTACTGCTACGGTCTCCAGTATATTTATGCGCTAGCAATTTCCCACAAGTTTTACACTTAGCCTTACTTTGTTCTCTTACTTAAGTAAAAAAATGCCAAACAGTTGATGTTTCGGGGCGTTTAGAAGGTTGTCTATTAAATGTAGGGGTTTCTATAGGTGGGTCGGCCGGGGCATCAGTTGGGTTATTAACAGGACATGTAGGTGTATCATCTAAATCCGATTGGGTTTCGTTTACATCCCCATTTTCCTCATCATTTTCTAAGATAGTTTGATTAGGATAAAGAGCATTCATAACTTCTTCATTTAATTGTTCACCCAGTGCAACATTACGGCAAAATTGACTTTCAAAAAATTGCAATTATCACTATCAAGAATAATAGGGGCACCAGGAAGGGTAAATGAAGAAGTCGGGGAGCCGGGGGGAGGGTAATAGGTTGGCCACTACTTTCACCAATTTTAGCTTTTCCCTTACCGCCAAATATTTTTTTCAAAGAAAATGTCATATTAATTACAATTATGCAAACTAAAACACAAAAAAATATATTCTTAAAACTTAAGAGTTGGAACGAGTTTACCAAATTGCCGAACAACTTCTTCAATATTGTAAATCGTTGAAGACTTGAATACTTCAATTCACCAACTTCAAATTTTCACGAAATTGCAATAATAAAGTAAGTAATAGAAGAGAAATTAAATATAGATTGAGAGAGATTGAGAGAGCTTGATAGAGATTGAGAGAGATTGATGAATTGGTGAGTAAAAATAAAAGAATGAGGGGGTATTTATAGTTGAGAATTGAGAAAAAGTGTAATTATATAAAGTTTGGGGTTAAAGTAAAGCTTGGGGGCCAAATGACTATTTTTTAAAGTGGCCCACGGATAAATTTTGAAGGTCAACGGCTAGATATTAAAAATTTGATTGTTGGCCATTTTTTAAAGAATTTTTTTAAAAAAAAAAGACCATTTGAGCCCGTTTAGGCCCGTTGGGCCCGGTTGAATCGCCCATGCCCGCCTGTCGGTCCAGGGCCTAACGGTCCCGGCTCACGGTCCTTACATGTTGAACCAGCTCATCACGGGCTTTTGCACCGCTTGAGCCCAGGTCCACCTGAACCGGCCAATTAGGCCCGCTAGGACCGCGGTCCTAGGCTGGTCCCGGGCCAGGCCCGGACCACTGTGCAGCATTAAATCAAGATATACACCGCACATCAATAATAATAACATTGAATTATTTGGTTCCTGACCCTAGACCACTTGTGAGGGGAGAAAATAATATACTTTGATATATATCATATATCAAAATGATATTGGATAGCTTTGTTCGCATAAGCAATTGTTTAGCTATTAAGTGGAGGCACTCAATAAATCATTTTGCTAAACCAACTGTGATGTAAACTAACTTATCAAGATGAACTATCTTGAATAAAAAATCTGGAAATTATGCTCTAAATCAAATTATTGAGCAAATTACCTCGCAAATACCTTGTTGCATTGCATGTTAATAACAATCACATACGTAACCATCTCATAGATGCATCCTATGGGTATACATGCCAGGTGAATGTGCTCATACGCCTTTGATATTTCCAACATTCATGGGATTCAATCCCAATTTTAGTTGATTTATTAATTAATGAGAACAAGAAAAATATAAGAGAATTCGTAAAGAACTTTCTAGATCTTTTAATATTTACCCATGTAAATTCTCTATTATTTTTGCACATCATACTTAAATTAATATGGCTAAACCAAGTTTATTAGTAAACTCCAAGTTTATTATGATATGAGTTTTTTTATCAATAAACATCCACTTTATTTTGATATTCTTTTATTTGTGTAGTACAAACTGAAGAATAAAGCAGGTAACTTTTCACATGTATATTATTCCTTTATAAGTTGTAGTAATAGAAGATATTAAATCTTTCATTTATTTATAGTCTCAATATAATCAACCGTTTTCAAGAATACCTTAGAAACTCAGTTAAGTTTCTTCAAGACTTACTACAATACAATACCTTATTGGTAATCAATTGTATTTCTCAAAAATAGTAATAATTGGCTCTTCTAGAGCTCTCACTTAATTTTGCACTATTATAGATCCATCAAAATTCACGTGGTGAATGTATCTTTAAAGAAAAAGTTATACCATTATGGTTATGGTCAAAATTATGCACAAGATATGTTTCTTGCATTAATGTTATTCTTTAATAATCACATTGCCAAAATATTTTGGTGTACAATAGGTACGTGACCAATGACCATTCATACCATAATAATGATATTATTTTCTTATATCATCTCAAACCTCCTTCTAGAGGTGAGTGTGGTATATTCACTACCACTAGCACATTCATATTCTTCCAAGAATGCATATTTATTGCAAATAAGATGTTGCCAAATTCACATCATGAATGAACCATAATCATCTATATGTGCTTTATAAAGTCTCATGTCAAATCGATGACAAATAATACTTTCACAAAGTGAAGAATTATTTAGAGAATCCTTATTGTTCTTGTTTATATTTCGTCTATTGCCACATCCACATCCATTGAAACATTTATAGTAATAATTTTATCTTCTTTCAGACTTATCACATACTGCTATCACATTCTCTTAAGAGAATGAGAATGGAGCAAATTCAATGGGACGGGTTTTTAATAGTTTGCCCACAATCATACATGAATTTGACCATGGAAGGGCATAGAAAATTTTACCGCTTCAGGTGGTTGTAATTTCTTACAAACTCCATTAGAGTTATAATCAAACTTTGTTATCTTTGCTTGTATATAAAATCAAAGTATAGAATAAAAAGAAAAAAAATACGATAAATACTAACCTGGAATCCAAAATTTAATCATGAAGGAAGTTCATAGAACTATTGATAATCATTATACTCAATCCCAAAACTTCTACTAAATTGGTTAGAATCTCGTGTTGATAATGTGTTATGAAACAATAAAAGAAAAAGAACAATATTACATAGAAAGAGAGAGAAATTTTTTATTTGATATTTAGGATAAGTTACAATGAAATAGAACCCTTTATTTATAGAAAAAAGTTGACTTAGCCACCAAGTAATAAACCTTAAAATCTTTCTAAATTATTGAAATTATTGCTCGATTTTAGATGGAGATTAAATTTCCTCAATTCTAAACCAAAACGACCCATATTGTCTCCAGACATTTCTTCGGAAAACTCTTCCAGTTGAAAAACTTCAACAACCTTTTAAATTTTTTATTTCTTAAAAAGTAAAGATGGATGTACAGTTCAAAGTTTTTTTAATAATAACCTTATTTATCTTTTGTTTCCTTTTATAGTAATTGGTTGTACCTATAACAATATTTAACTTTAACAAAAATCCTATTGACTGTTATAGATAAAAAGTAACTCAATTTTTTAAATTAGTTTTTTTCACAAAAGATAGTGAATGTTTTACATAAAATCTCCATTGATACTCATATTTCATTAATTAAAATTTTAAAAAAGCTAATACAATATTATAATGTGGAGTGGGAAAATGACAAAATACAAAAAGCTCCCAACTTCATCATTTAATTTTTCACATTCCGAGTTAACAACAGTTTTTTACGTTCCACGTTCCTGTTAAAACTTGAAAAATGCTCTTGGAGAGACTCGAACTCACAACCTCTCGGTTGGAAGTGGGGGTTGCTTACCATCAGAGCAACCCCTCTTGTCTTGCATATCACCAATAAAATACAATCAATAACTTGCTTTTTGGTTATAAAAAACTAATATTTGAGTAAGGCTACTATAGAGAATTTATAAAAAGATAATATCACAAATATTATATATTGCTATGATAGGTAAAAAGGTTGTTGTAAATAGATACTTCCTCCATTTACTTTTACTTACCCACTATTAATTTTGTATACTCTTAAAACATATAAATAAGATATATAATTTATCATGATACTCATATTAATTGGTGTATTGTCTTAATAGATTGGAAAATAATTTTGAATAAGTAATTAATGCAAAAGGCAAAATAGAAAAAATAAATTACTTTTCTCTTGCGAAAAGTGATAAATAAAAATAAAAATTTATTTTTAGAATACTTAACAACTTAATTTGAACGGATAGAGTATATTCTAACTTAAAATAATCGATTATAATTTTTATTAGTATTATTTTAAACATCTCTCTTAGCCATTGACCTTGATTTTTAATAATTCTGGTTTTTCAGCTATTTACTAAAAAATCCTCCCAAAACCCCAGTACTTAGGTTTCTCTTCTGTTCTGCTCTTTTTGCCTCTCTCAGTCTCTCTCTTCCGCCGACGGGACTTCCACAGGTGATTTCCTCTACTTGATTTCCGTTCATTTTGAGTTAATGGGTTTTTAATTTCTCAGTTAATTCACGAGTTTCTTTGATAAAGTTGAGTTCTTATTGATAAAGTTGATAAAACGAGTTTTGGATTAAGCCATAGCTTATTGATGGATTCTCTATATAATTGGCAACTCGTTTTTTCTAGTTTTGTTTTGTTTTGTTTTATATGTGTTTTCACTATTTTTCTTTTTGCTCCTTAGGACACAATATTTTTTATTATTATTTTAGGTCCAATATCTGGTCTGCTAGGTGTCCCTTGATGTTGTTAGAGATTTGTATATCAGTAGAAAATGTAGAGGAATTCTTGGGTTAGAGTCTAAATTATTGAATATTGGATTGAGAACGTTTTAAATGGAGCAGCATGAATAGTAAGGATTCTTATAGCTGAGACAAAAGAGCTTGGAATTGAGATGTATTGTTGTTGTTGTTTGATAACTGAGAAATCCATGGTTTCTAGTTTCAGAACTCTGTGGATGATGAATGTTTCCCTGTATCCTTCTCCACTTAAATACCAGTCGGGATGCAGATTTTCAATGTGCAAGTACCATACATCTCATGCTCTGTTACCTTTTCAGTTTAATCAAAACCTTGCGGATATTTTGTCCCCTGAAAATCATTTAGGTTTGATGTCGAAATCCATGGAACTGGTGGCTATATTTAGGATCAGCCCAAGCCATTGCTGTATAATTTGGGTGATACTGGAATTTCATTTCACATTTGGATGAAATACCAAAGGTGGCACTTCTTTTTTTGGATTTTGAGGTACTAGAACAAAGACGTTCACCTATGTGTGTCGCAGAACAAGAAATGCTAATATTTGTTTGTCTTGCTCAGTTGCCTTAAAATCTCGTATTATCCTATGTTGTTGATATGTAAACGAACGCACTTACCAGTGTTTGTATATATATATATATATATATGTGGCTTCAGAAATGAACGGTCGAACTAAAAAGGAAAGGTATTTGGTTCTATCTATGTACAATTTTTTGGTGAAAGTGTTCTTTTTTCTAAAACAAAGTGAAAAGGAAACATAAAGTTAGATCCTTCTTACAGACACAATCACGGTTTTCTCCTTTTTATCTTAAGCTGTTACCCAAAGAAAGATAGAAGAAATTAATTAATGGGGAGTCTGCACTGACTGTGATGTTTGAAGTTTTATCTGGTCTTAATTTAAATCTGTTCAAGAAGTGCAGTTATTTGTGCTTCTTCTATCCTTGGACTAAAGCCTAAAGGTTACCTGAAAAATAAAAGAACTCTTGATCATGGCTTTAAAAAGTATTCCACCTTTATATATATTTCCTCTTCACTTATTTTTTAAGCAATAGCATTGAGATTACTGGAATGAAATTTCCGACAGTTTTTCCTTGGCGCCTTGTAGCTTCCATGGTAATTTGGAGCCGCAGTACATAAAAAAGAATCTTTTACTGACCAAATATGACTGTAGCTTTGGCGTTGCAATATATCACATATTATGCTTACTGCTGTCTTGTCTGTCTCTTTCCAGCCATGGCACAAGACACGGGCATGTTTACAGTGCATCGAACAATTGGAAGTGTTTTATGCTGCAAATGTGGTATTTCTATGCAACCAAATGCTGCCAATATGTGTGCCAACTGCTTGAGGTCTGAAGTTGACATAACAGAAGGTCTCCAGAAGCATGTTATCATATCTCATTGCCCTGAATGTGATAGCTATTTGCAGCCTCCGAGGACTTGGCTTAAAGCCCAATTAGAATCAAAGGAGCTACTGACATTCTGTGTGAAGAGGTTGAAGAATTTGAATAAAGTTCGTTTAATACATGCAGAGTTCATTTGGACTGAACCTCACTCCAAGAGAATCAAAGTCAAGCTGAAGGTTCAGAAAGAGGTTCTTCACGGAGCTATCCTTGAGCAGGCCTACACTGTTGAATATGTTATCCAAGACCAAATGTGTGAATCTTGTACGAGGGTTCAGGCTAATCCCGACCAGTGGGTGGCTGCAGTGCAGCTGCGACAGCATGTTTCTCACAGGCGGACGTTCTTCTATTTGGAACAGCTTATTCTTAAGCATGATGCCGCTGCTCGCGCTATAAGGATTAAGCAAATGGATCAAGGAATTGATATTTTTTTCTCTAATCGTAGTCATGCTGTGAAATTTGTGGAGTTTATAGGGAAAGTGGTTCCAATTCGAAGCCGTAATGATAAACAACTGGTGTCTCATGATACCAAGAGCAGCATTTACAACTACAAGTATACTTTTTCAGTTGAAATTTGCCCAGTTTGCCGTGAGGACTTGATTTGTCTTCCGCCAAAAGTTAAAGATGGTTTGGGGAATCTAGGGCCACTTGTGATCTGCACCAAGGTGAGTAATAACATTGCTTTACTCGACCCATTTACTCTCAGGAACTGTTTTCTGGACGCGGAACAGTATTGGAGGGCGTCTTTTAAGTCCCTACTTTCGAGTAGGCAGCTTGTGGAATATATAGTTCTAGATGTTGAGAGTGTTTCTTCTGAGGTCAATATTGGTGGATCTAAGTACGCTTTGGCAGATGCCCAAGTAGCTCGTGTATCTGATTTTGGCAAGAATGATACAATTTTCAATGTACGAACACATCTGGGGCATCTTCTAAATCCTGGGGATTATGCACTTGGGTATGACTTATATGCTGCTAATAGTAATCATAATGAGCTGGACAAGTATAAAGGTTTTGTTCTCCCAGATGTGATACTGGTTAAGAAAAGCTATGAAGAGAAATGGCAGAAGAAGCGTGGGAAGCCTCGTTCGTGGAAACTGAAATCTCTAAATATGGAGATTGATGACAATGTAAAGGGTAGAGACCATGAAGAGAAGATGAGCTCTGAGTATGAACAATTCTTAAGAGATTTAGAGGAGAATCCTGATTTGAGGTTCAACATATCTCTTTACCGCAACAGGGAGTATCAGCCATCAGAAATGGCATCTGTGACTGATGGGGATGATGCCCCTACTGTTGCATTGGAGGAATTGTTGGCTGATCTTGATTTAAGTGAAGAGGAAGCTGACAATGATAGCATGAGGGAGTGAGTGGAATACTTGAACCTGCGTGTCGTTTATTGGATGCTAAAATCTCTGATGAATTTCGTAAAGCTCAAGGAATCAGTTTTGTTTGGAGCAATTAGGTCCGGAGTCCGTTAGATGTGATTTTGCTCCCTCGTTTTTCTTCCTGTTATTCACCTTGAATGCAAACTACATAAATACGGTGATGGCAATATCTCTACTTCAGCACACAACCATCTTTTTCCGAGTAGAAGTGAAGAGATTGTTTCTCAGAGGAAGGAGTGCATTTTGAAAGGTTCAGTTAGATTTGCAGACGGAAAACCAAGTTGGAACAAACTATACTTTAAAATTTTCCTTTCTTTTATGGTGTGGATCTATGGCATGTTTAATTATTTGTTCAATGGTTTATTTAAGTGTTTTGGGGTGTCTCACAATGATCGACTGATTGGTCATGTTTGTCACAGTGGTTGTAAGTTTATATACGGAACTGAGAATGGATGGTTGTGGCCATTTCCATTTGTAGGATATGACGGTTGTTTCTTGCTTCTGTTGTGTTAGAGATTGAATCAGTAATTTATTGTATCCACTGAGCTGACGACTGAGAAGAGGTGACATGAAGAGGGAGAGTGACTTCGCCATGGATATTGTGCTTCTTCAAGGAGATAGATCAGAGAAAGAGGAGTTGATAATAATTACGTAGAATTTATTTTCAGACTTTATGTAAGTTCTGATTCAACCAGTCATATTCATACTTTCGTTAGGCATAAACAAACATTGCCTCAATATTATTTCAACATAAAAACGTCTCAAATTGAACCAAACACCATCGCTAGCCAATTGATAAGTTAGGTTTTGATCACATAAAGAATAAGTGAGGACAATTGGGATTCTTTAGGTTGCTGATAAACTGCTGACATAAAAATGAAATATTTATGCCAAAAGTAGAAAACAACTTCCTCCACAATGCCTGGTTGTGTGGCTACGAAAGGCTTTAGTGCAAAACAATAAAGAATAATACAATAATAATAATAATGTCGTATAGCTACAAATAGGGGAGGTTACCACTCCTCACTATGCATTTCTGCCTCGCCGAGCAATCCTTTGCCCTGCTCCAAGTAACAACGCTTTTCCTATCATTCCGGTACGAAGGCCGCAGATGACAGCAACTGTTGCTCCAATAGCTACCCATTTCCAATCTATCCCACTATCTCCTCTCTGGCCTTGGATTTCCGCTGCTCTGTCTTCTTCAGCAGAAACTCGCTCCAAAGCATAAACGCCTTCATCCAGCGAGATATTTGTAGTGATTCCCGCCATCATTGCACACCTAGAAACCACTGCCTCTGATTTCCGTGCATTCTGGTATGCTCTGAAGCCGTTGTGCAATTTCTTGACTGTTCCCCACATTCCATGTCGAACTCCTAATTTAGCAACATCTTTAGGGATGCCCATATCTTCATAGTGAGTAAGCATGACCTCGCATGCAGATAACCGTCCATCTCCCCTCTTCGATTCCACTGCATCCATTTTAGGAGTGTTCACTTGAGTAAAATTCAACTTAAGCAACAGGCAACAGGAAATTTTACAAAGTAAAATCTTTTTGAACATCCATTGGTAATGGCGCTACCCACCCGGCTTAACAATCCAACTTGAGAGGTACAGGTCCACACGCCTAGGCTTATCACGTCTTTGCAGAGCTGGGTATGGTACACTCTATGGAAGATCATGTTAAAAATGTAACATGGTGTGTAACTACATGGTTTCTGAAAAATAGAGTTGTTAACAAACCAACTAAACAAGCCATCATGAAAAAGTGTAATATTGGAGAACTTTGTCGAAGTACAAATAAGTAAATTTATGAACTTCATGGAAACTATTAAAGGGATTTAGACAAAGAAGCCTTAAAACTCCAAGAAGGCCTGAAAAATGCTAGGTGGCAGCAGTATTAAAGAGAATCGCTGTACACACAGATCAGTCATTAAATAAACTTGTATTAGAAGCATTCACAATAATAAAATTTACTTGTGGTCCTCTAAAGCTCACCTTTGTCACACAGTAGTATGTTTTCCCAGATTCCCATATTCTTCTACCGATGATATATTCACGATCACTGCAGAAGAACGGGAACTGTAGCAGCAAAAACAATTTTCATGAGTGCAGAAGCTAATGGAAGAAATGAATCATAAGGAGTTTCTCACAGCAACACTGACACAGCTTTGATGATCAACAAACCTTTTTAATCCAGTGGATAATCATAGATCCTGTATGTGGGGATTCCTGCAATATCTTGAAATAAGCAAGCATAGGATCCCATTTTGGCCTGAACTCATCATCCCAGAAGAAATCTCTGACTAACTCAGGAGTTGCATCCTCGAAAACAGTTTTGGTTCGGTAGATTGTTGGTCCTGTCTGACAAAGAGAATGGTTTTGTTAGAATCACTAAGAGAGAACAGAAACTTAAATAAAATCCAAAATTAACTGTATGGATAGAAAAGGCCTTGGTCATAGACAAAGTCACCTAGCAAATGCAACATAACAAGCAGTTAATAGTTTATAATTACTCCAGCAATACAACATCGAATATTGGTATTTAGCTGAAGGGCAAAGAAACGGTCTGGTTAATGGAGGATTAAAAGAGCTAACAAAACCTTTTTTGTACTTTTTATAATTTCCCAGTAATATAGCTGTAATATCTTAAATTGATATGAGGATTTGAAAGTAGCAAAAGGAATTAATTTATCGCAAAAGCCATAAAGGTTATGCAATGATACACCTTTTTTGTACTTTTATAATTTCCCAGTAATATAGCTGTAATATCTTAAATTGAAATGAGGATTTGAAAGTAGCAAAAGGAATTAATTTATCATAAAAGCATAAAAGGTTATGCAGTGATACACCTGCAAAAACATAAATAAAGAAAAGGAGCAATAAGCAGGTACATATCTCCCTCAAGCTAGGTCTCTGATGTAATTTTGCCATGTGAAATAATAATATGGATATAGTAGAACACAAACAGGTGCTCCTCATTTCCTAGGAGGAAGAAAGCACATATTATAAATCAAAGCTCAAAGAATTTAACCTAAAAGATCTTCCCCCTGTTTTTATTTTCAGTACAGAAGATGTATCCAAATGCAAGCAAAGAAGATAATATATTCTGACTTAATCTAATGTCAGCAAGGGTACTCATCGCGTAAGAGCATGCACTCTATTACAAAAGGCCGTCCAATTATATGAAATACGGGAAATTATGTTACTAATTCATGCATCTAAAAGTTGCAGAAAGAAGGAAAACTGATATAAAGTCATTTACAAAATTATTAGCAGCGGACATCTTCAGTTTGCCCCAGAAACAAGAACCCCTGCCTATGTGATCTGACCCTTAATAGAAAAAATAACCTGATCCTTGAATTGGAAAATGTATAGAATAATTTTTAGCCTTTGGATAATTTGAAACATCAAACGTCAAATGGGAATTGAGCCGACAAAAGAACATAGCTTAGACATGAGTCATACTAAAGTACCAAACATATAAATAGCTCAAGGCAGATTATTTTGTGCTATGGAAATGTTTAACCTGTAACTATCTAGAAGCTGGACTAAATGCTCCCATGTACCAGTCACATTACCAGTCAAAAAATTCTCAAGAATATGGTTCTAAAACAACAACGATGACCCAGTAAAGTCCCATTAAGTGGGGTCTGGGGATGGTAGTGTGTACACAGACGTTACCCCTATCCCGATAGGACAGAGAGGGTGTTTCCGATAGTCTCAAGAATATGGTTCTAGAAACCAGAAATGTTGAAGAAAACCAAATTTAGGTAAACTTTGACCTCAGGCTCATGCCGCCAAGCTTGATATGTGAAGTTTGAAGTAGAGCGGTCCATCATGGTTTGCCATGCCATCTCTCCATCTTTACCATCCAGAAGATGCAGAAAGTGCTCCAGATCTTTCTCAGTCACAATGTCCTCATTTTCCGAGGTTCCAGTAATATGTCTGCAGAAACAAAGTAGATGGTGTTACGTGTCTAACCAAATAAAGGGACCAAAATCATCTAAAAGGGTGATGATAAATTTTTCCAGAAAGAAAGTACTCTGTAGAATTGAAATTTTCATTCAACACTCAGCAGGAACGTATATTACTAGGAGTCCGTTAATTGGTTTTTAACTTTTTATGGCATCTCATTAATTTGTGCCACTACTGCCTAGTAATCCTCCTCTAGCCTTACATGAGTTTTACACAACTACACTCCTAATTTGTTGAATACTATAGAATAAGTTATTTCAATGCAGAAAGAGAAACTTATTCTTTGCGTATACTTGAGAACCATGATTCGCACATAAAGACGTATCTGACTGAAAAAGAGAGAGATGGTAATTAATGCACCACAAATGTTATATTGAACTAATGGTAAACGGAACAGTTCCGTGTCTGGCAAACATTGAAAAATGAGAGTTGCTGATCACAATTTATTCCCAGATGAATTTACACCCAAATTACTTATTGCATCATACAATGAAGAAAAGCTACATATGCTACGAAGTACTTATTTGTACTGCAAGTTGGCTGGACCAACCCAGTTGGTTTGAAACTTTTGGAGGAAGTACAGGTATGCCCCTCTACCAGCTCCCACTTAAATACCAAGCTTCATTCAGTAAGGGGTTTCGAACTTGTGACATGAGCCCTACCAACACATAAAGTGTTGTCTTTCCACTGGACCAAAGCCCTAACAACCACACATAATTTCTCATCTTTATCCATAACTATGGTAGGAAACATTTCGGTACAATCACGGGTCTCCAACACTGAACTTCTTCATGAGATGTATTTACAAGCTTAGTGAGGTATCTGTGGAGAAGTAGATGTGTGTAAATTATCAGAAGGACGATAGCACAGATCAAAACAAAAATGTCATCCAATGAAGGTACTGGTTCTTTGGACCTAATATCTGGTGAAGAAGAGAAACATCAGACTGCAGATATTCAGGAAGAGAGATATTGACAAGAAACAGCTCATTTTTGAAGGAATCATAATTGTCAGTTCTTGGCATCATACAGGAGTAATAGGAGAAGTTTGCATTTGGAGCAGGCAAAAGAGTTGCTAAGATCCAGAAACTCAGAGATATAAGTGTAACAATAGTGCTTGCATAGCACAACCACTTCACCAGAAGTTTGAACTACTTCTGATGTATATCCTCTCTTCAATTTTCAACTAGCCCTTTTGAGTTAGCAAATGCTTTTTCCTGTCTGTCCAAAAGCAAAATGTAATGGAAATCCCAGACTTGTACCTCATGATCAACACTACACAATTAACATTAATTAGTCAGAGTTTGTACAAACTTTCAAACATTTGACATATGAAAATGCTTCAAAAAGACGAAATGTTGATTCAAATGGCATAAATGAATACCAAGCATCATAGGACATAGAAAAGTTGTTTGAGCAACATCTACAAAAGCTAGTACTAGTGTTTACTGTCACATATGAGGTATGCCAAGATTAATGCACTATGTACAAGATGATGATAAGGTGCTGAAAGCACTGTAATCAGCTAAGATTGCTAAAAGGCAATATTAAGAAACTTCATCTTGGCCGTTTTATACTTCTTCAATGGTCAATCGTCCATCATAGACAATTGAACCCCAAATTTGACTCTATATTCGAAATGATTTTTCATTTACTCTTTCCAATTTAACCATAGCGGTGCATGTTATGAACCAACACCAGCCCAATCTCACACAAGTAGCTATTGGTCTGACAAGAACTATTGGGCTGAGTACAAGCAATAGGGCCAGGTTGGGATCCCGGTTGAGTAATAGGCGTAAGAATGCTTCAATTATAAGGGGCAATGGTCTGTGATTTGGGGTTATGCAAATATTGTTGAGAAAAATGTCAGAGTCCTCTCATCCCCAATTATGAGTATAGCTTCTCATCCCCCTTATCTCTATCCTTAGTTGTTTCTTCCTATTGTAATCCAATCGTTTGAGTTTTGGATTTGCTACTCAAACCTGTAATTGAGTTCCAGTCTTATGTTAATATAGAGAAGAGATGTCTCCTGTTACATTGAACAGTTGGTTATTCCTACTTTGTTACATTGGTGCTTTCATCAACAATGACGATGTTTCAACCTAGATTCAGTGGCGACTGCAACCATGCTGGGTTTTTCGGGCCGAGTTGTGCTTCACGTACCTTGGCTTCTCCAAGAAGACCTGGTTGCCTCTTCTTTCCTTCAATCTAGAAGGCGATGCCCTCGCGTGGTTCAATTGGTAACGAATTCTACAATTGGAACCACTTCAAGGAGAAATTTCTTCTGCATTTTCAGAAACAGACCTTCATTATTTCGTCGAGAATGGCAGATACTTCACAAGCTTGGGTTGACTATGTCAATTGCGCTACATTGGTTTGACAGACGACCTATGTGTCTGCATCTACTCAAATTCCCGAAATTCATGAACCCGAACCCAAGCTCGTATAGTTGATGCTTTGATGGAGACAAGTATGCAACTGTTGTAGACGTGGTGTTTGATGAAAACACCCAAAGTAATGAACCTGATATGCATTCTCAAATATTAAAGGATGAAGCTTAATTAGTTCCTCTTTTTGGATAAGATTATTTCATGGCTGTTAGAATATGTAAATAGTAGTAAAATAACCCTAATCCAATATGTATTAGGAGTAGGATAGGTTATGTGCATATACAAGGCTCATTGTATCATGTTTACCATCAATATATCATATTTTTCCCGTGCTTTTTCAGATGGTATCGGAGCCTTAGTGGTGAGATACATCCGGGAACAAAAATACAAAGCAGAAGTCAACCGTACCTTATTTTTCCGGCGACTTTTTCAAAGCTTTTTTACGTTATCTCTCTCCCCGTTAGTGTTGTGCAAAATCCAACACTACCACAAGATCCGTCATAGTCCTGCGGCCAAACCCCACTGAACAGCTCCGGCAGACACATCCTCACGCGCTCTCACGGGCCTCCAGATCCTCTAACGCCGGCGGCGCGTCAGGCTCACGCGCCGGTGCGTGAACCACTTTCCGGCAGTTTTTTGAAAAAATTTTCTTGAGACAGCCTGTTCGCCTGAGAATTCCATGCCTACACATATTTTCTCTTTTCAATTCCGACCACTTTGAATTTTTTCCGGCAACTACAGTAATTTTCTGGCAAAAACAGTATTTCCTTCATTTGTTTCAGCAAGTTTTCACGATGTCTTTGGGAGTCGACGCTTTCGGGCCTAAAAACTCGGCTTCTGGCAATTACGGAGTTATGATTACCTCAGAACCTTTAATGGGAGGTTCCAACTACTTAGCTTGGTCTTCGTCTGTCGAGTTGTGGTGTAAAGGTCAAGGTGTTCAAGATCATCTAATCAAGGAGTCTAGTGAAGGAGATGAAAAAGCCAAAGCACATTGGGAGAAGATCGATGCTCAATTATGCAGTATTTTGTGGCGATCTACTGATTCCAAGTTGATGCCCTTGTTTCCTATATTCCAGACATGTTATTTGGTTTGGGAAAAGGCTCGTACTTTATACACTAATGACATATCTCGTTTTTATGATGTGATATCGCGGATGACAAATTTAAAGAAACAGGAATTAGATATGTCTACTTACTTGGGACAAGTACATGCAGCTATGGAGGAATTTGAGACGTTGATGCCAGTTTCTGCTAGCGTTGCAAAGCAGCAAGAGTAACGACAAAAGTTGTTTCTAGTTCTTACTCTTGCTGGGCTTCCTAATGATCTCGACTCAGTACACGATCAGATTTTGGCTAGTCCGACTGTCCCCACAGTTATGAATTATTCTCTCGATTACTTCGCCTTGCTGCAGCACCAAGTCACCCAGTGAGCTCATCAGAGACACTTGATTCATCTATCCTCGTATCCCAATTAGTGGACAATCGGGCATCTCATACTATGGAGAATAGACGAGGAGGAGGTCGTTTTGGAAGATCTAGACCCAAGTGTTCTTATTGTCATAAACTTGGTCACGCTCGTGACGTGTGCTATTCTTTATATGGTCGACCACCCAAAAATGCTTATGTTGCTCAGACCGAGCCTACAGGTAACCAAGGATTTTCTTTATCTGAAGGGGAGTATAATGAATTCCTTAAATATCGAGCAAGTAAGCAGACATCTCCACAAGTAGCCTCTGTTGCTCTGACTGATACTTCTGTTGCTGGTAATTCTTTTGCTTGTGTTTCCCAGTCTAGTCCTCTTGAACAATGGGATGTGGACTCAGTTGCTTTTAATCATATCTCTGGTAATAAATCCCTTTTGTCAAATATTGCGTATTCACAGTTTCTTCCCAACATTACTTTAGCCAATGGGTCTCAAACTAAAGCAAAAGGAGTTGGACAAGCGAATCCCCTACCCTTTGTCACTCTAGATTCCGTTCTTTATGTCCCTGGCTGTCCTTTTAATCTTGCATCTATTAGTCGTTTGACTCGTGCCTTCCATTGCGGTATATATTTCATTGATGATTCTTTTATTATGCAGGACTGCAGTACGGGACAGACGATTGGAACAAGACTTGAATCAGAAGGACTCTACTACCTTAACTCACTAAAATCCTCCAAGGCCTGTCTAGTTGCAGATCCTCCTGACCTACTTCACAGTCGCTTAGGACATCCTAACTTGTCCAAGCTTTAGAAGATGGTGCCTAGTTTGTCTAGTTTATCCATATTAGAGTGTGAGTCATGTCAGCTCGGGAAACATACCCGAGCCTCCTTTCCTCTTAGTATTGAGAGTCGTGCAGAGTCTGTTTTTTCTTTAGTTCATTCGGATATATGGGGTCCTAATAGAGTCAGTTCAACCTTGCGATTTCGTTATTTTGTTAGTTTCATTGATGCTCATTCAAGATGTACTTGGATTTTCTTAATGAAAGATCGTTCTGAGTTGTTTTCTATATTCCAGAATTTTTGTGCTGAAATTAAAAATCAATTTGGTGTTTCTATTCGCACTTTTCGCAGTGATAATGCCTTAGAATATTTATCCTCTCAATTTCAGCAGTTTATGACTACCCAAGGAATTATTCATCAGACCTCTTGTCCTTATGCCCCTCAGCAAAATGGGGTTGCAGAGAGAAAAAATAGACACATTATTGAGACTGCTCGCACACTTCTCATTGAATCTCATGTTCCGCTGCGTTTTTAGGGCGATGCAGTTCTCACATCTTGTTATTTGGTTAATCGGATGCCTTCATCTCCCATCCAGAATCAGATTCCGTATGAGGTATTGTTTCCCAGTCACCCTTGTACTCTGTTCCCCCTCGTGTTTTTGGGAGCACTTGTTTCGTTCATAACTTAGCCCCTGGGAAAGATAAGTTAGCTCCTCGTGCTCTCAAGTGTGTCTTCCTTGGTTATTCTCGTGTCCAGAAGGGCTATCGTTGTTATTCATCTGATCTTCGTAGGTACCTTATGTCAGCTGATGTCACATTTTTTGAGTCTAAACCTTTCTTTACCTCTTCTGACCATCTTGATATATATGAGGTTTTACCTATACCGGCCTTTGGGGAGTCTACTATAGCTCCTCCTTCACCTTCCGCTACAGAAGTCTTACCCATTCCAAGCGTTGGAGAGTCTAGTGTGGCTCCTCCTAGACTCCCTGCCACAGAAACTCCACTCTTGACATATCATCGCCGTCCTCGTCCAGCATCCGGCCCAGTTGATTCACGTCCTGCACCTCACCCTTCTCCTACTGCAGACTTGTCTCTTCCGATTGCACTTCGGAAAGGTATACGGACCACCATTAATCCTAATCCCTATTATATCAGTTTAAGTTATCATCGTTTGTCATCCCCTATTATGCTTTTCTATCTTCTTTGTCCTCTGTTTCCATCCCTACGTCTACAGGTGAAGCAATGCCTTATCCAGGGTGGCGACAGGCTATGACTGACGAGATGTCTGCTTTACATACGAGTGGTACTTGGGAGCTCGTCCCTCTTCCTTCAGGTAAATCTACTGTTGGTTGTCGTTGGGTGTATGCAGTCAAGGTTGGTCAAGATGGTAAGGTTGATCGTCTTAAGGCTCGTCTTGTTGCCAAGGGATATACTCAGATATTTGGGCTTGATTACAGTGATACCTTTTTCCCGTGGCTAAGATAGCATCAGTCTGCCTTTTTCTATCCATGGCTGCTGTTCGCCATTGGCCCTGTATCAGCTGGATATTAAAAATGCATTTTTACAAGGTGACCTTGAAGATGAAGTTTATATGGAGCAACCACCTGGGTTTGTTGCTCGGGGGAGTCTCGTGGCCTTGTATGTCGCTTGCGCCGGTCACTTTATGGTCTAAAGCAGTCTCCTCGAGCCTGGTTTGGTAAGTTTAGCACTGTTATCCAGGACTTTGGCATGACTTGGAGTGAAGCTGATCACTCAGTATTCTATCGGCATTCTGATTCGAGTCTCCGTATTTATCTGGTGGTCTACGTTGACGACATTGTTATTACCGGCAATGACCAGGATGGTATTACTAAATTGAAGCAACATCTCTTTCAACACTTTCAGACTAAGGATCCGGGCATGCTAAAGTATTTTTTGGGTATTGAGGTCGCTCAATCTAGCTCAGGTATTGTGATCTCACAACGGAAGTATGCCTTAGATATTCTTGAGGAGAAAGGAATGATAGGTTGTAGACATGTTGACACTCCGATGGATCCGAATTCTAAACTTCTTCCAGGACAGGGGGATCTTCTTAACGATCCTGCAAGATATAGGCGGTTAGTTGGTAAATTAAATTATCTTACAGTGACAAGACCTGACATTTCCTTTCCTGTGAATGTTGTGAGCCAGTTTATGGGTTCTCCGTGTGATAGTCATTGGGATGCAGTTGTTCGCATTCTTCGGTATATAAAATCAACTCCAGGTAAAGGTTTATTGTTTGAGGATCGAGGCCATGAACAGATCGTTGGATACTCCGATGTTGATTGGGCAGGATCGCCTTCTGACAGACATTCTACTTCTGGATATTGTGTCTTAGTGGGAGGAAATTTGGTATCTTGGAAAAGCAAGAAACAAAATGTGGTTGCTCGGTCTAGTGCAGAGGCAGAATATCGAGCAATGGCTATGGCGACATGTGAGCTAGCTTGGATCAAACAGTTGCTCAAAGAGCTGAAATTTGGTGATGTTAGTCAGATAGGACTTGTGTGTGATAATCAAGCTGCTCTTCATATTGCGTCAAATCGAGAACTAAGCACATTGAGATTGACTGTCACTTTGTCAGAGAAAAGATACTCTCGGGAGATATTGCTACAAAGTTCGTAAAGTCAAATGATCAGCTTGCAGACATTTTCACCAAGTCCCTCACTGGTCCTCGTGTTAACTACATATGTAACAAGCTCGGTACATATGATTTATATGCACCAGCTTGAGGGGGAGTGTTAGAATATGTAAATAGTAGTAAAATAACCCTAATCCAATATGTATTAGGAGTAGGATAGGTTATGTGTATATATAGGGCTCATTGTATCATGTTTAACATCAATATATCATATTTTTCCCGTGCTTTTCACAATGGCTAAAGATATTGAGCAATTTGAGATTTTGTCTATAGTCTCCGAGGAACTTATAGATGCAACGACGACAAACTCAGATTGACATGATGGAAATCAGAGCACCAACGAGGCTACACTAAGGTGGAGGAAATTCAAGCAACACTGCAGATCAGGTGTTTGCTACAAATACCGCCGCACAGCTCAAGCTCAGTCACCTAGCTTGATCCTAGGTGATAAGTTTCTTATTGATCGAACACTTGTTATGCCTGTTAGTTTCAATTTGGACGGTAATCATATGCCTCATACTTCTTATTGCTGTCAAACGAGGGCTTTTGGATCCCTCGACTACGTGTCTGGACCAACTATAGGGACTATTCCATTTTATAATTATGTGGACAATTGGTTCGATACAGGGCTAATAAGAAGTTGTGAGTATGTACTGCAGTATGATAAGAAGTTCACGACGTCTAATGAGGTTTCGAATATTAAGAATTATGTACCTGCTGAAATTTTCCTTATTGAGTCTGAAAATATGGCTTAGGTTGAAGTGTTTGCGTTAATTATTAAGCAACCACCACTACATGATTTTTAGCTTGTAGTTTTGAGTTGTCTAGTACTGCATTTGGAGTGGCTTGCTTGGTAGATTGTCGAGGTTGTAAGAACTTCTAATTTCAGTTGTTTATGTGATGCAATTGGTTTACTAGTACGATGTGGCAACCTTGACCATCATTTTATGACATGATTTATATGCACCTTGTGATGGAACTTTGTGCAGGAGGGGAGTTGTTTGATGGAACCATTGCCCGAGGATATTCGTTAGACAAAGAAGCTACTGATATTTTTGAACAGATTCTAATTTTAGTCCATAATTGCCACTTCATGGGTGGTATGCATAAAGATTTTAAGCTAGAGAAGCCGTCACTATGGATTAATTCTACATTTGTTCCATGTGATCTTGTCCTATGTGATATTTATAAAGATTTAGATGATTGTTGGAATCAATCATTGGTTGGATACTCCGGAAAAAGTTTCCCCTCAACATGGACTCGAGCTTGCTCACCGCTTAGAGGAGTTGCCTTGTCCTCTTTCCGCTCGCATCCGTGACCAGTTTATAAACATAAGTACATTCGACTCATGCAGTGCACTTGGTCATGATGCACTTCTTATAACTTTGCATCAATTTTTCCTTGATCAATTCAAATTAGAGTTTCCATTTGATCCTGGAACTAGTTTGCTTGCCTCATCTTTTAGAGTCACTAGAAATAATTTATTTTGTGATGCATACGAAGGGATACCAACAAACAATGTGGGCAAAACTGTTCTAATAGAAGTTGCTACAGGTGGCCTAGACGTTAATTATGCTAGTAATAATGGAACTCTTAGGAGACTTGGACAGATGCGTGTGTGCAACATATCTTTTAGGACTATTATCAAGTTGGCTTTTGTTTCTTCTATCCTAATCTTTTGTGACACAAGGAAGGAGGTGGAATGTACTATCATAAACATTGATTTGAAGGTTCCATGTGGTGTCATGAATGAAGTTTTACAACTTTCAAGTGTTCCGGTTGTTTCAAGGATTGTGCTGGTTAGACTAGTGAAAGACTTCACTACAAAATATTATGACGCCACCTAACATCACATGAAGACGCATCCCGTAGTAGTTGCAATCGAGAGATTTGGTAGAGAGCGAGCTTCTAATACTGTTTATCAGAACTTCAAGGTGGATAATTCTAGCGTCGACGGGTCTGAACATATTAAGGGATTTTGTCTGTATTGTAAAGCTTTCAAAGTTCCTTTTGATCCTAGCAGTGCTCTTGATGGAGTTTCGGCGTCCAATATCAACGACATTACTGAAACAGTAAAATTCTACACACTAACGGAGAAAAATTAAGGATCAACACCCTAGAAAAAAAACATGCATATGTATCTGATATTTTGAAAATTGATACTATAAAATTAATAACATACCTGGTGATGGAATCATTGTTCCCTTCACCGGGACCTGGACCCAAAACCGCTGAAGACGATCCAAATTCATCCACCGACACCTGACCCGAATCCGCGGAAGGCTTACGTGTCCTGCCCTGGAAATTAAACCAAAGTTTCCTACCAACAGTGAATACTGAAAGAGCAGTAAAGGCCAACCAAAGGCGGCGAGCACCAAAACCGGGAGGAATGGTCCAAACAAAGCGATTGAGTTTAGACCGGAGTCCTAAAAACACGAGACCGGTCCAACGAGGTCGCCAGGACCAGCCGATCATTAACCCGACCATGATCGCGACCCAAATCGGGACAATACAGACCAAAATGTCGACGAATGTTTCCATGATAGCTGGCTTGTTTATCAATTCCACCAACCCAACCCACCTCTCCACCTCCATATTTTGTTCAATGATAAAAATTTTGGGGCCTTAATTCTTAGAGCAAATTGAAGAGGTAGTTTGGAGATTGCATTGGAGCGAAGCTACATAGATTTTGCAGCTTGATGAGTTCGATTTTGCTCAGGAAGAAGAAGAAGAAGAAAAAAAAAAGAAATAGAAATACATACTACTTTTATTTTGTACGGAATAGACGCGTGGTAATATCTGAACTCTCCGATCATCTCCTCATCTGGATGTTGGCGCGTGCGATTGCGCCGCCTTGCGGAGACTTGAAGTTGAAAAGAAGTTTCTTTTCATCTTTTTTTCCTTTTGTTGTTTTGCTTGAAGAAAAGAAGTTTCTTAACATAAAACTATTAACACTCCCAAACATTTTTTTTTGTTGTTTCCGAAAAAGATAATTTCTTTTTAATTTAGAAATAATTTAATTTAAATTTATAATTTTATTTTAATGAAAAAATTTATAATTATACAAATATTTTAGGTTCCTTTTTAATTTGTTTAGGATCATAAATTTTAAATATTTTTATTTTTTTAAAATTTCATATCCAGTCAAATATGTTAACATAAATTGAAACGAATGTTATAAAACTTTTCTTCTTTTGGATATTCTAGAAAGGAAAAACAGAAGAAGAAATAATAACTCAAACTTATTGCTTCTAATGTGAGGATAATAGATAAATATTTACACATCTATTATAATTGAAATTGATTAAAAACAAAATTGCAATCCCCTTTAATTTATTACCTGATAATATTTTAATTTTCAATGAACATGAAAAGACACATGAAATTCATAGAAGTTTATTGTCTAAGATCCAAACTCAAAAACTCCTCCAGCCTAAATAAAATTATTGGTCATGAGTGTGAGGGGTTAAAAAATTTAATTTTGCGTGCGAACTCGTAAATTGATTTTCTAATTTTTGTGATTGCAAACGTAAAGTACTTAAATCGGAAAATGATTTAAAAAAACCGTGCATCGTTCTAGTTTTGTCCATTAATCTTCAATTGGGTGTTTGATATGTGCGATGTGGACAAAAATAATCAATGGTTGGATTGTTCTATTAATAAGTTTTTAGGCAACACTATTACTTTTAATTTCAAACTATTGAAGTTATTTTTTCTGATTAAAAAATATTGAGCATGCGCCATTGTAGTATAAAGTTGTTTATAAATGTAACTTGTATTTTGTTCCACTTTTCCATAATTCTTTTTTTTTTTGTTTGGCAATTTTCAATAATTTCTTTTTCTGTTACCAATGTCAAAATCGAAAAACATTCTTTCCGCTGAAAATTTAATCAAATAATGAATTTCATTACTTACATAATAAATTCATATAGCAGTATAGTTTATAGGAAAAAACTATATCAATTAGTACGTCAAAAATCACATGTTATGTTAAAAAATATTCATTTTATATACAACCAAACTAACTTGGTAATGCATTAGAAAGAAAATAAAAATAAAATTAGCACTAATGTCATTTAACGCTAATTTAAGTTTTGACTTTTGTCTTTTATACGAAGCAGTGACGATATTATATTATTCCTTCAATTTGTTAGAGTATATATTTCATTAATAGAGAAAATTAAGGGGACATGAATGATAGAACAAATCCAAATCATTCATTGAAAGATTACTGGACAAAATAGTACTGGAGGGATCCAATCCCAAATTACTAATCTATGTGTCTAATCGAGAATTAGAAAAGAGAAGGATTCATGCCCCTATATTGTCATTTAAAACTATGAGTTATGTTCAGAAATACTTGCCCTAACTGCTACTTCCACCTTCCATCTCTATTTTGCTCCAGTAATTCTAGGATCGCATGAATTTACTTTAGTGTCTAACTAGGACGTAGTAAATTTATCAAATTTTTCTATAGATTCACAAGAGCTTTGATATCTTGCAGTACTACTATCTTTTATTTAAGACTAGGTTACAAAACCTGAACTAATATTATGTCTAATTTAAATCTCCTTAGCCCTTTATCTCACCCTTGCCTTTCTTTTCCATAGTAGATAGATGTAGGAGAAGTGTTTAACCAAAAAATGAGATTTCGATTAAAGCTATAATTTAGAAGAATACATGTTATTGATATTCGAAAAAATGTACATAAGGAAATAATTTGAATAGCAAGAATATAATCGATAGAAAAACAAGTAAATCATTTATAGCTATTTGAGAGATGTACGTTATGCCTTTGTCATAATAAGGCTATTATGAGTAATTAAGGACATTAAATGCTACGTTACACAATTATTATATTTAATACAGATTCTCTAATGTATCACTGTTCAATGCTCATTAAATATTGTATCTGCACTTCCATATATTGTCAGATTTATTCCCCTTAATTCGCTCTAAATGACTTGAATAGGTACGGGTGATGAGTCTTTTGAATAACTACCTGTGCCTCTTCCTTTGCCCTTGCTCGTGTCTGTTGCTATTCGTACCTCTTTGCTAGTAATAACTCTTTGACTATTCTACGTGTCTTGACACATCATCTTTATATGTACACTGAATTTCTCCCAATACAGATAGTCCCTCCACTTGCCATTTATTCATTAGTTGAATATTTGGAAAGTGGAACGAGAATTTTTGTCACTATTAATGCTATGATAGAATTGACGCTTTAATTGTCACCTCCATTTAATGCTCTTCATACGTGTCACCATTTTATTAACTCTGTAATTTTGCAGCCTTTTTAAGGTTTTTTTATAGCTACACTACTCACGAAGCGCCAAATATCATTATTATAGTACTTCTATCATTACACTTTTCTCTTCGGCGGTTGCTTATCAATAAAATATAACTTCTTCCTTTGTCTTTACCACATAAAGTTCACTGAATATTCAATTTTAATCCCTGCTTATTTCTTCATTGTATTTCTTTTCTTCACTATGTCTTCATCAAACCCTAACCTAGGAGTGTTCCCATAGTTGATACCTTCCCTAATGCCCATATCAGGAGCAGAAGGGGAGGTTGACTTCGTAATTTGGGATCTGCTCGTGCTGGTTCTGCTGTGCCTTCACCTAATTCGGGCCCTTCTTTTAGAACTAGGGGTTTGGTTTTTCAAAGGTCTTCCTCAAGAGGCAACGAATTTTTTGAGCCTCTTCGTGAACCTACTGTGGAAGAGATAAATCCCATGGAACTATCCTTTTACCATGACAGAGAATCCTTTAGAAATCAAGTCTCTAGTTTAGATCGTGATGGCATCTATTCTACTTAGATTACAAAGGTTTTAGCTCCTATAGTTCGTAGAGACTGCCATTAGGGTAGTGATTTTCCTATTATCATCCCAATCCAAATCAAAGAATCACTTCTTATTTAACAGGGTTTTCTTTTGTTTATACCTACCCCTTCACCCTAGGATTCAAACCAGCTATTGACCTAGTCATTCTTGAATTTTGTCATTTCTTTGATGTCTGTTTGGGTCAAATTGGTCCAATCATATGGAGGGTTATTGCCTGTTTGAGCATTTAACCAATACAGCCGGCGTTCCCTTCATTTTCCCTCATTTGATTCACCTTTATTCCCCCAGACTCTTCCGTAATGGTATTTTCATACTAGTACCCAGGAGCAAGAGAGTCTTGGTGAGTCCCGAGGATGACAAAGATCGTGGCTGGTACGCTAGGTTTGTTGCTGCCCCTACTATTGGTTTAGTGGATGAAGATAACGTTTCATTCCCTGAGAAGTAGAATTTTGCAAGTAAGCTTTTTTTAACTTTCTCGTGCCTTTTTTCTTCAAGTTTGGCAACTGTTCTAATCTTGCTTTTTTTAGCAACCTTAGGAGTTGTGGAAAGTATTCCCAACTTCCGTGATTGGGTAGACCAGTTGCTGAAAACCGCACCAATGGACGGCAGGTCTTGGAAAACACTTTCTAACCGTTATGGTTGGAAAGTAAAAACTTATGGTAAGAATTTTTATTTTATTCCACTTTGCATATAGTTGTTTTACCAACTTCAATCCTTCTTTTTATCAGGATTCGCCATTGGAGGAGTTATAGCCGAAGCAGTTGCGGCTTTCCGTGGCTCTTCGAGGACCCGCATCTCTTTAGAAGGGCTCAAGAAATTGTTTTGGGTTCCTCGTCAAAGAAAAAATCTGTTCAAGAAGACTCTGAATAAGAGGAATATGGGGGCTCTTTGGTGACAAGGTCACGAACCCGAAAGCGCATCATTTTCGATGACGAAGCAGAGGCATCTCTTTGTCCTTCTGTTCCTCTTACCGAGCCTAATGAAGCCTTGGTTGTAATTTCTAATGACGATGTTGATCTCATTGATACTTATGAGTCCATTGAACATTTTTTTGATAGTGGATTTGGTAGTGAAGACTTAGGGCCTAATTTAGATGAAACTCCCTTAGCCTCCTTTTTGACACCCGTATCTATGACTTCTTCCATGTCTTCCTTGTCAATCCCAGTTGTTTCTGTTCCTTCCTCTACTGTTTTTACCTCATCTACTGCTCCTCATTTGACAACTCCTCCTCCAATTATTCATCATACCGAAGCTGGCTATTCAAGTAGGAGCTCTGCTATGAGGAGAGTAGTCATTGAAGTTCCTGCAGAGAGTAGTCTCTTGAGAAAATTAGATCAATCAGATACATGGCTAGAGCCTTTGGTTGGCCCAATCGAAAAAGCAAAGCTTCAAAGCCACAGTTCATTTACACTGATGAATGATATCGTGCATGCTACTTTGAAGGTATTTACCTCCTCTCTCTTTTTCCTTTTACTTTATGGTTTTTCTATCTTTGGGATTCTTATCGGCACGGAGATGATGAAAAGAGTTACCTCTTCAGAGAAAATTGCACGTGACTCTCAGCTGGAGGCATTCAATTGGAAGGAACAGTATGAAAGCTTGCCGATTGATATGGAACTTTTGGAAGAAAGCAAGAGTTCTTTGGAGTAGAAGGTACGGGTTTTGACTTCAGAACTGGCGATTGAAAAGGCTTCCTCGATCCAAGTAGATAATTAAAAAACTTGCCTCGAAATCTCTTTCTCAGAACAACTATTCAAGGCTAGTGAGAAAATTAGAGAGTTGAAGGCTCTCTTGAGTGAAAATGAAACTTATGCTGGGGAGCTCATGTAAAATCTAACTCAAGCACAAGAAGACCTTCGAGCTTCTTCTAATAAGGTGCATGCTTTAGAAAGATACCATGCCTCTCTTCAATCTTCTTACACCACTGCCTTGGCTGAAAATGAGAAGCTAAGGAATGAGATTACTGATTGGGAAAGGGATTGTGGGGTCCTTGAGGAAGAAAATGCTTTTGAGGTGAGTTGAGCTTTTTTGAATTCACGCTGTGATACCCTAATTGAAGCTGGCCAAGAAAATTTCAACTTAGAGTCTGAGTTGGCTAAGGTTAATGAAACCATTGAAAAAGCCAAGCAAACTCAAGATTTTCCTTCTCCCGTGGCCGAAGCTTCTGTGAATGCTGAAGTTGATATGGGTATCCAGCTCTTTCAAGCCTTGTCGAGCCTGTTGCTGCAAATCAAGTTCAACCGGCAACTGTTGATACACCAGCCCAAGTTGAACCCGCTGCTGTTCATGCTCCTCCAACTTCTCAGTGACTAGTCTTAGTTGTTTGACTGTCTTTGTTGTTTTTTTATTTGGAAAATTATGACCAAACTCTTAGTTTCCTTTGAGGATTTGTTTTGGAAATGCAAGTCCCCTGACCTTTCACGGGGCAATTTGTATAAACAATTTATAGTTTTATGACTAAGTTCTTACTTAGTCTTAAGCTTTTTAATATTTTTAGAAGTTTTCTCGTTACTATCTTGAACTTCCATTTAGTTTATTCTTGCATTTATTTTTAAGTGCTTATAGAATAATCTGCATTTTTATTCTTAGAAAATTCTTTTGGTAATTTCATGAAAAATTAGACATGGATTTTATAAAAGAGAGCCCTTTTACATTCGACACTTAATGAAGAAAACATCTCAACTTCGTAATGGTGTATAACATACGATAAAAGAAATAGAAACACACATGTTTCTTTGAAATAACTTTGATAATTTTTTATTTGAACCTTGTTTAGTTTTGAATTATACTTTACATGTATTTGAATTGCATCAATAAATTTCTCGTAACTGTTTTTCTTGTAATAGATTTAAAAAAGAAAAAATAATAAATATGAGATTTTTATTTATAACCCATTTCATTACATAGACTTTACTATAAATACGAGGTTTTTATTTATAACCCATTTCATTACTTAGCCTTTACCCTAACAATAAGATTTTCTTTGGCCTTAACTCGTGACTTTTACTCTGCACTTAACTTTTTCAGGCTTGATCTTTGATTTTTCTCAATCTTCATTTTTTGCCTTCTTTATACACATGCATGTGTATATTACATAGTCCCCCAAGTGTTTGAGTATTGAGGTATGAAGCCTCGAGTACTTGGTTATTCCTCTCATTTGGTCCTTTCCCTGAAAAAGGAAAAACATACGGGACTCAGAGGTACGATTAGAGATGAAGACTGCTTAACCCATTTGAATTTCTATTAGAATTTTTGAAACCCTATGCCGGGAAGTTTAACGTATTCCACGTGCCTTGCAGGTCGTGACTCATCATTTAGTACGGGCTAGCTTTTTGCCTATCATCTAAAATCATTAATAAAAGTTTAACAATTCATAAATAGAATTCTAAAACAAAGATACCTGATCGTTGGTATTCCTTAGAAGTAATATCTCTTCAAATGAAAAACATTCCAATATGAAGGTAGTATTTTGCCATTCATTATTTCCAATTCATATGCTTCTTTACCTGCGATACCGTGACTCTTGTAGGGTCCTTCCCATGTTGGAATTAATTTACCCGCGTTAGCTACCTTCGTAGATTGAAAAACCTTTTTAAGCACAAAATCCCCAATTGTAAAGAATCTGAGGTGCGCTCTCCGGTTGTAATATCCTTCTACGACTTGCTTGTGTGCTGCTATTCTTATTAGTGCAACTTCTCTCCATCCTTCAAGCAAATCAAGATTTATATGCATCTCCTAATTATTAGATTCTTCTGTTGCCTGAGTAAACCTTGTACTTGGCGCTCCTATTTCAAAGGGAATTAGGGCTTCTGCCCCATAAACCAACGAAAATGGTGTTTCTCCAGTACTTGTTTTTGTTGTTGTACGATATGCCCATAAAACACCAGGTAGCACTTCTGACCAATTTCCTTTTGAATCTTCTAATCGCTTCTTCAAATTGTTGATGATGATTTTATTTGTTGATTCTACCTGCCCAGTACCCACTGTATGATAAGGTGTAGACGTAATTCTTTTAATTTTCCAACTTTGAAAGAATTTAGTGATTTGAGCTCCTATAAATTGAGGTCGATTATCACACACGATCTCATTTGGTACTCCGAATTGGTATATTATATTCCGTCAAATGAAATCTTTGACTTCCCTTTCTCGTACATGTTTGAATGCTCCTGCTTCTACCTATTTAGTAAAATAATCAGTAAGTACGAGCAGAAATTTTACCTATCCTTTTACTTGTGGTAATGGACCCATGATGTCCATTTCCTATTTCATAAATGGCTACGTACAATTACCGGATAAAGTAATTCTATAGCTCTGTGCATATTGTTACCGTACTTTTGGCATTTATCGCATTTAGCCACAAAACGTTCTGCTTCTTCCATTTTAGGCCAGTAATAGCCTGCCCTAATTAGGGTTCTTACCAATGATATTCCTTCTGCGTGATTCCCACTATGCCCCCCGTGAATCTCTCTAATTACGTACTCCGTTTGAGAAGGTATGAGGCATCTCGCTAAGGGACCACCGAATATTTTACGATATAGGTTGCCTTGCTTTAAGCAATATAGAGCAGCCTTTTCTCGAAATGCATGAGCTTTGTTCTTATCATCAGGGATGGTACCATACTACAAAAAAGAAAGAATCTCGTTCCTCCAATCCCAAGTCAAGTTATTAAAATTTACCTCATTCCTATCGGGGTTGATAATTGAATGGAATAAATGAATTACTGAGGTGTTTGTATCACTTGTCACGTCAGCCACAGATGCGAGATTAGCTAGGGCGTCCGCTTTAACATTTTCATCCCTTGGTATTTGTATAACCTTCCAGGTTTGAAATTGCTTTATAAATTCTCATACCTTTCCTAGGTACTATTGCATCCTTGCTTCTCTGGCCGTATAAGTCCCCAGTATTTGATTAACCACGAGTTGAAAATCAATCTTGATTATAATTTGGTTTATACCAAGTTCTCGTGCCAGTTCCAAACTTGCAGTCATAGCTTCATTGTTAGTTATAGAATGATATTTGATAGCTTATCGAATGGTTTCACCAGTAGGTGATACCAAAATAATCGCTAAACCTACACCTTTCACGTTAGACGAACCATCTGTATATAAAGTCCAAGTTCTTGGGTTAGCTCCATTGAACACGTATAATTCTTTTTATGCTTTTAATTGCACCCCATGGCTAAAATCAGCTACGAAGTCAGCTAAAACTTCAGATTGTATAGCAGTTCTAGGTTGGTATGCGATTTCGTACTTACTTAATTCTATAGCCCATTTAGCCAACCTACCTGATAATTCATGCTTATGTAATATATTACGTAAGGAATAAGTAGTTACTATAGGAATAGGATGACATTGAAAGTAACGTCTTAATTTCCTAGATGACATGACCAATGCATGTTCAAGCTTTTCTAATTGAGGATACCGTGTCTCTACGTCTAACAAAGATTTACTAACATAATAGCTGAGAAATCGTTTACTTTGGTCTTCATGGACCAAAACAACACTTATCGCTACTCCCGAAACAACAAGGTAAATGAGTAGTCCTTCCCCACCCATTGGTTTCACCAACAATGGTGGATTTGATAAGTATTTTTTCAGATTTTTGAGTGCTTGCTGACATTCCTCATTCCATTCAATATGATCCTGCTTTTTAAGAACTCAGAAGAATTTGAAGCATTTTTCTGATGATTTAGAAATGAATCTTTCCAAGGTTGCAATCCTTCCTGTTAACCTCTAAACCTCTTTTTCACTCGAAAGCATATCAAGAATCTCTTCAATAGCCTTAATTTGTGCAGATTCACATCAATACCACGGTTAGAAATAATAAAAACTTACCTGATGCAACACCAAATGCGCATTTCTCGAAGTTTAACTTCATATTGAATTTGCGTAGAATTTGAAATGATCAGACAAATGTGATATGTGATCTTTTGAATGCTGAGTTTTATCAAACATATCATCTATCTACACTTCCATGGTTTTTCCCAAATGTTCTTGAAATATTTTAGTAACCAACCTCTGATATGTTGCACCAGTGTTTTTAGACCAAAGGGCATTACTTTATAACAGTAAGTGCCCATGTCAGTTATAAATGAAGTCTTTTCTTCATATTCTGGATCCATTTCGATATGATTATAACCTGAATATGCTTCTAAAAAACTTAAAAGTTCATGTCCTCCAGTTGAATCAATCAATTGATTTATATGTGATAGTGGAAAAGAAACTTTAGGACAAGCTTTATTAAGATCTGTGTAATCTACACAAATCCGCCACTTACCATTCTTCTTTGGAAATACAACAGTATTAGCTAACCATTTAGGATACTTTACCTCGCGAATGGAACCAATATTTAATAATTTTCGAACCTCTTCTTGAATTACCTGATTCCTAAAGGCTCCTTGCTTTCTTTTTTTTTGTTTGACAGGAGGGAATGATGGATCCTCATTTAATTTATGAATTATTACCTCCGGTGATATCCCTATCATATCATAATGGGACCAAGCAAAGAGATCTACGTTAGTTTTCAAAAATTCAATTTACCTCCCATGCCCTGGCTAAGATTGGCCCCCACGTAGACTTTCTTATCATGCCATTGAGCAAATAATACAACAAGCTCCAATTCTTCAATTGTTGTTTTTTTGTTTTCATTGTCTTCTGGTTTTTGAATGGTATCATGCCTTGAATCCATATCTGCTTGTCGCTGCTCAGTTGAGGTTTGTGTTATGGCGCCCTCAACTGTCTTCTGTGATTGCTGTTCTCCTTTATTTTTTGTACTTGCATCTGATACGGAGTTGATTCTCTTAGATGTATGTTGGTCTCCATGTATTTGACGTATTCCCCATGGTGATGGGAATTTAATAACTTGATGCAAGGTTGACGGAACATCATCAATTTCGTGGATCTATGGTCTCCCAAGAATCATGTTGTAAGCCATCTCCATGTCTACTACCTGAAAATTCGTCTCTTTGACTATTCCTTCTGGGAATGTGGTAAGAGTTACCTCTCCTTTCGTTACAACACTAGAATTATCAAATCTAGATAGAGTATGCGCCTTTGGAATTATTCTATCTTCATATTGCATCTCATGTAATACTCTTAGTAAAATAATGTTCACAGAACTACCTGGATCAATCAAAACTCATTTCACATTAGTATCATATACAATTAGAGATATTACCAGTGCGTTAGTTATGAGAAGTTATCATGCCGTCTGCATCAACATCATTGAATGTAATGTTATCTTCTTCTAAGATATGCCGCACCCGTTTTCCTTGGGTTATAGTAATTTTGGAAACTTTGATAGCTCCAGTATATGATACGCCATTGATGTCCTCACCCCCACTTTTAACGTTGACAGTTCTTTTGGGAGAAGGTGGTTTTGGGGGCTCCTGCCATTTTTCATATAAGATTTCTTACCTTTCTCACTGAACAACTTAGTGAGATATCCTTGTTTTAATAGATGATCAACTTCACTTTGTAAAAACCTGCAGTCTGCCTTTTTATGCCTATGGTCATTATGAAACTCGCACCAATGATCAGGGTTGCATCTATTTGGATTGGATATTATCTCTTGTGGCCATCGTACCTTATCTCCCATGCTTCTCAGAACAACTACGAGCTCAGAAGTACCACATTAAAATTGTAACCGCTGAATCTCGCTTTCAAATTTCCATCATCATCTCATGACTCATAATTGTTTCGCTCGTTCCTAAATCTTGATGAAGAATCCGATTCGTTTTTTCTTGGCCTGTTATCATACTTTTGATTGTCATGCTTTGACCGTGAGTATTTTCTCGCAGGTCCTATATATGGCTCGTAGTTATTTTTACCGGATTTATTTTCGCTCTCCGCACATCTCAAACTTACCTTTTCTTCTTTTTGAAATCATGGGACAGTATCCTCTTCTATCCTCAACTTCGTGCTATACCTGTTGTAAACATCATTCCACGTTGTGGCTGGGAATTCGTAAAGGCTTTCCTTAAGTCTCCTCGTAGCTTTTGAGATTTTTTCATTCAAATTGCACGTGAAATCTATAAGAGCCTAATTGTCAACTACACGTGGTAATGTCATTCTTTCACATTGGAATCTGTCCACGAATTCCCTAAGCAATTCTGAGTCCCCTTGCTTGATCGTGAAAATATCTTCCACTCGTTTTCTAGTTTTTAATCTCCAGAGTGCGCTTTGATGAAAGAATCTTCAAGCTCAGTAAACGAGTTTATAGAATTTTCGGGTAAAATAGAATACCATGTTAGTGCTCCTTTGGTGAGTGTTTCCACTGAATTTTTTGACTAATACTTATTCAATTTCCTGCTTAGTCAAGTCATTGCTTTTTAAGCTTGTTGTGAATGCAGTCACGTGGTTGCGTGTGTCTATTGTTCCATCATATTTTGGAATGTTTGGCATTTTGAATTTCTTTTTAATTGGCAGGGGAGCAGATCTTGGCTTCTAGGGTTGTTGTGAATATTTATCCATATCTCCCCTTTTGATTACAGGTGGCACCCCAGGTATTTGTTCTATGCGTTCACTTTGCTCCTTGAGTTGTTTCTGCAATGTTAGTACTAAATTTTGTAAATCAGAATTAATTACAATACACGGTTCTCCCACATGTGATTCACTGGGAGTTCTACCGCTACCTGAGTTAACAAGCCCGGAACAAGGGTTCTCCAAAGTGTTATTATTTGGAGTGGGTGTGGGTGTTGCAGCTGGTAAACTGTTAGCAAATGCCTCGAGAGCCTTATTGACTTGTGTAGAAATTAATTTTTGCAAAGCTTCATCGATAACATCAGTATTTTCAAATTGAGCATGTTCATTTGTATGAGATCCATCAGGAGTACCCTCACGAGATCGCTGTGGAGAGCCTCGTGGTGAAGAGATCGGAGTGTTAATATTCTGTGGATCTGCCTAATATTGTTTATTCTCTTGGTTTCCTCAAATGTTATCATTGTTAGTCGACATGGTTAATGCAACAAGAGAAGTTAGGCTAAAATAAAATAAATTATCAGATTCTCGGTAACGGAACCAATTTGTTTAACCAAAAACCAAAATTTCGATTAAAGCTATAATTTAAAGAACATGGGTTACTGATGTCACAACCCGGATTTCCCCACCCTCAAGAGTCGTGATGGCGCCTACTGACATGAGCTAGGCAAGCCAAATTAATCACCCTTTCTCACAATTCATGATAGAAACATAATATCTTGCATTAAAAATATTAAAGCGGAAGACTCAGCTTCAAAGAGTCTAGACAAAATTTTCCGAAGTTAACACAATACGCTACCCCAAAACCTGGTGTCACATAGCTCACGAACTTCTAAGAGTTCACTAAATACAATATTTATAATGAAGTGATAAGAGTTTGTCCCGAAATACAAGGGATAACCACTAAATATAAGATAAAGGAAATGCCGGGCTCGCAAACATCTGCAAGGCTACCTCGGTATCTCACTCTGGACTGAAGGCCTGTCCCAACCTACTGCTGCTGGCCAAAAGCTTCTCCTACTCTATAATTTGTACAAATAAGCACAGAAGTGTAGCATTATCACAACAAACCCCATGTACTGGTAAGTGCCTGGCCTAACCCCGACAAAGTAGTGACGAGGCTAGGACTGGACTATCAATCAAACCTGTGCAGTTCAATATATAGGTATGCCATAGAGTACATCACAAAAAGATAACTAGTCAAAAAGAAAACAGGGAGGGGAGCATGTTATAGGGGCTATAACAGTGTAGACACTACAATCAATAAATAAGGAATGAAACTGTACAACTTAAATATCAACGAGAATAAGAAAATCAACAATTGCACAGCACCACCATTCGTGCTTTTACTCTCGTTCTCACCAAATCAATCATATAAAGTGCATCGCATCACCCTTCGACTTTACCTCACATAATGATGGCACGGAATGTCCTTCGTGCATTAACACTCATATCATGGCATGGAATGATATTTCGTGCATTAGTATTCATATTATGGCACAGAATGTTCCTTCGTGCATTAGTAATCATATCATGGCATGAAATGTTCCTTTGTGCATTAGCATTCATATCACAAACGTGAACAACATCACCCTTCGTGCTTTATCACTCTTCCTCGCCCAACAACAGTCAAAGCAATGGGGAAAGGGAATAGACAAACAAAAATAGGAATCCCGGCAAGGAAACAATGTCAACAATTTGTTGGAAACACGTTCTCAAGGCTTTATACTAAAACGTGTAATCTTATGTGTAGGTTTTGATGAATGACAAACGAAGCGCAAATTGATATATGCGAAGTTTAAGTACAAGCGCACAATTGGTGGATAACGAGATTCAAGCACAAGACAAAGTTTTATAGTTTAAATGAGTCGTTCTTAATCGTGATCTTGATCCGACAACTTGACTCATGACATGGCTTCTCTCGTAAAATTATTTTTACGAAATCATGCATATTTAATTTAATGCTAAATGATTTTAAATCATGCATATTTACTTTAGTCAAAATGATTTTTAAACATGCCTCTAAAATCTGGACTAAGATAATCGATTATGAACTTATGATAATCGACTATGTTAAGCCAAGACTGCATGACAATCGATTGTGAAATAATGACAATCGATTGTGTTAAGGCAGTGAGCATCAGGTTTTTTAAACCTGCATGACAATCGATTGTGAACCTTATGACAATTGATTGTGATGAGGCAGTGTACATCAAAGTTTTTCAAAACTCAGAATAATCGATTGTGAAGTTAATGACAATCGATTGTGATGAGGCAGTGTACATCAAAGTTTTTCAAAACTCAGAATAATCGATTGTGAAGTTAATGACAATCGATTGCGAAGAGACAATGTCCATCAGATTTTTCAAAGTCACAAAATAATCGATTGTGAACATATGACAATCGATTGTGTTGAGGCAGTGTCTTCCAGACTTTTTCAAAATTATTAAATAATCGATTGTGAGTATAAAACAATCGATTGGCAAGAGGCAGTGTCTAAAATGATTTTCAAAGTCTGATAAATAATCGATTGTTAACATTGCACAATCGATTGTGAAGCTGACCGTTGTCGTAAAGTTTTCAAATACCGTCAGGTAATCGATTGTTGATTTTGTACAATCGATTGTTGATATTAAAATCTGAAAAAGATTTTTTGAACATTGCTGAATAATCGATTATTGATTCTGTATAATCGATTGTTTTACGTAAAATCTTGATATGACTTTTTGAACGGTTCCAATAATCGATTGTTGATCTTGGACAATCGATTGTTAAGCGTAAAATCTGGGATTGATTTTTGGAACAATTGGCAAACAATCGATTGTGGCTTCTTGACAATCGATTGTCACACAGTAAAATCAGCAACTCTTAATTGGCAATTAGGCAACGGTAATGCAAAGTTTTTCAACTATAAAAACAGCTTCATTTCAGTGTTTTAAACACAACAACTGATCATACAATTGCTATAAGCTTGCATACTATTGTTTATCATTTTAATATTCATTACATAAATTTTGAGAGCCATATTATTGTTCAAAGTTGTTGTGATCTTGAGCTTACTTCTTTTACTCATATCTACTCATTAAGGAGTGTATTGTTTGAGTGCTTAGTGTTTTGTACACTTGTAAGAGAATTGTGATTCTCTTGTTGTAAGGAACTTGTGTTTCCCTGGTTGAAGTCTTGGAGTGTTGTATCTCTAAGCAAGATTGTTGAGGCTTGTGTCCTTAAGTTGTAAAGGTTGGTTAGGCACCCGTAAGCTTAACAGTGAAGTCTTGGAGTGTTGTATCTCCGAGCAAAGGTGTTAAGGCTTGTGTCCTTAAGTTGTAAAGGTTTGTTGAGCACCCGTAAGCTTGACAAGTTAGTGGAAAATCTCGAGAGAGTCTCTCGGGGACTGGACTAGCCACTTGTTGTGGTGAACCAGAATACATCGGTGCGTTCTTTCCTTTTTTTTACTTAACGCACTTATTTATTTCCTGCAAATTTCAAATTCCGCAAGTTTACGCTAAATTTTATTATAACGCTATTCACCCCCCCTCTAGCGTTAAGCGTATTATCTAACAATTGGTATCAGAGCCCAACTCTCTGAAGACTTAACAGTTTGAGAGAACCATCCATGGCTTCTACTCGTGACTCTTTTGCAGGAATAGGTGAAGGTGATTTTAACATGTTACCCCCAATATTTGATGGAAAAAATTACTCATATTGGAAAGATCGGAGGAGAATTTTCATCACAGCCAACAACTTTTATCTATGGCAAATCATCAAGCATGGTGATCAAATGACAACAAAAGTTGGGAAAGCCAAGGTAAGTGAATACAACACTAATGCAATAAATATGTTGTATAGCGCCTTGAATCAGGAAGACTATAAGAAAATTTCCCACTACAAAACCGCCAAAGAGATGTGGGATAAGCTGGAGGAAATGTATGAAAGCATGCATCAAAAAGCGGACAGCTCATATGATGAATCAACTGGCCAATGTCTCATGGCAAACGAAGAAGAAGAGGTAAGTACGTCCAACTCTCACTCGCTTGAAAAAATGCAAAATGCTTATAATAAATTACATAGTGAGTTTGTTGATGCTTCCAAGACTATTAAAGATTTGCAAAAAACTCTGTCGTTGCAAGAAAAAGATTTTCAAAAACAACTCTCTCTAAAAGAAAAAGATTTTGAAAAACTCGTTTTAGAAAATGAGAATTTGAAAGAGGAAACAAGTTTTTCGGAAAAAGAAGCGCCGATAAGCCCGAAAGCTCTATTAGAAAGTGTACTTCTTGCTTGCATCTCAAAAATGAAGTAGAAAGGCTTAAAGGCACATTAGATAAGTTTAACTCTTCGCACAAAAATTTGAATGATGTTCTTGATAATTTGAAGTCAACCAAGCATGGCATAGGGTTTACGAATGAGCCTAAAGAAAAGGTTGAAGCTAAACCCCAACAACCTAAGGCTCAACCTAGGACTAATAATAAAAATGCTTATCCTAGAAATAGCAATCCTAGAACCAATATGCATGCTAGACTAAATGTTGAACATTCTAGAAGACCTAGTAATGACTTACCACCTAGAAATAACTACCCTAGAAATGATGCATATTATAGTCCAAATACTAGAAGGAATTTTGAACCCTTTAGAGCACCTAGAAATGATTTCCAACGTAGAAATAATTATTCTAGAAATGCTGCTCATAGTAGGAGAAATGATGGTCATAAAGCGCGCAATAGTCATAACGCTGAAAATAGAGTAAACCATTTTCGTCCGTCAAGTTACTATGAACCTAGAAGGATGCATAACCCCAACGTGACTTGTCATTATTGTAGACGTATTGGTCATTTTGCTCCTGCATGTTTTATACGATATAGACATATCACTCAATTGCATCATTATGATATGCCTAACCCCCAAGGACCCAAAATGGCATGGGTACCAAAAGATCATTAATCTGTTTTGCAGGTGTGCTTGAAAGGCTACAGTATTGTAGTAGATGCACCGATCACGACACCTCATTGCATCAAGAGGAAATTTCGGTTAGTTATCCTTTTTGACAAAAATCGAATTGTTGATATGTGCTAGCAACCAATATTAACTTATTTGTTGTTAATTTGGTTCCCTTATTATTGAATCTTTGATAAGCTTAGTCGTAATAGTTGATGTGCGTTAACAATTGAGATATCCTTGTCAACAATCAATATCAATTAGCTTTGTTGATTCATATGTTGAAAACGTGTTGTTAAATGAAAATTGGTGTCAATTAGTTTACTTGTTAGTTATCTACTTTTAAAAGATCAAAACTGTTGATATGTATTAACAGTTAGCTTGATAAAATCATTTCATTCATGATTTGATAATTGCTATCTGTGGTTTAAATAACTGTTAGTATATTGTGTGGTGTGTATTATCTATTAGCATATTCTTCAAAACGTTTTCGCTCACGTTTTTGATGAATGCTATCCTCAGCTTTGAAAAATAATTTAGATGTCTCATGTTTCTAACAATTGACAAAAATCCTTCTGTTAAAAATCGTCTCTTGATGAACACATCCTTTGGTCTGGATAATGGTTGGTATGTTCTTCAAAATTCGATGTATGGTTGATCTGTTAACAGTCAATACTCGTTTGTAATATGCTTTACTAAAAATAATAATTTGTATCACTGTTACTAAAATAACTTTTGGTACACTTGTTATGTCATCCAACAAATGGGTTTATCATTGTTTTATAACAATCTGTATATCTATGTTGGTATGTCTTGATAAATTTCTGATTAAGGGGAAATAGATTGCATGAAGTTTACTATCTTCTTGATGACAGAATTTCAAAACAACTCTCTATATTGGCAATGTTATTTTTTTTAAACTCTCATGCCACTAATATCTTGCATTCCAAATCTTGTGGAAAATGATATCTTAGAAAATATTTGTATTACTTTGGAGCAACTAATAAGTGTCATGCAAGGAATCTGTAAATCACATTTGAGATATCATTGATAGACAAGCTTAATTTCTTCTTGGAGCTGCAAATTAAGCAAATGAAAGAGGAAACTTTCATTTTGTCCATCTAAATGTCGCAAGGAGTTGCCAAATCAATTCGAAAAGAGCAACACCAAACCAATGGTTACTTCAATGAATTTTGATGACCATCTTGACAGAAATGTGAAAGGTAAGACGAGCAATACCAAGAACTACACAGGTATGATCGTTCCTCACTTTACCTTATTACTAGTAGACTTGATAAAATATTTAGCATTTAATGTTGTGCTAAATATAAATCATGTCCAAATGAAGTATTGAATGCGGGTAAACATTGATCTAAATGCATACATTTTAGGTTGCATTTATATTTTAATCACTGACTTGAGCGTCAGAGACGTTTAATTCTATTTTGCAGGTATCACCCTAAAGGTAGGGGGAATTATTACGTTTTGGCACAAAACAATCGATTGTTCCAAGCAAATAATCGATTATCTTACTTTGCAGAAAATCGATTAGCAGTATTACTAATCGATTGTTTATGGTTTATGTTTATTATGCAGTTTTGTTAAATAATTGATTCTTTAACTGCAAAATCGATTTCCGTCTTAGCCATTCAGCAATGCTTTTCCAAAACAATCGATTGTTTCAAAATATAATCGATTATTCTCAAAATCAGAAAATTTCTGTGCTCACTGTAACATAACAATCGATTACCATATTTTGACAATCGATTATTTCATGTCAGTAATTCAAAATTTTTACCGTTTGGTTTTGCAATCGATTTGTGTCAGTTCCGAGATTCAGTCAAACCTTAATGACAATCGATTATCTCATTCCAACAATCGATTGTCTAACGGTCAGTAAGATTTATTTTTTCCGTTTCTGACTGTTTCAGCTTTCAATTTTCTGCAGATTTCTTCCATTAATGAAATGCCTTTCTCCCCTCTATAAATAGGCTCCATATATGTTCATTTTTATTCACTCAAGCATCATTTTTAGTCACACAGTAAAATCAGCAACTCTTAATTGGCAATTAGGCAACGGTAATGCAAAGTTTTTCAACTATAAATACAGCTTCGTTTCAGTGTTTTAAACACAACAACACACAACAACTGATCATACAATTGCTATAAGCTTGCATACTATTATTTATTATTTTAATATTCATTACATAAATTTTGAGAGCCATATTATTGTTCAAAGTTGTTGTGATCTTGAGCTTACTTCTTTTACTCATATCTACTCATTAAGGAGTGTATTGTTTGAGTGTTTAGTGTTTTGTACACTTGTAAGAGAATTGTGATTCTCTTATTGTAAGGAACTTGTGTTTCCTTGGTTGAAGTCTTGGAGTGTTGTATCTCCGAGCAAGATTGTTGAGGCTTGTGTCCTTAAGTTGTAAAGGTTGGTTAGGCACCCGTAAGCTTAACAGTGAAGTCTTGGAGTGTTGTATCTCCGAGCAAAGGTGTTAAGGCTTGTGTCCTTAAGTTGTAAAGGTTTGTTGAGCACCCGTAAGCTTGACAAGTTAGTGGAAAATCTCGAGAGAGTCTCTCGGGGACTGGACTAGCCACTTGTTGTGGTGAACCAGAATACATCGGTGCGTTCTTTCCTTTTTGTTTACTTAACGCACTTATTTATTTCCTGCAAATTTCAAATTCCGTAAGTTTACGCTAAATTTTATTATAACGCTATTCACCCCCCCTCTAGCGTTAAGCGTATTATCTAACACAATTAAACAACAAAACATACCGGCAAGGGAATAACCATTAACTCATTAGCTTTCTTTCATTTCTTACCTCATATCTCGCTTTATCACTTAAGGCAAGGCTCGAAGGAATTCATAATCCCATATACCTCCTCAATTCGTATCACAACAGAGTCAATGCTCCACGAAATCAAATGATCACAGTGTCTTTCACATGTTCTTTACAATATGTAGAAATCCTCAATTTAACATAGAATTCACCACTAAATCATGATAATCACATTTTAAAGACTCACGGTCATGCTAGGAACCAATGTATAGGTACTAGTCACCAGGCCTATACACCGTACTCGACAATTAACAAGTAGCAAACAAGACTCAACTCCTATTCCCTTAAGCTAAAGTTAGACCGGACACTTACCTCGATGTCTTGAACTCACTCAAGCCTCAATTATAGCTTTACCCCTCGATTCCTTCACCAATTCGCTTGAATCTAGTCACAATTTACTTAAACACATTAACAAATGCTAAGTGAAACAATTTGAATGCATAAAAATGGGTTTTCAAAAGTTTTGCCCAAAAATTTCAAAAATACCCCCGGGCCTATATGGTCAAAACCTGAGTTACGAACCAAAACCCATTTACCCATTCCCACATGAACTCAAATATATGATTTATTTTGAAATCGGACCTCGAATTGAGGTCCAAAACCCCCCAATTTTAGAAAACCTAAGTTCTACCTGAAATTCCCAAATTTCCCCATTAAAATCTTTGATTGAAGTTTGAATTATGTTAAAAGATGTTAAGAAGTGAAGAAAATAGTTTAGAAATCACTTACCAAACATTTTGAAGAAGAAGAATTGCTTGAAAAATCGCCTCCTATGTTTTGCGTTTTTTAAAAGTGAGAAATAATTGAAAATCCCGTGTATTTATACTCTTAGACGCGCCCACCGCGCAAAAAGGACCGCGGCCGCGCTGGTAGAATGAAGACTTGCTGGCTCTCTGAAGCTTGCCACGCGGTCCCCACAAAGACGACCACGGCCACACACGTTTTCACGAAGGACGCGCCAGAGGGTTCCAAGACCTGCAATTGTTACACTCTTTGATTCTTCCAGCGCGGACCACAAAAAGACGACCGCGGCCGTGCTGGCTAACCTGGGACCCTGCTATTATTACATCTAAAACCTCCTGAAACCTACTCGAAACTCATTTGAGCCCTCGGGGCTCTAAACCAAACATACACACCACCTTAAAAATAACCGACAGACTTAGTCGTGCGATCAAATCGCCAAAATAACATCATATACATAGAATCAAGCCCCAAAGCTTAATATTTCTTTCAGTTCTTTCATGAAACACAAATTTTCCATCTTAAGTCCGAAATACTTCCAATGACGTCCGTTTTCAACCAAACTTTACAAAAAGTGCTTAAATCACATATGAGATAGCTTGTGAAGAAACGGAGAATGAAAAACTTAACAATAACCAACTCCCGCCACATCACGTAGAAGAAAATATTTATAAAGTGGCACCACGACGTGATAGAACAGAGATTATGCAAGGCTAGTCCATTTTGAAAGGGAATCAAGTGTAATGAAACCACCAATTGTAGTAAATAACTCTGAAATTCGTACAGGCTTGATCCAAACCATCAACAGTCATGTTAGTTTACTGGTGATGCAAGTGAATATCCTTACACCAATCTAATTGATTTTCTTGAATTAGTTAAAAGTTGCAGGTATAACGGAGTCATAAAAGATGCTATCAGGTTGCGACTTTTTCCTTTTTCAATAAAAGGTGAAGCCAAAATATGGTTGCAAAGTTTGCCAAGAGGTTTGTGAGCACGTGATTTTTATCTCACTTGAAATGTTCCTATAAATTTGTAAAGTAGGATTTTATTTTACTATTTGAATTTTTAGGAATTAATCATGTTATTTTGTATTTATTTGCATCTTTTCTATTATTGTTTGAATTATTAGGAATTAATTGTTGATTTTGTATTCTTTAGGAATTAATTGCGCATATTTATATGTTTTTCTTTTATTATTTGAATTTCTAGGGTTAACTGCATGATTTCGTGTTTATTTGCATTTTTCCTCATTAATTGTGTGATTTCGTATTTATTTGCATCTTTCTTTTATTATTTAAATATTTAGAGTTGAATTGCATAAACTATACGTTTATTTCCATATCGAGAGCATTTTAAGTCACAAAAATATAAAAAGTAGCATTTTTATTAATTAGCCCAATTTTGGATTTTAAATAAGTTTTTGTTAATTTGGGGTTAATAAAACAATTCGGAAATTAAAACAAATAAGGAAAAAAAGGATTTGAAAATATGGTCTTGTTTTAAAAGTCCAATTTGGGCTATTTTTGCAAATTTAAACCCAGTCCAAAGCTATCCAACCCAAGCCCAAACCCCATGCCTTTAAGATTTATGAAACAACATAGTATATGAGCAATACTACGACGTTTGAAGTTAATAATTGGAATATTAATCATGGCCATCCATCCACATAATCCGACGGCCCTGAGTGCATCTTGGATTTCAATAAAAGTGTCTAAAATATTAAGAAAACCTAGTGACCAAATTTTCCCTCCTTGTACCATCCTTGCCGGTGTAACGCCACATCCAACGCATAACACCACCACCATCCGCCACCGGCCGGAAATTGTCACCGCCGGCGGCAAGTATCCAAACGGTACCAAATTAACATCACATATGCATCTCAACCCCCTCTATCCAAATATCCAACTCTTGGCCCTTGAATCATCTATAGACTTCTCGAATATTCGAAGAAACGATCGCCGGCTCCGCCGTGTCCGGCGGCGTTGCTTCCAAACCTCCCCAATATCATACACAAGGGTCTCCTTACCTTCTCCTTCCCAATTCCAAGACCAGCTTCTCTCAAAACCAACAAGAATTACGGGAATTCTATATCTAAGGTCTCGTTCAAAACGGGTCGAATTTTCAAGGTGCCAGTGTTCGAATAGGGGTTCCAAATAAGGTTATATGCTTGCTCTTGGCAAGAACAAGCCTGCAGCATTATTTGAAGACTCGATTCGAGGTCAGTCCAAACGATAGCCTAAACCGTAAGTTTCTAAATCTTTTTTCTTTCTTTCTTTGTCTTTCTTTCGCTTTGCATGAGTAAATATGTTTCAATGCATGCTTTTTTGTCCTAGTACTTCTTTTATTTTGATGTGAGTTAGGGTTCTTCGATTTAGGCTTCTGCTTCTTGAACATTGCAGTCATATGGTTAAGTTCGTATTCGATTGTGTGTTTGTTTCGATTAAATGATCTATGATTGTTGCTATTAATTTGTTATTAATTTCAATTTCGTTAGGTTTGCTGTTAATTGATAGTTTCCTATTTAATTATGATCTTAGTAGTTCAAATTCAGGAATTTTGAATATACCTTGAGTGTCCCCAACCCTCAATTGGCTAACTAGGGTTAGTTTTGACCCAATTAACAGGGCTGGGGGTTAGTTTGACTAGGTTTGTGATTCATGAGTTGTATTTTGGTAGTGGTAGCCTTTCATGGTTCTTCTTCTCAAGCTGAATATTGGATTTGATTTCTACTTTGACTTATAAGGATTGATTAATTTTGGATTGGTTATAGCTGTTAAAATTAAAAGAATCAGTTACTAATATCATTTGGATTGATTTTAGGGGTTAGTTCTGATACCAATAAATAACTTAAGGGTAATATAGGATTTTCTTACCTAATTCTAATAATTTTAGGATAAATAAGGGTAATATAGAGTTTTTAACTTGGTTTTAGTAATATTAGGAACAAAATAAGGGTAGTATAGGTAGTCTATAAAGGGTAGAAAATGGTAGAAGCCTTTAGACCCTTCTAGAATGGGTCTTTAATACAAAATCAGTAGTACTATTGCATTAACTTGGGAAACAAGTCAAACAATGAGGGTCCAAATAGGTAAAACCTAAAAATTGAAAAGGGGCCTTTAGTTAAAACAAAATAGTAGTGGTGCTCTAGTCTTTGGCTTAAAAAAGGGACTGAAAATCACTCAAAAGGGGGATCTAGAGGTAGCTATAAGTTTCAGAATATTTGAAGCCTAAATAATATTTCAGAAACTCCTGAAACACCAACAATTTTATTGTTCCATTGTATATTTTTCAGTAACCTTTGATCAGTTCAGTTCCTGAAACAATTTTGAATCAATTGACTTAGAAATGGTTGAGTTTAGATTTTAAAAGTCTGGTTTTGAAGTTGTTGTATTCCCAGCTCATTTGGGGTTTCATTGTTTTACTGTTTTCTGGGTTTGAAAGTGGGAAACTTGAAGTTGCTGTAGTTCCATTTGGTTTTGGGTACACATCTGGGCTGTAAAATTGTTTCTACTACTAGTTGCTGTGATTGAAATTGCTGGCTTCCCCTTTTTCCTATTGCATTGAAATTTCCAGGTACATCTCTTAAGCTCGTCCATGTACAAACCATTTTGAGATGAAATGAAGATGATGTATTCAACTATTTTCCCAAATCTGTCATTTAAATTTTAAATAGCTTTGATTCGTTCTAATATTCATTGTAAAGAACCATGAGAATGTTTGGACTGTTACATTCATTATATGGTTCGGGTTACTGTCAGTGGTGTAGTTTCATTCAAGGTAGATCAATTTAGTAGCATAGTGAATTTAGAGTTAAGGTAAGCTACTCATTCATAAGTATTAATTAAATCTGAGTTTGATAGATGGTTTTTTTTACTTTTGTTTCACATCCAGTTTGTGATATAAGTTGGCAGTAATAGCTATTTGTGCAATACTAAGTTCGCTTGGGCTGACCAGACAATATGTCAAACCCAGCTCCAACTGTTGTACGCATAGTTCCCTGCATCTCTAACCTGGGTTCACGTTAGGGCCCAAATGTAGTTATAAATACTGGCCCACTTCAGCTGAAGGCTTAAATGAAAATGCTGCTCTTGAGCATCAAGGACTGGACTGCCAGGCTGGGCTTCGCTTGGGGAATAGCCGTTATATGAATTGAATCCACTTAGACGTGATATAATTATAATTGATAATGAACCCTTGTAGCTAGCCTTTAGAGCCGCGATAAATAACAAATAGTTCTGTAATTATGTCTTTTAAAATACTGAATTTAAAATGCTTAGAAGTTGAGAGGAGCCGTTTAGCAAATTTCCACGGTATCTCGTAAAGATAACAACGTGTTAGTTGTTCTAGGGCGCGTCTTTAATAATTTTATCTCCCTAAACTTGGATGCGCATTTATGTGACCCAAATCTGAATCCCAACAAAATTAGAATGTGTCAACAACCACGGGTGCATTTATGTGACGTGGTTCGCAGTACGTTTTGATGGCGTTGCAATTCTCCTTAAAAAACAATAGTAACTAAAAGCAGTTAAAAGATTCAAAATGCAATATGTTCATAATTGTGTAAAATCAGATAATTAAAGCCAAATGTAACAATTGAGCGGCCGTGCTAGAACCACTGAATCTGGGAATGCCTACCACTATGCCTAACACATAGGTTCAATTACTACATGGGGCCAAGTGACTTAGAAATTTCTTAACAAATATTTTTCACCTGCAAAAAATATTTAAAATAAATCAAATAATTAATAAATTTATGTAGACATATTTTGAATCTGTATACCAAGCATGGGAACGATTAAAAGCAATTTTAAGAAAATTTCCATTTCATGGTATCCAAGATCTTGACATCTTATATATTTTTTATCATGATCTTAAACTCTATTAGAAATTTTATTGATGTAGCATCAGGAGGATACATAATGATCAAAACCACTGCCAAAGCCATGCAATTGCTCAATGAAATTTCAGAAAACGATGTTCAATGACCCTCTGACAGAATGGTTGTTAAGAATGCAGTAGGAGTTAATCAATTTGAATCTTGGAATTCATTAGCGCAACAAATTGCAACTTTAACACAAAGTTTAGGCTTTTCAGATAAATACTCAATCATCATCTCAACTTGAGAACTATGACGTTTGTGGAGGTAATCATTCCAATCATGAGTGTCAAGCTTCAACGGAAAATGAAGAACAAGTAAATACTATTTGTTATAGAACCAACTACCCATTTGGTAGTTCCATGGCACATAAACACTCGGGATTCCAATGGAGTAACCCAGATGGTGCTGAAAATCCTCAAAGTTTTTCAATCAAAAACACTAGGTGCAAGGACCACTTGGTTTTCAAAATCAAAATAGAGGGCAACAAGATTTTCAGCAATATTAACAATAGCCCCACATAGTTTATCAGCAAAGCCTTGAAGACATGATGTACAAATTCATTAAAGCTACAAACAAGACAGCTGAAAGTTAAAATTCAGCAATCAAGAATTTGGATATCCAGATGAGCCAATTAGAAACCCTCATGTATGAAAAAATAAAAGGTTCTCTATCAAGTAACATTGAGAAAAATTCAAAGGAACACCTCAAATCCATCTCTTTGCGTTTAGGTAAAACTCTTGATGATCCATATGCAGATAGATAAGGAAACACAAGAAGTGGAACAGATAAATAAATGTGAGGATAAAAGAGACTCTGAACTTCTAAATGAACATAAAGATAAAGGAAACAAGGTACAAGAAAATGAACTAATGACAAATCCTCACTCTGTACCCTTCCTTTTTTTCCCAAAAGATAAAAAGAGAAAATCTTGACAGATAATTTTTAAAGTTTCTAGATTTTAAAGCAACTTTACATTAACATGCCTTTCATATATGCTTCGACACATTCCTTCATATGCTAAAGTTCTCAAAGAAATTTTGTCAAGGAAAAAAAAAATTTGAAGAAGTTTCAGTGGTTAAGCTTAATGGAAAAAATATAATGTTATAGTTCAAAATAAGCTCCCACGAAAACTTAGTGATTCGGGAAGTTTTACAATTTCTTGTACCATGAGAGGTGCTCACTTTAAAAAGGCATTATGTGATTCAGGTACTTCAATAAATCTAATGTCCTTTTCAATTTTTAGAAAATTAGAACTTTGTGAAATGAAAGATATTGGTGTATTTCTTCAATTAGCTGATCAAAGTACTAAAAAATCAAAATAAATTATTGAAAATATCTTTGTTAGAGTTGACATATTTATATTTTCAGTAGATTTTGTAATGTTAGAGTTGACAAATTTATATTTTCAGTAGATTTTGTAATGCTTGAAATGGAAGAAAATATTAAGATATCATTCATTTTAGGTAGAACATTTCTCGCAATATGAAGAGCAATTATTGATGTTCATTAGGGAAGATCAATATTTCGAGTTAATGAGGAAAGAGTAATTTTTGACACATAAAATAATGACTTTTCCTAGGGATGATGATCATCATCTTGTTTTCAAATTGGCTTACTAGATGACCTTGTAGATGAATACAAAGATAATCAGTTAATTACTAATTCATTGCAGAGATGTTTGGCTAGGTCAGGTACCATAAGTTATGATGACTCCATTATTAGAGAAGAAGCTGAAATACTGGAAAAAGAGTCAAAAAATGAGAAAGTCTCACAAGAAGGAGTTCGATTAAAAATTAAACTCAATTATCTTTCTTCTCATTTAAAATATATGTTTTTTGAACTTGAATTATTTTCAGTAATCATTTCATATTCTTTGACTATAGAACAGGAAAGCAAACTGATTGGAGTTCTGAGAAAACATAAAATAGCCTTAGGATGGACTATAACTTACATCAAAGAAATCAGTCCAGTAATTTTAATGCATAGGATTCTTATGGAAGATGATTATAAGCCAATATCCCAACTCCAAAGAAGATTGAACCCAGCAATACTGTAAGTCATCAAGAAAGAAGTGGTAACACTTCTAGCAGCAGGTATCATTTATCCAATATATAACAATACTTGGGTAAGTCCTGTATAGGTAGTGCCAAAGAAAGGAGGTATGACAGTAATAAAATATAAAAATAACGAACTCATACCTACAACTGCAATCACATGATTGAGAGTTTGTACTGATTATAGATGACTTAATGAAGCAACAGTAAAAGACCATTTTCATTTATTTACAAAATCACATTCACAATCCCCAAGGTATGTATGCTTACCTAAAAATGCCATTTGGAGTATGCAATGTTTATGCTACATTTCAGTGTGGCATGTCGACAATTTTTTCAGACATGACTAAAACGTTTCTTGAAGTATTTATGGATTATTTCACACTTTTTGGTAAGGCATTTGAAGATTGTCTCTATCATCTAACTTTAGTGCTTAAAAGATGTGAGGAGTCAAACTTGGTTCTTAATGGGAAAAAATATCACTTTATGATAACAGAGAAAATTATTTTAGGACATAAAATTTCTGCTAAAGGATAGAAATTGATAAGTCTAAAATTGATCTTACTGCAAGATTACCCCTTCTACCACAATTAAGGCATTAGAAGTTTCTTCGGGCATGTAGGTTTTTATAGAAGGTTTATAAACGATTTTAAAAAAAATAAAATCTTTAACTAACCTACTGATGAAAGATGTGAAGTTTGAATTTTCAAATAATTGCAGGAAAGCATTTAAGATTCTCAAAAAATAATTGACTAACGCTCTAATTATTGTTTCTCCTGATTGGAGCCAGCCCTTTGAAATATGTGTGAGGCAACTGATACAGCAGTAGGAGCACTATTAGGACAAAAGAGAGACAAGATCTTCAAACCTATCTACAATTCCAGTAGAAAACTTATTGAAGCTCAAAAGAATTATGCTACAATAGGGGAGGAACTACGAGCAGTAGTATTTGTGTTTGACAATTTTTGTGATAGGAATAAAAGTTATAATTTATACTAATCATGCAGTTTGAAAATGCCTCTTAGCAAAGAAAGATGCTAGACCTAGATTGATAAGATGGATACTTCTTTTGCAAGAATTTGATCTTGAAGTAAAAGAATGAAAAGGTTCTGAAAATGAGGTAGCTGGTCATTTGTCCCCTTTGTAAAATCCTACTAGTGAGATAGAAGATATCAAAGAGGAATTTTCTGATGAACATATTTTTTCAATCACAACCGTTATTAATCGGCCATCTTGGTTTGCTGATATAGCCAACTACTTAGATAGGTGATGGATTCCAAAAGATTTTTCTTATTAACAAAAGAAATAAACCTTAAAAAAAGCAAGACATTATTACAAGGAAGATCCTTATTTATTAAAATTTTGTGCAGATGACATAATCAGGAGATGTGTATCGGAGACAGAGATTAACAACATCTTAAGTGCAAGTGATACAACAGTAGGAGCAATATTAGGACAAAAGAGAGACAAGATCTTCAAACCTATTTTTGCGTGTGAAATATTTTATGTTTGAGTCATTGATTTTATGGGTCCTTTTCCTTCTTCGAATGTCTATGAATATATTTTGGTAGCTATTAACTATGTTTCAAAATAGGTAGAAGCAATTGCTACTAGAAAAATGATGCACATATTATTTGTACTTTTCTTAATAATTTTTTTCTAGACTTAGAACTCCACGAGTTATAATAAGTGATCAAGAAACTCATTTAATAAATAGACAATTCGCCATAATCTTGTCTTTGTTATATGAGAGAAATCTTTAGAAGCCAAAAAGAAAGGAAATAAGGCCGGAATAGAAACGAAAATAGGGAATTTCCTTAAATCTTTTTACTTTTAATTAACTTATCATGAGGGTATGACATTATTTAAGCTTGAGGATAGAGGAATATGTTTGATATATATGTGTTTCTTTAAAAAAATTTAATGTTAAGTTATAAGAAAAAAATGTAGGTTTTGCAACTAAAAATGTATTTTTAGTAAAAATTATAAAATCTATAAAAAATGAAAAAAATAAAAATATAATTTGATTTGCCTTATTCTTAAAGCAACTTATTTCATGTACTTCTATGGATTTCTAGTTTAGTTCTTTGTTATAGTTGTAATATTTTGAATTGAACATTATTTAAGACTTTTAGTTGTTTAACATGTTTTCGTACATAAATTGGCTAAAGTTGATTTGACTTAAAAATCATGTTACTTAGAAAAGAAGAATTTGATTAAGTACCATTCACGGGTTTTATAATTACTTTTCTAAGCTCATATTTACTTATTGGTGATTGAAATCATAGTTTTCGTTGGCCCTAGTGTATTATGTAGTTAGCTTATATTGTCCAGTTCTCCTGCTTATTCGAAAATCTAGAACTTGCCTTGCATATGGTTTGAGGCAAAATTCTAGGTAGATTTTTGAGTTGAGAAATGAAAGTAGGCCTTCTTTGTTAAACCAGAGCCTAAATCGACCTACCATAATGATTTTTACCCCTAGTTAGCCAGTTGAACCTAAATAAATTATCTTTTATTTTGTTGGTCGCCAAACTTTAACCCTTAGCATGTTTGTTATTATGTCTTGTTCATTGTTCACCCAATTCTTTTTTGGGCACTTTAAGATTTGAGCTGAAATTGAAAATCTAGGCATAAGGTGTAATTGTGAAAATAATTTGTGAAAGAATAAGTGTTTGAGGCTGTCGACCTTTTGAGATGTTACCAAGAGAACTGAAAAAGATAGATTCTTCTGAAATGCAAAAAAAAAAAAAAAATAGCAACAAAGAAATGTCACATCTCCATTAAAAACAATTGCGAAATGAATGAAATAAAATAGAGGTTATTCTTTAAATAAGAGCAAATGCAATTGTGCTTAAGCAATAAAATAAAACATAGTGTCTATAGGGAATTTAAATTATTGTTATCCATATGTATCATACCTATCCTTAAGCCTACATTGTAGCCTTGCGAAATTTATAAGTGGTCTCGACTCAAAATTCTAACATTAGTGGAGAATCATATGAAGGCAAACATATGACAACTTTCAATAGCTTGAGGTACTTCTTTGTTGAGAGTGAGTGAATTTTTCTATTCATTCCCTTCACTGTTCTTTATCTATATATTATGTGGTATATGGGCATCTCTCTTCATCTAGTGAGACACACTTGATATTAGAAATATTATGATTTTATTTTCAAAAGGTAAAATTGAGTACAGTTAAAGATTGTTTAAACTAGTAAATTGGTCTTAGTTAATTCTTCTGTGTCGAAAGTTCTCAATTTTCTTAACATGTTTAGCTTTATATTTTCGTTTCTCTTTTGCTGAAGAATTAACAAATTTTTAAGTGTGGAAGAATTGGATAAGACAAAAGTACCATGCATAAATTGAGATATCATTTATTTTTTTAATAAAAATATTATTATTATTATTATTGCAAGAATACCATAACTTATTAAGAAACTTTATAGTGACGGAACATGTGCGTGAAAAAATACAAGTTTTGGTTTACAAAGAAAATCTAAGGTAACAAAGAAAGAAAGAAATATTTATTTTTTCTAAAAAAAAAAAAGAAAGCTTGAGAAAGAAAGAACAATACTCATGAACACATGATTTTATTTCATGTACACACTATTCTTTTTAAGTAAGAAGAAAATGTCACTTGCCAACTTGAAAATATGTGATGAGCTCAAGTTCAAAAACCAAAGCTGCAACTTGCCAAAATTGGAAGAACAAGTTGCCCAAACATTTCCATTCACGAGCCTTGTAAGTTGCCAAATTGAAAGGTGCAACTTTTCAAATAAAAAAGAAAATGATTTTGGACAAGTCTATAAATAGCAGTCATTTGAGTTGCTTTGAAGGGAGGGAGGAAAGCTTTAAGAAACATTTGAAGTTAATAGCAAAAGAGTGTTTCCTTTCTCTTTCTTTTTTAGTTTCTTTTCTTCCTCTTCTTTTAGCCATTACATTGACTTTATTTCTAGTTCCGAATAAATTGTAATATTGGAAATTACTCTATTTTATATTTTTAGTTAAACATGGAGAATTATTCTTTTGAATATTTCTTTCTATTTTCTTATTTAATGAGTAATAATATTTCTGTTGTCAGTACTAACTCCATTATGGAGTAACTTTTCTTGTGTTGAAAGAATGACAGAGCTTAATATATTTATAATAGTAGATATTATTCTTCAATTTGACATGCTTGATCTGAAATTTTTCACTTAATTTTATCTGCTTTATAGTTAGTTGCTATTTAATTTATTAACATCTAACCATTAATTACTACATAGTAACTTCTTACTGATTATGTAATTGAAAGAGGCGGAAGAAGTAATATAATAATTTTTGGTATTGATAGATGCTAACTTCTATTTAGTGACATCTAGCTCTTATATGTTAAAATTGATTTTACACTTATTTATAATTAAAAGAGGTAAATAATGTAATAATCAGTTAAAACAAGTAGGAAAATTGGAAGGGACTTACTAAAAGAAGAGCATGCCTTAGTTCAAGTATATATTTTTGGTAATACAACTATTTTGTTGATTAATTTTTATAACCGAGAGGAGTACAATTAATTGTTATCCCAAGGCTCTTGTGTTAGAGGGCCTGAATGTGACTTCCAATAGTTCAGTTAACTTTGGGAGGTGATTTGTGACTTAGGAGTGTGATCGGAATGGGTTTTAGAGGTCCGGAGTAGATTTAGGCTTGAATTGGCGAAGTTGATATTTTGGCGATTTTCGATTTGTAGGTGAAATTTTAATATAGGGATCGGAATAAAATTTCGAGAGTTGCAGTAGCTTCGTTATATCATTTGGGATGTCTGTGTAAAATTTGAGGTCATTCGGACATAGTTTAGTTGAGTTTATTTTTTATCAAAAGTGTATTTCGGAAAACTTACACTTGAATTCGATGTGTTTGGGTGATTTGATGTTGTCTGAGGTGTTTTGATGATTGGAACAAGTTTGAATAAGATATTAGGATGTGTTGGTGCCTTTGGTTGAGGTCCCGTGGGCCTCATATGAGTTTTGGGTTGGTCATTCGAGTCATGTTGGAGTTGAGAAGATTGCAGAATTTGTAGGTTCAACTGTTGTAGAAATTCCTTCTCTGCAATCGCATGGCTGTTCCTACGATCGCATTGAAGCCTTTGAAGGGAGCAGTCCATTTGTTCTTCTCATTTGCATAAGTGGAGATGCAATCACATAGTGTGGTAAAATATTTTCATCGCGGATGCGTAGTGATGGTCGCATTCGCATAGAGTAAATTGGACCCGGTCTCTTAGTTGAATTTGTACAATGCAAACACGGAGGGTTGTCCCCGATCACGTAGAAGTAATACGGCAGAGCATTGTGTTCGCAGGAATTTTATTGCGCTCGCATAGGGTTAAAATTGAGAGCTCAGTTTTTGTGTTTCGCGATCGCGAAGGTTTTCCCGTGATCGCCTAGAAGAAAATTATACCAGGGCAGAATGTTTTAAACTTGTCTTGTTCGCAATTTTGAGGCTTATTTCCTCCATAGATGATCATTTTGGGAGATGTTTGAAGGATATTGAAGAGGTATTCAAGGGGAATACATTCGAAGGTAATATTCTTGGTCTAGAACTCGATTATTATGTGATTTCCACCTAGAAAATCATGAAAGCTAATCTTGTAAATTTAAGAACTAGGGCTTGAGAAATTAGACTTTTGATGTGAGATTTGAAGGATCATTTGGGGTCATATTTGAGAACTTTTGGTATATATGAACTCATGGGGAGACGATGAATCTGATGATGTGAAATTTACTAAATTTTGAGACGTGGGCCCGAGGGTCGGGGTTTTGGTAATTTCGGGATTCGTGCCCTTTATTGATTGTTTTCACTTGGACTTTGTTCCCTTAGCATATTTTGATGCCCTCGTTCTGATTTTGGATAGATTCCACACGCATGTAGGCCAATTCGAGGGGCAAAGACATTGTGAGCTAGAGATTTAGCCAGTTCGAGGTGAGTAATAATTGTAAATGAGGTTCTAAGGGTTTGAAACCCCGGATTTCGCATCATAGTGCTATATTGAGGTGAGGCACACGCTGGGATGACGAGCGTGGGGTCGTTCACCATTGGGGATTGTTACTTGGTTCGTCCCGATTGATGATTTTACCGTCTGTTTGATTGAAAATTATTTGCTATCATCATTTATTGGGTTGAATGCCATATTTGGGCTTCGTGCCAACTATTTCAACCCTTCAGGAATTTTATTCGATATTTCCTTACAGTCTTGACTTATTACTTGAACCCAGTCATGTTATTTTCCACTATTTTACTACTCAGCCATTTTTACTCAGTTTTGAAACTTACATGATGTTTTAAATAATGTTTGAGCTGAGAAATATTATTTTACTATAGCTTGAGCTGCTGGTGATGATTGTTGACTGAGTAAGGTCGATGGCCTATATTATGAGGAAACACTGATATTGATTTGAGATCGAGGGCTTGAGATATGTATGCCATGAGGTGTCTTGATTGATATGAGGTCGAGGGCCTAGATTTGATGCCACGAGATGGCTTGTTATTGTGCTTGGGCCGTAAGGGGACCCTCCAAGAATCTGCACACCCCCAGTGAGTGCGGGTACCTATTGTGATATGAGATTGAGCTCGAGGGGATTCTATTATTCTAAGATGTTGCGCGAGGGGAGGTTATGGTGATACTGTGCCTGGGTGGCGAACTTTTATTTGTTTACTTTAACTTAATTACCTGTTTATTTACTTGTTTACTAGTTGCAAGGGGATTTTACTTGACCTTTCACTGGTTTACTATTTTTAAATGATTTCACTGCTTAATTATAGAATTCCTTGTGCCATGTGTGCTTTCTTACTTTCAATCATTATTTATATTCATTACTCACTGAGTTGGAGTACTCACTTTACTCCTTGCACCCTATGTGCAAATTCAGGCGTAGCTGGTTTTGCTCCCGAGTGCTGATTCTTCCAGCTTCAGGCAGGCTTTTCGGAGATTACGAGGTAGTTGTTGACATTCACGACCCCTTGTCTCTGCTCCACTGTTGCTTCTGTTCCTTTCAAACATTTGTATTAGTTTATGGATTCTTATCGGGATCTTATTTTGACTTATAGATGCTCATGACTAGTGAGACCACGGTTAGGGCAGTGTATCGGTACTCTTCCGTCTATTTATGTTATTATCGGTTTATTTGGACTTATGATGATCATGTTAAGACTATTTTTAAATGCTTATCTGCTAGTAATTGGAAAATGAAAAGTTTCAGCTGGCCTTGTCTTTACGAGAGGCACCATCACGATCGGGTTTGGGGTTAGGGTCGTGACAAGTTGGTATTAGAGCCTGGGTTACATAGGTCTCACAAGTCATGAGCAAGTTTAATATAGCCACGCGGATCGGTACGGAGATGTTTGTATTTATCCTCAAGAGGTTGAAGAACCTTTAGGAAAGACTTTATATTCTTGAAATTCTTGTCCTGCGAACTTGTTGATCCGAGTACTAAACTTATGTTATTCTATTCTCTCACATATGGTGAGGATGCACTACCGGACACGGATGACGACCACCAGTGCCACCAGCTACGGCCTCTAAAGGACGAAGATGCGGTCGTGGTCGTGGTAGAGGTAGAGCATCGAGGAAGCACTTTTAGATCCACCAGCTGCCCGAATTCAGGACCGGTTCTAGGTGTGGATGCTCCAGCAGCACCAGTTGTGCCCATTGTGATTCTGGGTCTTCATGAGGACCTGGCTCAGATCTTATCAGTTTGCACTGGCCTAGATCAGGCGGTTTCAGCCACTACAGCCGGAGCTACTTCTCAGGCCTGGGGAGGTAGTCAGACTCCCTCCACTCGCACACCTGACCAGGTTCTGCAGGGAATTCCGCTACCGGGGGAACACCCCACCCAGCCGGTTACAGCTTCTCAGGACTATGTAGCTCCTGCTATACCAGGGGATGATCATCATAGATCGGAGAGATTTGGTAGGCTTCAGCCTCCGACCTTCATTGGTGTAGAGGGAGAGGATAGCTAGGGCTTTTTGTACAAGTGTCAGATGATGCTTCATATCGTGGGTATTCTAGACGCCACGGGGTCGCTTTTACTACCTATCAGGTTTCAGGACCTGCTTTCACTTAGTTAGAGGATTTTGAGAGGCGTAGGCATGTTGGTGCAGCACCCCTTACCTGCCAGGAGTTCTCCATTCTCTTTTTGAAAAATTATGTGTCGCAGTATCGCAAGGAGAAGTAGTGTAGGCAGTTTGAGTGGTTGCGTCATAGGGAGATGACCGTGTTGCAGTATGAGGTGAGGTTTTCTGAGTTGGCTCGTGATGCCATCTGGTTGGTTCTGACAGATCGAGAGAGTATCAGAAGGTTTGTTGATGGTCTTACTTATCAGCTCCGTATTCTTATGACTCGAGAGAGGGTATCTAGTGCAACATTTTAGGAGGTTGTAGATAATGCCCGAGAGATTGAGTATGTTCGCCGTCAGGAGTGAGGGGAGAGGGAGGCCAAGAGGCCTTGAAGATCTAGAAGGTATAGTGGTGCTCCTTCGAGAGGCTGTTCATTTAGGCCTGCTCAGTCAGCTCGCCCAGGTTACCGTGGGGCATCTTTGGGTCATGGTTATCATGGATCTCAGCAGGTCCAGTCATCCCTCAGCACCCTTCAAGCTCAGAGTTCATCCTGTGCTCCATCAGTTCAGGGTTCTTCTATGTCGATTGCATCTACTACTTACTCGGGTGTGAGAGATTCGCTTCAGTCCTCTTCTCCAGCACTCGGAAGTTGTTATGAGTGTAATGAGGTGGGCAGATATATAGAGGCAGTGTCCTCATCGTGTTTCTAGTTCATCCCATCAGAGCGGTCAGTCATTGGCTTCAGCTCTAGTTTCTTCACCACCACCCGCCCAACTATCAGGGGGGAGGATAGTCATCCAAGGAACGCCCCATAGGGGGAGGTCGATCAGGGGGTGGTCAGGTCCGTTTTTATGTGCTTTCAAGCAAACCCGATGTTATTGCTTCAGATGTTGTTATTACATGTATTGTTTCAGTCTGCAACAGAGATACCTCTGTGTTATTTGATCCCATATCCACCTATTCTTATGTGTCATCACACTTCTCTTGTTATTTGGGTATGTCCCGTGAGTTTCTTGATTTACCCCGGTGGGCATTACTATAGTTGTAGACCATTCTTACCCGTCATGTGTGGTGACTATTGGGGGTCTGGAGATCCGAGTTGATCTATTATTATTGAGTATGGTGGATTTTGATGTCATTTTTGGCATGGACAAGTTGTCTCCGTGTCGTGCTATTCTAGACTGTCATGCTAAGACAATCATATTGGCTATATTGGTTTTGCCACGGATCTAGTGGCAAGGTATGTGATGTTCTAAATGTCAAAACCATACAAGAGGGGGGGTTGATTTATGTGGTACCTTGTTTTCACTCTAGAAGAACCTGGTTCTTCTAGGTATTTGAACTACTAGTGTTTGCGGAATAATAAGTACATAAATAAAGAATACATAAATTTTTACGTGGAAAATACCTGGCTCAAAAGGTGAAAAAACCACGACCTACTACTCGATTGAATTTCCCAAACTTTCACTAATATCACTGAGCCAAAACAGCATTTACAAAAACTCTTTGTAAAGCTAAGGATTAACTCTAATCCCGTTGTAGCACATAGCCTCAACTATTGCGACAAGTTCAAGTTAAATCTAACTTGAAAATTCTAAGTACCTAACACAATTGCTTCTATGAAAGCTGAAAGGTAAAATTATAAATCACCTACTACCATTGAACTAGAATAAAAGAAAGACACAATGAAACTAATTCTTCTATCTCGTTCAAGTAGCTTCAGGAGTGCACACTCAAATCTCACATAAATAGCTCGCAAAATTGCCTTGCTCTTTTGCTCTCAATTTAGTTTTACTTCTGCATTTGTGCAACCCCAGTAAAAGAGAACAATCACTATTATTTAATAGGTTAGTAATCAGAGTTTGATTTGGACTCAGTTGCTGCTCTTCTATCGTAGTTGAGTCCTTCAAGATCTCAAACTCCAACACTATCTTTATCCGGATTATGTTCTCTTCATATAAGGAGACTTTCTACCCTTATCCAGTATGCAACCTTTTTATCAGATTAGGAGATAATGTTGCTTGATCAGTAAGACTTATCTCCTTCACGTGCATCTCACATGTGTAGGTTGATCATGAATGTGCTTCACACGATGGACCTGGTCGATTACTGAGTTCATTTGTCATTCTTCAAAACTTCACATGTTCTTGGGCCAACAAATTCCCACTTTTTGATGATGACAAACTATGTGCTTTTTTCTGACCAAGGGACCTATAAGAACTCAGCTTAGCCATCAACAATAAACTAGGAAAATTCACTTATCATTAGGGACCAGGTTAATTAGGTTATAAATATCACTTATTTCAGAATAATGTGTAAAGCAAAATATTTCTTCCCTTTTTTCGCGTCATAGAAAAGTTGCATCCACAATGTGAATCCTATATTTTAATAAATACTCATGGCTATTGGGGTAACTGCAAGTGCAATCATGGTGCAATCATCAGAAATCAAGCAAACATATTTAAACTGTCAAGGTCAGAATGATCATTGAACAAGAGAAAATAGCAGTTGTCATTTATAGAGATATGTTCCCACCAACAATTCCAAAAAGAAAGAAAAACATTCAACCATAAACAAGAAAAACAAAAAGATAGAAACATCCTTAATCTTGGTCACTAGGGGTACTAAACAAGTGTAGGAGACACGATCTAGGAGTCTAAGGCTTTGAGGAACTAGAGGGTTGCGATTAGGTTTGGAGACGATTCTACATATTCTGAAGAATTCCATCATTCTTCTCCTTTTCTATGGAAACCTCAGATCTGAGACCATCTCTCTCAGCTTCCACTTCAACCACACGTGCCTTGAGCCTTTCTATTTCAGCATCATTGGCTGCACATTCCTAAACCAGACTCCTAACCTTGCTGTTGATGGGTGTCCTCTGAGATGAACCAGGTTCATTTGGGATGGCATTGATTGGATAGTCAAAAGCAAGCAGAGTATTGATGCCAAAGTGTTCCTTGCTTGAGGCCATTTCCCGCTTCTTTAGAGGCACATTAAACCTATCCATAACTGTGGTTAGAGTAAAGCCATATGAAGTAGCATGAGCCTTGGAGCCATTTATGACCATTTCTAGCAGCTTGACAACGAAAGTAGGCCAATTGATTTACTTTCCTCTCTCCGGGCACTCCAAAAGAACCAGATCCATGTGGTTAGCAATGTGCCTTCTCTCCTATCCTGGAAATAAGCACTTATTGACAAATTCAAACATAACCTTATGCTCAGGTCATCTCACTTTTTTACACAACCCTGGCTTCATTCACTTCTTCTGGATCACAAAAGCTCTTGTTGATTTCAAGGGCAGTAGGGAAGGAGTCCAAGCATGGCCACCTTTGCCTTGTATAGTCATCAAACCCCTCAAAGGGTATGTCCAGAATCTGCCCCAGTTTTTCTGCATCAAACTGCACTTGGACTCCTTTAACCAGGTACTAACAACTCCATCTTTAACAGCAGCATTGGCCATAAATTCAATTAACTCATTTCTAGCTAGTCGGCCATCCATCTGAAGGATCATGTTCTTCTTCTTCTTCTTCTCCACTCCATTCTTCATCATCAAAAATTCTTGTTTGTTTGTTTTTTACTACAGATCTTGTCATCTTTGACAGTGAAGGTTCAACAGCCTCAGACACAAAAAAAGACTTCTTGGAGGAAGTCTTGGGTTTTTTAGGCTTGGGGAGTATGAACCTCCACTGTTGTACCCCTTTCTTGATTGACCAGTTCCATCTCCTCTTCCTCAACAGCCTCTGAGGATTTTGCAATCTTTCCCTTTCCCTTATCCATTTTCTTTTTCTTACTTTCTTCTATGGCCTTTTGTAGATCGATTTCACTCTATTGTACCCTACTTCTTGTGGCTCTACTTCTAAGCACTGAAGAGGCAGTAGGTATTGGGGATGAAGCTTTTCTTTTATTGGAAGGGTTGGGTACTGTTGGGGCTTTTGTTGTGGGAGCTCTACATTTCTTTGGGTCATAGCTTGCCTCAACCTTTTTCAGTAGATAAAACAGGTTCATCTCTTTGTTGCTTAGATGAACTAATCCCTCAGCAGCTTCCCCAGAATCACTTCCCCCTAACTTCATGCCACTTGCTTTTACTCTTTCATGTTCAACACCACAAATGGCAGTGACTTCAGGCCACTCGCTTTTACTCTTTCATGTTCAACCCCACAAATGGCAGGTACTACACTATTCCCAATTCCCCCTTCTTCACCATACGCACCCTCTCCCTATTTTTCTTTTTCATAATTCTTTTTACCTACACTCCTACGTTTCTCAGGCAATTCAACATCCCTAATTGGTCCAACCAGAACAAACCTAGTATCTAACTTTTCAATCACAGATGAACTTACCTCAGTAGGAGATTCTTGAGTGTTCTTAAAGTTAGAAGACATATGTCCTTCCCCTCAGTCGTTGATTCGTAGGATTCAGACTCAGAGCTGGATTCGTAATTTGAAGCTTGGATTTCCTTCTTTTGGCGTGCTTTCAATTTTTCATTTAAAGTCTTTCTCAAGGACCTAGATGCTACAGTCTTTCGAGCAAGCATTTTCTGCCTTCGTAGTCTAGGTTCTGGAGTAATACTAAGGGGAGTAGATGAGGATGAATTTGAGGGAGATGGTGGTTTCTCCTTCATTCATGGTGAAATTCTCATATTGAGAAAACGGCAGTATTCCGCTGGACCTCTTCACTTGACGTATTCCTTCATGATCCACTTGCAAAGTGTCCCAGATTCTTTAGCAAGGGCACAACTTTGAATTCTATTGTACCCATCTGGACCTAGTTCCACACACAAGCCATATCATGGCCTTGACATTCATCTCCCACTTCTTTAGGTCTTTAGTAGTGCAGTCAGCTCTTGTCTTTAGCACATCCACTCCTTCAGCATTCTTCTTTGTAGTTGCTAGAATACCATCCGTGACTATGTCCCATAGTTCATAGTCCTATGATGTGATCCCTCATCTTGTTCTTCCACCAAGAATAGTATTGAACATTGAAGAGTTGAGGCCTAAACGTTAGTACCACACAAAAGAGAAGGGGGTGATTTGTGTGGTACCCAATTTTTGCTCTAGAAGAACCTGGTTCTTCTAGGTGTTTGAACTACAACTGTTTGTGGAATAATAAGTACATAAAATAAAGAACACAAAGCTTTTTACGTGGAAAACACCTAGCTCAAAAGGTGAAAAACCACGACCTACTACTCAGTAGGATTTTCCCAAACTTCCACTAATATCACTGAGCCAATACAGGTTTTACAAAAATTCTTTGTAAACCTAAGGACTACCTCTAATCCCGTTGTAGCACATAGCCTCAATTGTTGCGACAACTTCAAGTTAACTCTAACTTAAAAACTCTAAGTACCTAATGCAATTACTTCTATGAAAGCTAATAGGTACAATTATAAATCACCTACTACAATTGAACTAGAATAAAAGAAGGATACAATGGAACTGATTCCTCTATCTCGTTCAAGTAGCTTCAAGAGTGCACACCCAAATCTCACATAAATTGCTCGCAAAATTGCCTTGCTCTTTTGCTCTAAATTTAGTTTTACTTCTTCGTTTGTGCAACCCTTATAAAAGAGATTAATCGCAATTATGTAATACGTTAGTAATCAGAGTTTGATTTGGACTCAGTTACTACTCTTCTATCGTAGTTGAGTCCTTAAAGATCACAAAATCCAATACTATCTTTATCCGGATTATGTTCTCTTCATATAAGGAGAAGTTTTCCCCTTATCCAATATGCAAACTTTTCGATCAGATCAAGAGATATTGCTGTTTGATCAATAGGACTTATCTCCTTCACATCCATCTCACATGTGTAGGTTGATCATGATTGTGATTCACACGATGGACCTGGTCCATGATTGAGTTCATTTGTCATTCTTCAAAACTTCACCTGCTCTTTGGCCAACAGTATGACTGATTATGGTCCTAGTTGAGTGATCTCTTTCTTGAAGGCCAAGAATATTATTGGGAAGGATTGTCTTTCGTATCTTGCCTTTGTCAGGGATGTCAGAACTGAGGCTCCTAGTATTGATTCTATTCCAGTTGTGAGGGATTTCCCTGATGTATTTCCTGCTGACCTGACGGACATGCCACCGGACATGGATATTGATTTTTGTATTGACCTAGTGTCGGGCTCTCAGATTATTTCCATTCACTTGTATCGTATGGCACTAGCAGAATTGATGGAGTTGAAGGAGCAGCTTTAGGAACTCCTTGATATGGGGTTCATTTGGCCTAGTATGTCACCTTGGGGTGCGCCAGATCGGTTTGTCAAGAAGAAGGATAGCACAATGAGAATGTGCATTGATTATAGGCAATTGAACAAGGTAAAACTAAGAACAAGTATCTTTTGCCTCGCATTGATGATTTATTAGAATAGCTTCAGGGAGCGAGGGTATTCTCCAAGATTGATTTTCATTCAGGTTATCTCTAGTTGAAGATCAGGAATTCAGATATTCTTAAGATAGCCTTAAGGACCAGATATGGTCATTATGAGTTCCTGGTTATGTCTTTTGGGCTGACCAATACCCCAGCAGCGTTGATGAACATCGTATTCTGGCCTTATTTTGACTCGTTTGTCATAGTCTTCATTGATGATATTCTGGTATATTCGCATAGTCAGGAGGAGCGCGCGAAGCATTTGAGGGTAGTATTGCAGAGATTATGGGAGGAGAAGCTTTATGCAAGTTCTTCGAGTGTGAGTTTTGGCTTGGATCAGTGGCATTCTTGGGACACGTGGTGTCCAGTGAAGGTATTCAGGTTGATCCAAAGAAGATAGAGGTGGTGCATAGTTGTCCTAGACCGTCCTCAGCTACTGAGGTTCGCAGTTTTCTTGGTTTGGCAAGCTATTTTCCCCAATTTGTCCAGGGATTCTCATCTGTCGCCCTTGACCAAGTTGACTATGAAGGGTGCTTTATTTCTATGGTCAAACGAGTGAAAGGAGAGCTTTCAGAAGCTCAAGACAGCTTTGACCATATCTCCAGTGTTGTTTTTGCCATCAACTTCAGGTTTATATATAGTGTATTGTGATGCTTTGAGGGTAGGGATTGGTTGTATGTTGATGCATGAGGTTAGAGTTATTGCTTATGCTTCTCGTCAGTTGAAGCCCCATGAGAAACACTACTCCGTTCATGATTTAGAGTTGGCTGCCATAGTACACACATTGAAGATTTGGAGGCATTACTTATATGGCATATCTTGTGAGGTATTCACTGATCATTGCAGTCTTCAGCATTTGTTCAAGCAAAAGGATCTTAATTTGAGGCAATGGAGATGGGTGGAGTTGCTTAAGTATTATGACATCACTATATTGTACCATCCGGAAAAAACCAATGTGGTGCCCGATGTTTGAGCCGAAAGGTAGTAAATATGGGAAGTTTGGCATATATTCCAGTTGCGGAGAGACCTCTTGCGATTGATGTTTAGGCTTAGGCCAATCAGTTCGTGAGGATGGATATTTTGGAGCCCAGTCGGGTATTGTCTTGTGTAGTTTCTTGGTCATCCTTATATGATCGCATCAGAGAGTGCCAATATGATGATCCGCATTTGTTTGTCCTTAGGGACAGACTCCAGTATTATGTTGCTAGAGATATGACCATTGGTGATGATGGAATATTGAGGATGCAGGGCCGAATTTGTGTGCCCAATGTAGATGGGCTTTAGAAGCTCATTCTAGAGGAGGCCCACAGCTCGCGACATTCCATTCATCTAGGTGTCGCAAAGATGTATCAAAATTTGAGGAAGCACTATTGGTGGAGGAGGATGAAGAAAGACATTGTAGGATTGGTAGCTTGGTATCTCAATTGTCAGCAGGTAAAATATGAGCATCAGAGACCAGGTGGCTTGCTTCAGCGGATGGATATTCTAGAGTGGAAGTAGGAGAGGATCACTATGGACTTTTTTGTTAGACTCCCACGGACTTTGAAGAAGTTCGATGCTATTTGGGTGATTGTGGATCGTCTGACCAAGTATGTATACTTCATTCCTATCTGTCCGACTTATTCTTCAAAGCGGTTAGCAGTGATATACATATGGGAGATTGTTCGGTTGCATGGTGTCCCAGTTTCAATCACTTTATATCGGGACACTCGGTTTACCTTGCAGTTTTGGAGGTCGGTGCAGCGAGAGTTGGGTACTCAAATTGAGGTGAGCACAGCTTTTCATCCTCATATAGACGGGCAGCCCAAGCGTACTATTCAGATATTGGAGGGCGTGTTGTGTGCTTGTGTTATCAACTTAGGGTGGTCATGGGATCATTTTAGACTACTTGCAGAGTTTTCTTATAACAACAGCTACCAGTTGAGTATTCAAATGGCTCCATATGAGACTTTGTATGGGAGACGGTGTAGAACTCCAGTTGGTTGGTTCGACCCGGTGAGGCTAGGCTATTGGGGGTAGATTTGGTACATGATGCGTTGGAGAAGGTGAAGGTTATTCAGGAGAGGCTCTGTACAACACAGTCGAGGCAAAAGAGTTATGCTAATAGGAAGGTTCGAGATGTGTCCAACATGGTTAATGAGAAGGTCTTGTTGAAGGTTTCTTCCACGAAGGGTGTTATATGATTCGGAAAGAAAAGGAAGTTGAGTCTGTGGTTCATTGGGCCTTTTGAGGTACATCAGAGGATCAAGTAGATAGTTTATAAGCTTTTCCTTGCCACACAGCTTATCGAGTGTGCACCCGATGTTCTATGTTTCTATGCTTCGGAAGTATATTAGATATCCGTCTCATGTTTTTGATTTCAGCACGATTCAATTGGGGGGTGATTTGACTTATGATGTGGAGCCAGCAACTATTTTGGAGCGTCAGGTCGGAAGTTGAGGTCAAATTGCGTTAGTGAAAGTGCAGTGGAGAGGTCGGCCCGTGGATGAGGCTAGCTAAAAGACCGGGTGGGAGATGCGGAGCAGATATCCTCACCTATTCGAGGCTTCAGGTATGTTTCTTGACTCGCTCGAGGACAAAAGTTTGCTTAAGTTGGGGAGGATGTGACGATCCAACTAGTCATCTAATAAGTTATCTCTCTGTTTCCCCCACTTCCACTTCTTTTGCTTCGTTAATTGTGTTTTGTGATATCGAGTTGGTTGGATCGATTCAAGAATGTTTTTGGTAAGGTTTGGGACACTTAGTCTCTTTTAAGAAAGTTTAAGTTGGAAAAGCCAACCGGATATTGACCTATGTGTAAGAGGGCTTGGAAGTGAGTTCCAATGGTTCAGTTAGCTTTGGGAGGTGATCTGTGACTTAGGAGTGTGATTGGAATGAGTTTTGGAGGTGCGAAGTAGATTAAGGCTTGGATTCGCGAAGTTGATATTTTGGCGATTTCCGGTTGGTAGGTGAGATTTTGATAAAGGGTTTGGAGTGGGATTTTGAGAGTTGAAATAGCTTCGTTATGTCATTGGGGATGTGTATGTAAAATTTCAAGTCATTCAGACATAGTTTAAATAGGTTTTTCATCAAAAGCGTATTTCAAAAGGTTTTAGAAAACTTATGCTCGAATCCGATGTGTTTGGGTGATTTGATGTTATTTGAGATGTTTTGTTGATTGGAAAAAGTTTTAATAAGGTTTTAGGATGTGTTGGTGCCTTTGGTTGAGGTCCTGGGTGCCTCGCGTGAGTTTCTGGTGGTCATTCGGGTCATTTTGGAGTTGAGAAGATTGCAGAATTTGCAGGTTCAGCAATTGCAGAAATTCCTTCTTTGCGATCACATGGGTGTTCCTGCGATCGCATAGAAGCTTTTGGAGGGATAAGTCCATTTGTTTTTCGCATTCACATAAGTGGAGATGCAATCACATAGTGTGGTGAAACTGTTGATCGCGAATGCGCGGTGAAGGTCATGTTCGCATAGAGTAAATTGGACCTGGGGTCTTAGTTGTAATTTGTTCAATGCAAACATGGAGGGTTGTCCGTGATTGCGTAGAAGTAACACGGCAGAGCATTGCATTCATAGGGATTTTATTACGTTCGCATAGGGTTAATTTTGAGAGCTGAGTTTTTGTTCTTCGCGATCGCGAAGATTTTCCCGCGATCGCATAGAAGAAAATTATCCTGGGCAGATTGTTTAACTCGTCTTATCCATGATTTTAAGGCTTATTTCCTCCATAGTTGATCAATTTGTGAGTTTTTTGAAATAGATTGAAGAGGGATTCAAGGGGGAAATGTTCGGAGGTAAGATTCTTGGTCTAGAACTGGATTTTTATGTGATTTCCACCTAGAAAATCAAGAAAGCTAAGCCTAAAATTTAAGAACTAGGGCTTAAGAAATTGGACTTTTGATTTGGGATTTAAAGGAGTATTTGGGGTCAGATTTGAGAACTTTTGGTATGTATGAACTCGTGGAGAGACGAGGAATCTATTGATGTTAAAATTTTGAATTTCAACACATGGGCCAGGGGTTGGGTTTTGGTAATTTCGGGATTTGTGCCCTTTATTGGTTATTTTCTCTTAGGCTTTGTTCCTTTAGAAAATTTATGCCCTCGTTCTGATTTTGGATAGATTCGACGTGCCTGGGGGCAATTCGAGGGGAAAAGGCATGGCGAGCTAGAGATTTAGCCGGTTTGAAGTGAGTAATGATTGTAAATGATGTTCTGAGGGTTTGAGACCCCGGATTTCACATCGTAGTGCTATATTGAGGTGAGGCACACGCTGGATGACGAGCGTGAGGTTGTGCACTATTGGGGATTGTGACTTAGTCTTTCCCTATTGATGATTTTACTGCGTGTTTAATTGAAAATTATTTTCTATCATCATTTATTCGGCTGAATGTCATACTTGGGCTTCGTGCCAACTATTTGAACCCTTCAGGCCTTTTATTTGATATTTTCTCACTGTCTTAACTTATTACTTGAACTCAGTCATGTTTTTTCGAATGTTTTACTACTCAGCCATTTTTACTGAATTTTGAGACTTAAATGTATTTTAAATGATGTTTGCGCTGAGAAACATTGTTTTACTATAGCACGAGGGGCTAGTGATAATTTTTTACTGAGTAAGGCGAAGGGCATGTATTGTGAGGAAACACTGATACTGATTTGAGGCCGAGGGCCTGATATATGTATGCCACGAGGTGGCTTGATTGATATAAGGCCGAGGGCCTAGATTTGTTGCCACAAGATGGCTTGTTATTGTGTTTAGGCCGTAAGGGGCCCCTCCAGGAGTCTGCACACCCCTAGTGAGCGCATGTAGCCATTGTGATGTGAGATTGAGCCCGAGGGGCTGTTATTGTTCTGCGATGTTGCCCGAGGGGCAGATGTGGTGATAATGTACCCGAGGGGCAAACTTTTATTTGCTTACTTTACCTAAATTACTTGTCCATTTACCTGTTTACTTGTTGAAAGGGGATTTTACTTGACGTTTCACTAGTTTACTATTTTTAAATGATTTCACTGCATCATTATTGAATGCCTTGTGCCTTTTGTGTTTTCTTACTTTCAGTCATTATTTATATTCATTACTCACTGAGTTGGAGTACTCACGTTACTCCCTTCATCCTACGTGCACATTTAGGCGTAGCTGGTTCCTCTCCGGAGTACGGATTCCTCCAGCTTCAGGCGAGCCTTTTGGAGATTACGAGGTAGCTGTTGACATTCGTGGCCCCGTGTCTCTACTCCTCTATTGCTTATGTTCCTTTAAGACATTTTGTATTAGTTTATGGATTCTTATCGGTATTTGATTCTGACTTATAGATGCTCATTACTAGTGACACCCTTGTTAGGGTTGTATATGGGTATTCTTCCGCATATTTATGGTATTATCGGTTGTTTTGGACTTATGTTGATCATGTTTAGACTGTTCTTAAATACTTATTTGTTAATAATTTTAAAATGGATAGTGTCAGCTAGACTTGTCTTCACGAGAGGCGCCATCACGATGGGGTCTGGGGTTAGGGTCGTGACATCTTCTTTGGTCCTGACATAGAAGTGGTCGAGCTATAAGTGCCGACTAGCTTTGTCATCCAATCTCACCATCAAGCATTTTCCCCCAGATGCGAAGATTCATTGATGTCCCTAGTTAAAAATGAGGGGCAAAGAGATGGACCAGGTTGTGCACTATAATGTCGACGCAAACTAATTTGGCGTATTTCATCAACATTATGGCCGATCTATATCGCGCATGCGTTGTAGTACCGACATAAATCTCTGTCAGCAGTGGTAAAGGAAACGAGTACCTAATCAAGAATGAGTATTCGAAGAGGGTGCAGAAGCTAGGACAGTAAACCCAAACCTCGTCGCCACCTGCTAAAATCAAGTCTATATGACCCGAAAAGCCGAGTCTAACCCTTAACTCGGCTAATCACTCCACTATCATCACAGATTTGAACTGCTCCATCACCACTTCTAGCGTCATATGGAAGTCTGGTTTGTCATTTGGTCATTGGGGTATAATCTTCTTAATAGTGGGTAAACTTTCCTCCTCGGCGGCAGTTTGTCCATCTTCCCCCTGATCAGGAAAAATAACTTCTAAACGAATAGAGTGATCTTGTCACGACCCAAAATCTGACCCGGTCGTGATGGCGCCTATCGTGAAACTAGGCTAGCCACTTATTTTCAGTTTCTCATTTTACCCAAATTATTAAATTAAGAAACATCAATTTTAAATATAAATCGAATAATAAAATATAGAAGTGTTAAAACAGCGGAAAGAAACACAATCTCGGCCTCGGGTTTCACTACGCATGAGCAAACTAATACAACTGTCTAAATTACAAGTCTAGAATAGTCTGAAAACATCCAATAAGTAAAGCTAGAGGAAGATAGGGAAGAAGAAGTTGGAACTGCTGTCGCTAAGAAGCTACCTTGTAATCTCCACAGAAGTCCTCAACTGGCAAGATCAGCAGTCGCTACCATGAACAGATACACCTGGATCTGTACACAAGGTGCATAAGGTAACGTGAGCATACCAACTCAGTAAGTAACAAGTCCAAACTATGGACTGATGGTAGTGACAAACTAAAGCCCATATGGGTTGCAGAAGATAATTGTATAAAAAAGTAGACATTCTTACAGTTCAATTAGTTTCTCATAAATAACCCAACACAGTATGAACAATACATATAATAAAGCTTAGAAAACTCTAAGTACCAATGCACAGATAATAATCAATGTCACATATGATATATTCACTCATAGTGCTCAACCACTCGGTACTATATACGGACCACTCGGTCCAAGGAATATCCATCCTGTAATGTACATACATCATAGCCTATAAGTCAGTCAGTACCGAGGAAAGACCGGCCAACCCAGCCTCATGGAGAAGATCTATCTCCATACCAATACTTCGAACAAGATCCATGTCCATAAAAGATCCAATCCTCAATACCATCAACTAATGCACTCTTTGGGGTGTAAAGACTCCAATGGGACTTCTCTTAGACCAAGCACTATATCAATGCCACCAACGGCATGATCAATATCATTGCTGCGCGTGCAGCCTAATCCCATACTTTCAATCAATATTCGGCTCTCAGCCTCACTTAGTCAGTACTCTCCAGTCTTACACACATGAGCTAAGATGTCCTGATACAAGCCCGAATAATAATATGATATGTCAAATGGATATCGAGACTGAGTCATAATATAATTTGTATGAACAAGACTAGGTATAGAATATAAAACTAATGGCATGACAGCAAGAAACGACCTCCTATGTCTTAACAATATCGACGTGAAGCCTTACATGATATTTAGCATGATTTGCAGCTTATCAACTTAATCACATGATTACAACACAATATCAACATAAAAGAGTAGGTAAGTGGTTCCGTGGAATTATCCAGGCTGCATTTCTCATGGTGCACGCCCACATACCCATCACTTGGCATTCCTTTACCTTAATAGTAATCATAAACAACATCGCTCAGAGTTTCGAACCCTCAGAACTAAGTTTGGAAGCATTAATTACCTCAAGCCAAGTTAAATCCTAGCCCGCGACGCCTTTTCCTCTTGATTCGGCCTTTAAATGCCTTGAATTGAACCAAAATCAGCATGTAACCATCAAAATATGCTAAGGGAACATATCCCACTCGAAAACAATCAAATTACAACATAAAATCTGATATTGACCAAACCTGACTCCCCGGTCCATGTCTCAAAATTTGACAAATTTTACATCAATAGAACCCTTATTCCGCCGTGAATTCATTCATACAAAAAGTACCAAAAACGAACCTCAAACGACCCTCAATTCACCACTAAAATTTCTCCAATTAACAAAGCCCTAACCCCCAATTTACCACTAATCTTCCCTTAAATTTCATGCTAATAGTGATAAAAATCACCATAATAACGAATTTTAGAACCAGACTTAACTCCCTCTGAAAATCTCCCTTGAAATTGCTCCCAAAAGCTTTACCCCAAATAAAATAAAGAGAAAATGGCCAAAAATCGCAAAGGGAGTCTTTTATACTTTCTGACCTAGGATTTTTGCACCTGTGGCCAATTTTCGCTTCTACGCCACCGCTTTTGCGGTCAAGCACACTGCTTCTGTGATTGCCACTGAAGTCCCCTTCCGCACCTGCGATCCAATCTCAGCATCTGTGGGTGCATGTGTGGCTAACCTCCTGCATCTACGGCTTCTACTCTCTTCACTTATAGACGTATCTGTGGCTCCAAATCCTCTTCTGTGAGTCTACCTCTACGGTCCCCTATATGCAAGTGCGGTTATGACAGCAATAGAAAACTTCAGCTACGAAACCCCACTAAAAATCACCTTTTAACCTCCCGAAATCATCTTGAGGCCCCCAAGACCTCAAGCAAAAGAATGAACAAGTCATATATCACTATTCAAACTTATACCAATCTTCAAAACCTTTCAAACAACATCGAATCAACCAAATAACATCGTATTCTAGCCTCTAAGGTTCTAAAAATCATTCAAATTTTGCTTTTAATAAAAACGTCTATCAAACCTCGTATGAATGACCTAAAATTTTTCATTCAAGTCTCATTTGACACAAGAAACCTACAACAACTTTTGAAATTTCACTCCAACTCCTATATCAAAATCTTACCAATCAACCGAAAAACGCCAAAATTCCAATTTCGCTAATTCAAGGCTAAATCTACTTCAGACCTCCAAAACACGTTCTGATCACACTACTAAGTCCTAAATCATATCCCGAAGCTATCTGAACCATTTAAATTCATATCCGAGCCCTCTTTCGCATAAGTCAACATCTAGTTTATTTTTCAAACTTAAGCTTACTCAAAAGAGACTAAGTGCCTCAAACATTATCGAAGCCTCTCTAAACCCAAACTAATAAACCCGATTACATATAATACAGTTGAACAATACAATAAGAAGCAGAAATGGGGAAAACATAGTGGTAACTCATGTCGTCACATCTTCCTCCTCTTAAACAAACGTTCATCCTCGAACGGGTCAAAAAAATATACCTGAAGTCTCAAATAGGTGAGGATATTCTCCGAATCTCCCACTCGATCTCCCAAGTGGCCTCTTCTATGGGCTGACCTCTCCACCGCTCTTTCACTGAAGCTATATCCTTTGACCTCAACTTTTGAACCTGATGGTCCAAAATGGCTACTAGATCCACATCATAAGTCAAATCACTATCTAACTTAATCGTGCTGAAATCTAGAATAGGAGACGGATGACCAATATACTTCCAAAGCATAAAATTATGAAATATCGAGTGCACACTTGATAAGCTGTGTGGTAAAGCAAGCTCATAAACCATCTCCCCAATTCCAAAGCACCCCAAAGTGTAACGACCCGACTGCTTATTTTGAGTTTTTGCATTTTGCTCACTGATTCTTGGGCATGAATTTACCTGTGTGATGTATTAGGACTTATGTAGATCATTGGTTTTGATTTTCAGGATAATCAGAATGAATTTGGAAGAACAGTTCTCAGTTTGAAGCTGGAAATTTGAAAGGTTTGACAAAGATTTGACTTCTTGGTATATGATATTGGATTGGAATTTTTGTGATTTGGTTAGCTCTGTTAGGTGATTTGGGACTTAGGAGCATGATCGGAATACATTTTGGAGGTTTTTGGATGGTTTAGACTTGAATTAGCGAAATTAGGATATTTGGCGTTTTCTAGTTGATAGGTAAGATTTTGATATAGTTGTCAGAATGGAACTCCAAAATTCGTAGTAGGCTTGTTGTGTCAATTGAGATGTGCATGCCAAACTTTAAGTTATTTTGACGAGGCTTTATAGATTTTTTATGGAAAGCATAATTTGGAAGTCTTTGGAATTCTTAGGCTTGAATCTGATATAAATTTCGTGTTTATGATGTTGTTTTGAGAAATTTAAAGGTTAATGTTTTTTAATGATGTTATGGGATATGTTTGCATATTTGGTTGAGGTCTTGAGGGTCTCGAATGAGTTTCGATAGTTAAACGAACAATTTCATGTTTTGAAAGTTGCAGATTTTCTGGTTTCAGTTACAGGAATTTTTGTTCTTCCCAATCACGTATAAGAATTCACAATCACGTAGGCTCAATTAGTCAGGGATGAAAAATTTTTCTATTCAATAACAGAAGTTAGGTCGCAATCCCAGTTTGTTGAGAGTCATTCCTTCGCGAATGTGTGGGCAAGGACGCGTTCGCGTAGAACAAAGTGGGCTGGTGAGAAGTGGAAGTCATTGTTCTATGTGATTGTGTGGGGATTGTCGCGATCGCGTGAGTTGGTTGGCAGTGCTTCGCAATCGCATGTATTGTTCCACGATCGCGTAAGGTAAGTTGAGGGGCAGTCCTGTTTTGTGCTTCGCAATGGCAAGGCAATTTCTACGATCGTGATGAAGGAAATATCTAAGCATAATGTTTAAGTTTTAAATCAAGGGTTTAAGTCCAATATCACAAAAAAAATTGGAGATCTCGGGAGAGGGTGATATTTGGAGAGATTTTCAGTGGAGCTACCGGGGTAAGTATTCTTCACTCACATTACGTTTAATTCTATGATTTAGTCTTGAATTTCATCATTTATTTTGAGAAATTAGAGTGAAAATTGGGGGAAAATGGAATAAAAACTTTGAGATTTCTTTTGGGGATTTGAATGGGTAATTGAGGTCAAATTTTGATGAAATTGATATGCGTAGATTCGTGAGTGTATGAGGATTATATTGATGTGATTTTTTACCGAAATCTGAGACGTGGGCCCGAGGGTCGGATTTTGGTAGTTTCGGGATTTATATTGTAAATTGATTATTTTCGCTTGGGATTCGTTTCCTTAGCTTATTTTGGCATCGTGATTCTGACTTTGGATAGATTTGATGCAAGTGGAGGCAGATTTGAGGGCCAAAGGCATCGTGGGCTAGAGTTTGGACCATATTAAGGTGAGTAATGATTGTAAATGATATACCGATGATATAAAACCTCGGATTGCATATTGGTGTGCTATATTGAGGTGACGTACATGCTAGATTGCGAGTGTGCAGTCGTGCACTATTTGGGATTGTGACTTAGTCTGTTACGAATGACTATTTTACCATGTATTTGACTAAAAACTATTTTCTATCATCATGTTTTGGGTTGAATGCCATATTTAGGCCTCGTGCAAACTATTTGAACCTTTTGGGAATTTTTATTGATATTTCCTCATTATTTTGACTTTATACTTGAGCTCAGTCATGCTATATTCTACTATTTTCATGAATCATCCATGTTCACTATGCTTTAACACTTAAATGATATTTTGGGTTGAGTACTATGTTTTACTGTTGCCCGAGTGGCTTTGAAATTCTGACTGAGTAAGGTCAAGGCCTATGTTGTGAGGAAAACACTGATTATGATTATGAGGCTGAGGGCCGAGATATGTATGTCACAAGGTGGATTGTTGATATGAGGCCGAGAGCCTAGTGATGTTGCCTCGAGATGGTATGATATTACGCTTGGGCCATAAGGGACCCCTGCAGAAGTCTGCACACCCCCAACGAGTGCGTGTACCCATTGTGATGTAAGATATATCCCGATGGGCTGGTATTATTTCTGAGATATTGCCCGATGGGCGAATTTGTTGATATTGTGCCCGAGGGGCGATCTTTTATGTGTTTATTTCTCCTAATTGCCTGTCATTTACTTGCTTAAATTGTTAAATAGGCATTTTATGAAGTTTGACTTGAACTTAGTGATTTTATACATCTATACTACTTCACTGTTTTGCTGGATTTTTACTGCTTCCTTATAGCCTATAATGTGCCTTACGTAATTTCTTGCATTCACTCTTTATTTATGATTATCATTGACTGAGTTGGAGTACTCACTTTACTCCCTGCACCACATATGTAGATTCAGGCATTGCTGATCCTACTAGCGCGAGTTGAGAGCTCCCGGCTGCCTTCAGAGTTTACGAGGTAGCTGTTTGGCGTCTGCAGTCTCGTGTTTCTCCCCCTTATCTCATTTCTTGTCTCTTAGTAGTGACCTCGTAATATCTTGTAGACTTTTCAGATTTGTGTTAGAATTAATAGATGCTCATGACTAGTGACACGCCGGTAGTAGGATATGTTGGGTTTTATTTCCACAAACTGTAATGTTCACTGCTTAGTTTTGGATTAATTTATTATGTTTTAGACCTAATTCTTATTGTTTAATTATTGAAAAACTAAAATGAGAACATGTCAGTTGGCCTTGTCTTCACAAGAGGTGTCATCACGACCGGTTCCGGGTTTAGGGCCGTGACCAGTTGGTATCAGAGCCTAGGTTACATAGGTTTCACGAGTCATGAGCAGGTTTAGTAGAGCCTCGCAGATCGTTACAGAGACGTATGTACTTATCCTCGAGTGGCTGTAGAACCTTTAGGAAAAATTTCACATTTTTGAATTTTTATCGTACGTCATTGATTCAGCTTGAAAATTAAATCTTTGAATTCCTTCCACACGTTCGTATGTGTGCATGAGCACTGAGTGTCATATGTGCATCAACAGCTTGTGATTCCCTGATCGAGGGGAGGGATGTGATCTCTGTGTGTTGATGTAGGGCCAGTCTAGAGGTCTTGGGGCCTGATTTTGCCTGTAGCTAGAGCCTTGAGTTGTTGATTACGTGGGCGCGTGCTTCTAGATCAATATGTTTTGTTGTGTCCCTATTACAGGGAGTAATGAATAAATAGCTACATGATGAGTATGTTATGATTGCAGGGTGTATTCATATGATTTGGAAATGATGAGAAGGCTCTGCTAAAGGATAGAAGAACTATTAGGTATTTGATTTTCATCTTGATTTGAGGTATAGCCCGGAGTTATAGGTGTGTGAAGAATCTTTTCATGTTTTCTAGATGGGAGTGAAGTAAATTTCATGTTGTGATATGAGTTCAGACTCGGGAAGATCAAGTGACTGTGCAATGTCTATGATGGTGGAAGGTATAGAGAAATGTTAGTTTGAGGCAAATAGGTGGGTTATCTCATGCGCAGTGTTCTAAAGTTGTGTGATCCTTATGTTGTCTGTTAGAAGATCTCATTTACAAGTGAAATATATGTGTTGAAATTTAAATATTAGATAGCTTAAGAGAGTGGCTTTAACTGTAATGAGAGTGAACACGAGATTTGCAGAAGATTTAAAGTACTAGATAGTCTGTGTTTCACAAGCTTATGAATGATTGAATTTAATCTCACTATGGTATTATGGCAGTAATAAAGTATATGCATTATGAGTTATTATGTGTGTTTTGATCTATGGCTTCGAGCCAAGTGGGAGAGTCTGCTATTGATTAGTTGACTACACGGTTATGTGCTATGTTGGTTCCAATTTGAGGCGTACTGGTGAATCAGTTATGGCTTACAGAGGTTGAAACCGAGGATGGTTCGAGTAAAGGAAATTTCAATAAAGGTTATGTTATTCTTTATGGGTGTATGAGTGTCACGGAATGTCCTGAGTGGTTATTGGTAAATGATGTGCGGCACGTAGAGCATGAAGTTTCTTGGTTGTATTAGGGTGAGGTAATATTTTGCGGTGTCGGTGTGCTGATGAGGAACAGGTTGTGCGATTCATTTGGTTAGGCTAATTGCAGTTTGAGTAGATTGGATGACTCTTGAGAATAGTTCTAATGTGTTCCAGATTTTACATGTTATAATTGGAGATTTTCAAGTTGTATTTTTTGGCTAGAAACTGAGGTTTACATTGGAGGGTGTCAAGACTTGTGGCATTTTGATATCAATTATGGGATTCTATACATCAGCATCAGGAAGGTAAAGGAAACGGATTTAGATTCGCAGGAAGTCTCTGCAGAGTAAATTATCTCCAATGTGGTGCTTTTGAGAATATTTAAGAGAGTATCCAGCAACATATGAGTCTTAGACAGTGCGGTTTTATACTTAGATTTCGTATGGTGAGTCTGGGTTGAGGAATTGTGGTGTTATAGCTAGAAGGAGTATCAAGTTGAAGGTAAATCAGAAGGGAACTCAGATAGATGTGATAGCTTGGTAGTAGGCCGAGTCAGTATAGTAAGGATATGATTAGCTCTTTGGATGCTTGTGCGATAATGAGTTTATACAGGTGTTTCGTGGTAATGCTCTTGGGTCTTAGTGGCCTACGTAGCTTGGATGAGTTAGAAGGATTCAGTCCTGATGGTTTAGTGTTGTGCAAATGGAATTCGAAGAGTACGTGATGGTTTCTACCATAGTGAGAGATGTATATTTTCTACGAGTGTGATGAGTATGGGATGTATAGTGATTTTCTTTTAGACAGGATCAATGGAAAGTTCTTGGCTAGTTGAGTACATAGTTTCTTGTGGTTCAGAAGGGATATGAGGTTCTCATGGTTATCCTAGGACGGTATGGTTTATGCGGAATGTTGTGTAGGATTGAGATTTGCATGTGTTGGGTTTTATTTCCGCAAACTGTAATGTTCACTGCTTACTTTTGGATTATTTTATTATGTTTTAGAATTAATTCTTATTGTTTAATTGTTAAAAAACTGAAATGGGAACGTGTCGGTTGGCCTTGTCTTCAAGAGAGGCGCCATCACGACCGGGTCCATGTTTAGGGTCGTGACAAAAATACCCAATAACCAGGACTCAATTTACCCTTCTTCCCGAATTTCATAACACCCTTCATGGGTGAGACCTTCAACAGAACCTTCTCCTAAACCATGTAAGACACATCACAGACCTTCCTGTTAGCATAACTCTTTTGTCTCAACTGCGCGGTACGAAGCCTCTCCTGAGTCACCTTCACCTTGTCTAAAACATCCTACACTAAGCCTGTACCCAAAAGCCTAGCCTCACCCAGCTCAAATAAACCAAATGGAGATCTACACAGTCTCCCATACAAAGCCTCATATGTAGCCATTTGAATACTCGACTGGTAATTGTTGTTACAAGTAAACTCCACGAGCGGTAGAAACTGATCCCATGACTTTCCAAAATCAATGACACACGTGCGCAACATGTCCTCCAATATCTGAATAGTGCACTCGAACTTCCCTTTTGTCGGAGGGTGAAAGGTTGTGCTCAACTCTACCTAAGTACCCAACTCTCTCTACAGGCTCTCCAGAACTACGAAGTAAACTAAGTACCTCTATTTGAAATGATAGAAACTGGGACACCATGCAACCGAACAACCTCTTGAATATAGATCTCTGCAAACCGCTCCAAAGAATAGGTAGTACACATAAGAATGAAGTGCGCGCACTTGGTCAGCTAATCCATAATCAACCAAATAGCATCGAACTTCTTCAAAGTCTGTGGGAGCCCAACTACAAAATCCATTATAATCCGCTCCCATTTCCACTTTGGAATCTCTATCTGTTAAAGCAAGCCACCCGGCTTCTGATGCTCATATTTCACCTGATCACAATTGAGGCACCGAGCTACAAATCCCACAATATCCTTATTCATTCTCCTCACAAATAATGTTGTCTCAAATCCTGATACATCGTCGCAGCTCCCAGATGAATGGATTACCACGAGCAATGGGCCTCCTCTAGAATCAGCTCCCAAAAGTCCACCTATTTTAGGTACACATATCCGGACCAGCATCCTCAATACCCCATCATCTCCAATGGTCACATCTCTTGCATCGTCGTGCTGAACTCTACCCATAAGGACAAGAAAATGGGGATCATGATACTGGCGCTCTCTGATGCGATCAAATAAGGAAGACCGAGAAATCACACAAGCCAATACCCGACTTGGCTCTGAAATATCCAACCTCATAAACCAATTAGCCAAGGCCCGAACATCAACTGCAAGAGGTATCTCTCCAATATGAATTAACGCCAAACTACCCATACTCATCACCTTTCTACTCAAGTCATCGGCCACCACATTGGCCTTTTTCGGGTGGTACAAAATGTTAGGATTTATGCCCGTCACTAGAAAGGGGGGGGGGGTGAATAGTGCGGCACGAGAATATTGATAAATATTGCAGAATTAAAATTACAGGAATAAAATAAATTCGGTAATTAAAATAACAAGGAAAGAACGCACCGAATTTATCCTGGTTCACCACAACTTGTGGCTAGTCTAGTCCCCGAGAGACTCTCTCGAGATTCCACTAACTCCGTTAAGCTTACGGGTGCCTAACAAACCGTTACAATTGCTCGTAGATGTACACTCTACAAGACTTCAACTTGCTCGAGGATACCGCACCTCAAGACTTCACTTTGCTTGTGGATACCGCACCACAAGGCTTCAACCACTAAGACTTAGGGTACTTAGCGAACCCGACAATCAATGAGAAGATATGTTCTTCTCAAACACCTTTCTCTTCTTACAACAAAAACTCTCTCAAAAGAGTAGATAAAGAGATACAATATTAGCTCTATGAACAACTCAAAGTTGTCTCTCAAATGGCTCAACAAAAGCTCTAAAATGATGCTCAAATAATGTCAATATGTATATCAATATTGGGAGGTGTTGTGTGTTTCAAATCAGCTCAAAAGACCTCTTTTTATAGGTGAAAAAAGGGTGCATGACCGTTGCTTAATTGACAATTAATTATGCTGATTTTGTGCTGAGATAATCGATTATTTATATCACATAATCGATTATTTGTTAACGTTACAAAATCAGAATTAGATTCTGCTCACATATAATCGATTATTTCATCCATATAATCGATTATGCCTCTAACGTTCCGAAAATCAGAAACTGATTCTCCGCTGGATAATCGATTATCTAATTGATATAATCGATTATATTGAGACAGTGTTTCAAACACTTTGGCAACGGTAATCACATAATCGATTATGCACTTTGTATAATCGATTATTCTGTGGCAGTGTTCAAACACTGGCCACTGTTACAACATAATCGATTATGCTGATTTGTATAATCGATTATTTTAGACTAGTTTTGAAAACTTACTTCAAAAACCATTTTGGTTAAAATGAAAACTTTAACATCATTTTGTTTGAAGTATTTAAAATATGTTTATGATAAATATGATTTAATAAAATAATTTTATGCATATTTATGATGACCTATGTTGAGCCAAAAGACGAGATAACTTAAACGTTGCTCTTACATTGGTTCTACCTAATGACCTACGCCTTGGGTCTTTGGTCTTGAACATTTGAGCTCGTCTTGGCTTGTATATGCAATCCCGTCATCAATAATATCTGTGGCTCGCTATTCAATCTCGATAATATCATTGTTTGACACATGACTTCATTGTTTGTCATTCATCAAAACCTATACCTGAAAATCATGCTCATACAACCAAAGCGCACATATCATAGATAGAGTGATTTTCTACAATTTCCCCCTTTTTGATAATGACAAACAACAGGAGATATGCATATCGAATTCCCCCTAAATTCATGCTATATCTCAACATACAATTTATGCAAACAATTCAATATAATTCCCCCTTAATTGAATATTCTCCCTCAATTAAAGCATGCATATCGCCTAAATTCTTTCCCCTTTTGGCATTAACAAAAAGAGTTTGCCAATTGTTAGTTAAACTATTGACGATACCAATTGTAAGAAACAAAATCATATCAACATCAAATGATACCAAATGTTAGTAAAAGCATACTAATCATAATAACGGTCAATTTTTTTCGCAAATATACCAACAGTTTATTTAAACTCAAAATATTCATCAAAACATGAATCAATCATTTAATATAAAACTAATTGATACCAATTGTTATTCAAAATAAAACTTATCGAATCATGAATCAATCATTAAAATCAATTTTTAGCACATATCAGCTATTACGTTTTTATCGAAAATACGATAACTAACCGACGTTCCCCCTCGATGCACTAAGGTTTCGTGCTTGGTGCATCTACTACAATATTGTAGTCTTCAAGCACACCTGCAAAAGTACCTAAAAATAGGTTTTTGGTACCCAACTTCTTTTGGGTCCTTGGGGGTTAAAATAATAATAATCATAATCAACACATAAATCTCTATGTTTAGCAAAACATACGGGTGCAATGTGTCCTACCCGGTTACAATAATGACATATAACATTAGGATTGTGCATGTGTCTAGGTTGAGGCAAATGCGTTCTAGGTGATCTAAATTTGTTATTCCTAGAAGCGTTGAAATTCCTAGAGTCATTTCTAGGTGGTCTAACATTATTCATTCTAGACTCATTTGTGAAATTCCTAGAGTTGTTTCTAGGTGGTCAAAAATTATTCATTCTAGACTCATTTGTGAAATTCCTAGAGTTGTTTCTAGGTGGTCTAAAGTAATTAATCTTAGACTCATTAGTAAAGTTCCTAGAATTATTTCTAGGTGGTTTAACCTCATTTCTAACATCCTTTTTGATTTCTTCACTTGTTTTAGGATTATCAACACTACGTTTTTCTAGTGCGTTCCTAAGTTCTATGTTCTCTGTTTTCAAAGAACTACAAGAAGAGCAATTTGAACATTGATCAATTGAAGAGGCTTCATTCAATTCTTTGATCTTATTTTTTAAAAACAACATTGTCATTTTCCAAAAATTTATTTTCTTTTTCCAAAACTTCAATTTTATTTTTAAGAGCACTAATGTCATTTTCAAAATTTTTAAAATCTATTTCTTTCAAAGAAGATGGTTTTTCAAAAACTTTTTCTTGCAAAGAAAGTGTTTTCTCAAAATCTTTTTCTTGCAAAGAAAGTGTTTTCTTCAATTCTTTTATCGTTTTGGAAGCATTAACAAATTCACCATATAATTCATCATATGCATTTTGCAATTCTTCAAACGAGTGAGAGTTAGAATTACTTACCTCTTCTTCCTCGTTAGCCATGAAGCATAGTGCGGTGGTTTCATCGCCCGATCTGTCCGAATCCCCCGTTTCGCGCCTATGGTGTTTCTTCTTTTTCTTGTCCTTGGATTTTGGACAATGTGATTTGGTGTGTCCAAGTTTTCCACACTTTTGACATGAAGGACTTGGTTCTTCCTTCTTTATTTCCTTCTTCATAAACTTATAAAACTTTTCAATTATATCATTTGAAATAATATCATCATCGCTTTCCGAATCACTTACCTCTACTCTTTTAGAAGATGATGCTTTGAAGGCGAAATTCGAACTTCTACTTCTGAGATATGGATTAAGAATTGTACTTTCATAAGTTTCGAGGTTACCTCTTAGTCCATCAATTGTGATATCCGTGATTCCTATCGACTCTTGGATGGCATCGGCTTTGGAACGCCATTCGGGAGTGAGGCTCCGTAGGATTTTTCGAACAAGATCTTTGTTCGTGTATACTTTCCCGAGAGCATGAAGGTCGTTGACGATTTTTGAAAATTGTTCAAACATAGTATCGATAGGTTCTAGCTCCCTCATTCTAAAAAGTTCATATTCATGTGTTAGAAAATCAATTTTAGATTCTCGGACTTGAGATGTACCTTCATAAGTGATCTCAAGTTTATCCCACATTTCCTTTGCGGTTGTGCAACAAGAGATTTTCCGGTAGTCATCCGGATTAACCGCACAATATAATATGTTTATGGCCTTTGCGTTAATTTTAATCTTTTTGATGTCCTCGGCATCATATTCATCTTCCTCCTTTGGAACCATGGTTTCTCCAATTTTCTTTGTTGGCATTTGTTGACCATTCTTGATGATTCGCCACAAACGAAAATTATGTGATTGGATGAATATTCTCATCCGCTCTTTCCAATATGTATAATTTGTTCCGTCAAACATTGGAGGGCTATGGGTGGAGTGTCCTTCGCTCATCATTCCTGCGATCAATATTCTCAACAAAAAATATATATCGCTCTCAACCGAATAAGGCTTTCAGAGAGTTAGGCTCTGATACCAATTGTTAGGATTTATGCCCGTCACTAGAGGGGGGGTGAATAGTGCGGCACGAGAATATTGATAAATATTGTGGAATTAAAATTGCAGGAATAAAATAAATTCGGTAATTAAAATAACAAGGAAAGAACGCACTGAATTTATCCTGGTTCACCACAACTTGTGGCTAGTCCAGTCCCCGAGAGACTCTCTCGAGATTCCACTAACTCCGTTAAGCTTACGGGTACCTAACAAACCGTTACAATTGCTCGTAGATGTACACTCTACAAGACTTCAACTTGCTCGAGGATACCGCACCTCAAGACTTCACTTTGCTCGTGGATACCGCACCACAAGACTTCAACCACTAAGACTTAGGGTACTTAGCGAACCCGACAATCAATGAGAAGATATGTTCTTCTCAAACACCTTTCTCTTCTTACAACAAGAACTCTCTCAAAAGAGTAGATAAAGAGATACAATATTAGCTCTATGAACAACTCAAAATTGTCTCTCAAATGGCTCAACAAAAGCTCTAAAATGATGCTCAAATAATGTCAATATGTATATCAATATTGGGAGGTGTTGTGTGTTTCAAATCAGCTCAAAAGACCTCTTTTTATAGGTGAAAAAATGGTGCATGACCGTTGCTTAATTGACAATTAATTATGCTGATTTTGTGCTGAGATAATCGATTATTTATATCACATAATCGATTATTTGTTAACGTTACAAAATCGGAATCAGATTCTGCTCACATATAATCGATTATTTCATCCATATAATCGATTATGCCTCTAACGTTCCGAAAATCAGAAACTGATTCTCCGCTGGATAATCGATTATCTAATTGATATAATCGATTATATTGAGACAGTGTTTCAAACACTTTGGCAACGGTAATCACATAATCGATTATGCACTTTGTATAATCGATTATTCTGTGGCAGTGTTCAAACACTGGCCACTGTTACAACATAATCGATTATGCTGATTTGTATAATCGATTATTTTAGACCAGTTTTGAAAACTTACTTCAAAAACCATTTTGGTTAAAATGAAAACTTTAACATCATTTTGTTTGAAGTATTTAAAATATGTTTATGATAAATATGATTTAATAAAATAATTTTATGCATATTTATGATGACCTATGTTGAGCCAAAAGACGAGATAACTTAAACGTTGCTCTTACATTGGTTCTACCTAACGACCTACGCCTTGGGTCTTTGGTCTTGAACATTTGAGCTCGTCTTGGCTTGTATATGCAATCCCGTCATCAATAATATCTGTGGCTCGCTATTCAATCTCGATAATATTGTTGTTTGACACTTGACTTCATTGTTTGTCATTCATCAAAACCTATACCTGAAAATCATGCTCATACAACCAAAGCGCACATATTATAGATAGAGTGATTTTCTACACAAAATAGTAATAGCATAGTACTTTAGCAGCTCCAACCATCTCCGCTGCCTATAATTGAGATCCTTCTGTTTGAACAAGTGCTGGAGGACACAATGATCAGTAAACACCTCATAAGAAACATCATACAAATAGTGCTTCCAAATCTTCAATGTGTGAACAATGGCAGCCAACTCTAAATCATGAACATGATAGTTCTTCTCATGGGGTTTCAACTGACGAGAAGCATACGCAATAACCCTACCCTCCTACATCAACACACAGCTGATACCAACTCTTGAAGCATCATAATACACGGAATAAGAACCTAAAGTTGATGGAAAAACTAACAGTGGAGTTGTGGTCAAAGCATTCTTGAGCTTCTGAAAGCTCGCCTCACACTCGTCCGACCACATGAATGGAGCACCCTTGTGATTCAACTTGGTCAAGGGTGATGCTATAGATGAAAATCCCTAAAAACCGGCATTAATAACCCGCCAAACTAAGAAAACTATGAATCTCTATGGTAGAAGACGCTCTGTGCTAACTCTGAACCGCCTCTATCTTCTTCGGATCAGCCTGAATCTCCTCGTTGGACACCATATGCCCCAAGAAAGCCACTGAACTAAGCCAAAACTCACACTTGGAGAACATTGCATAAAGCTTCTCATCCCTCAATATCTGCAACACAACTCTCAAATGCTCTACGTTCTCCTCCTGACTAACGAATACACCAGAATATCATCAATGAAGACTATGACAAACAAGTTGAGATAAGGTCAAAACACGTTGTTCATCAAATGCATGAGCATTGCTGGGGTGTTGGTCAGCCTACAAGACATCACAAGGAACTCATAATGACCACATATGGTCCTAAAAGTTGTATTAAGAATATTCGAGTCCCTGATCTTCAGCTGGTGATACCCTGAACGAAGATCAATCTTGGAGAACACTCTTTCTCCCTGAAGCTGATCAAACAAATCATCAATATGAGGCAGGGGATACTTATTCTTAATTGTAACCTTGTTCAGCTGTCTGTAATCAATGCACATCCTTATGGTGCCATCCTTCTTCTTCACAAATAGAACAGGAGCACCCCACGGCGAAACACTAGGCTGAATAAACCCCTTTATCAAAGAATTCTAAAACTACTCCTTCAACTCTTTCAACTCTGCCAGTTCCATAAGATACGGTGGAATAGAAATGGGCTGAGTGCCCGGCATCAGGTCAATACCAAAATCAATATCGCATGCTCGGTAGGTTTACAGGAAACACATCGGAAAAATCCCTCACAACTAGAACATATTCAATGTTGGCAGTCTCTGCAGTGACATCCCTCACAAATGCTAAGTATGAAAGACAACATTTCCCAACCATCTGTTGGACCTTTAGAAATGAAATTACCCTACTGGGAGCATAATCAGTCGAAACCCGCCATTCAATCCGTGGCACACCTGGCATAGCCAACGTCACTGTCTTAGCATGACAGTCCAAAATTGGAGATAACCAATACATGCCCAATATTACATCAAAAGCAACCATACTGAGTAATAGGAGATCCACTCGGGTATCCAGACCCCCAATAGTCATTACACATGACTGATATATACGGTCCACAATAATAGTATCACCCACTAGAATAGATACATGTACAAAGGAAAAAAGAGACTCGCAGGTCATATCCAAATAACGGGAAAAATATGATGACACATAAGAATAGGTGGAACTGGGATCAAATAATGCAGAGGTATATATGTGGCAGACTGAGATAATACCTGTAATCACATCATCTGAAACGATAGCATCTGGTCTAGCTGGGAGGGCATAGAAATGGGCCTGACCACCCCTTGATCGACCTCCCCCTCTAGAGCGTCCCTTAGCTGACAGACTGACCTCCATCACGAGCTGACCGAGCGGGTGGGGAAGTAACTGGTGCTGAAGCTGAGGTCTGAATCCTATGCCGAGATGAACCTTCTGTAAGATGGGGACAAAACCTCTTGATATGAACCAAATCTCCACACCGAAGAAACTCCTCGTAGTAAGTGGCGGTAGGGGCTGAAGGGAGCCCCACGCACCGAGATGCCCATTAGAAGAACCTGGCATAGATGAGTCTTGAACTGATGGTGCCCGAGCCAAACTCTTAGCTGGAAGGGCACTGAGAGATGATTGACCCTAATGTGAACTATGAGAACCATAGCCAGATAACCAACCACGATGACTTGCACGGGTTGGCTGGGTGTGCCTGAATGAACGTCCTCTGCCTTGCTGAAACTAGCCTCCCAAAGAAGAACCTCCAAAACTACTAGATCCCCGAGGCCAATTGGCCTCCCTCTTCTTTCTCTCCTGGCGACGAATTGACTCAATCTCCCTAGCAACGCCATTCACCTCCTCATAAGAAGCACCAGATACCCTCTCTCTAGTCAGAAAAATATGTAGTTGATAGTTGAGGCCATCAACAAACCTCCTTATCCTCGCCTTATTCATGGGAACTAGACAAATAGCATGACGGGCTAACTCGGAGAACCTCGTCTCATACTGTATCATAGACAAGCCCTCCTAACGCAGTTTCTCAAACTCCCTGCACAGCTCCTCCCAGGGGGAATGCGGTACATACTTCTCTAAGAAGAGAAATAGGGAACTTATGTCAGGTAAGGGGTGGTGCACTAACTGGCCTACGCCTCTCATAAGCCTCCCACCAAGTGAAGGCAACCCCAGTAAACTAAAAATTAGTAAATGATACCCCACTAATCTCCAGAATACCCGTTGTATGAAACATCCTCTAATACTTATCCAAGAAACCGTGGGCATCCTCGCCCTCTGCACCACTGAAAGTCGGAGGCTGAAGTCTACCAAACCTCTACAATTTATGTTGCTCGTCATCAGGCATAAATAGAACCACAAAATCTTGAGTAGGTGCAACCGGCTGGGCTAGTGGTGCCTCCAGCATCTGGAGTCCGTGAACAACCTGCTCGGGTGTACGGGTAGTACGGGTTTGAGTGCCTCCCCCGGCTTGAGAAGTAGCTGCTATAGAATTTATGACTGCCTGAGCAAGGCTAGTGAACACATTCAAAATCTGAGCGAAAGTACCCTGGAGACCCGGAATAACATTAGGCACAGTCGGTGCCTGAGCTGGTGCTAGTGGAGCATACCCAGCTAAAGCATGATCATAAACTAGGCTGGTGGGTAGATCTACAAGTGCCGCCCAAGCTGTTGTGCTCGCCACACCCCTACCCCTACCACAGCCTCAACTGCGTCCTCGGCCTCTAGCCCCCCCTCCCAATTGGTGGTACTGGTGAGCGTCCATCCTGATCAGTAGCATGTGTCCTCACTATCTATAAAAGAATAGAATAACAGAAATTTAGTACTCGGATCAATAGATTCGCATGACAAAATTCAAGAATATGAAGTTTTTCCTAAAGGTTCTGTAGCCTCCCGAGGATAAATACAGACATCTCTTTACCTATACACGAGACTTTACTAAACCTTCTCATGAGCCATGAGACCTATATAACCTAGGCTTTGATACTAACATGTCACGACCCAAAATCCGACCCGATCGTGATGGCGCCTATCGTTGAACTAGGCCAACCACGTATTTCCAATTTCTCATTTTACCCAAATTATTAACTTCAAAAACAACAATTTTAAATAGAAGTTCAATAATAAAATATAGAAGTGTCAAAACGGCGGAAAGAAACACAATCCTGACCTCGGGTGTCACTAGTCACGAGCAAACTAATACAACTGTCTGAATTACAAGTCTAGAATAGTCTGAAAATATCCAATCAGTAAAGCTAGAGGAAGATAGGGAAGCAGAATGCAGATTTGCGGTCGCCAAGCATCTACCTAGAAATCTCCATTGAAGTCCTCAACTGGCAAGATCAGCACCGGGATATGCACACAAGGTGCACGGGGTAATGTGAGTACATCAACTGAGTAAGTAACAAGATCCAAACTATAGACTAATGGTAGTGAAGAACCAAACCCCATACGGTTGCAACAAATAATTATACAGAAAAGTAGACATGCTTACAGTTTAAGTATTTTCTCATAAATAACCCAACACAGTATGGACAATATAGAGTATAAAGCTCAGAAAGCTGTAAGTACCAATCACAGATAGCATGATCAATGTAACGTATGATACCTTCACTTATAGTGCTCAACCACTCGGTACTGTATGCGGCCCACTCAACCCAGGGAAGATCCATCTTGTAATGTACATACATCACATACTATAAGTCACTTAGTACCAAGGAAAGACATGCCAATCCATACTCATGGAGAAGGCCCGTGTCCATACCAATACATAGGATAAGATCCATGTCCAGTGAAGATCCATCCCTCAATATCATCAACTACTGCGCTTACTAGGGGTGCAAAGACTCCGGAGGGGCTTCTTTGAGCCCAAGCGCTATATCAATGCCAGCGAAGGCATGATCAATATCATTGTTGCAATGTGCAGCCCAATCCCATACTGTTAGTCAATATTCGGCTCTCGACCTCACTCAGTCAATACTCTCCAGTCTCACACACACATGCTAAGATGTCATGATACAAGACCGAACAATGATATGATATATCAAATACAAATAATTGAGATTGAGGCATAATATAGTATGCATCAACAGGACTTAAAACTAATGACATGACAGCAAGAAACGATCTCTCGTGTCTCAAAAATATCGTTTGATGCCTTAACATGATATTTAGCATGATTTGTAGCTTATAAACTTAATCACATGATTACAACACAATATCAACATAAAAGAGTAGCTAAGTGGTTCCATGGAATGATCCATGCCGCATTTCTTACCGTGCACGCCTACATGCGCGTCACTTGGTATTGCATCATCTCAATAATAATCATAGAACTCACAGTTCGGGGTTTCGAACCCTCAAAACAAAGTTTGGAAGCATCACTTACCTCGAGCCAAGCCAAATCCTAGATCGCAATGCCCTTTCCTCTCGATTCAGCCTCCAAATTCCCCGAATCTAACCAAAATCAATATGAGCCATCAAGATATGCTAAGGATACAAAGCCCATTCGAAAATAATCAAATTACAAACAAATCCGATATTGACCAAACCTGACTCCCTAAGTCCACATCTCGAAATTTGACAAAGTATACATTAATATAACCGTTATTCCACCACAAGTTCATTCATACCAAAAGTACCAAAATCGGACCTCAAATTGCCCCTTAAATCACCACTCAAATCTGTCGAGTTATCAAGCCCTAACCCCCAATTTACCACTGATTTTCTCTTAAATTTCATGCTAACAACGATAAAAATTACAATAATAATGAGCTTAGGAACAAAGGATCTTACCTCACTGAATCCCTCTGAAAATCTCTCTTTAAATTACTCCCAAAAGCTTCACCCTGAATGAAATAATGAGAAAAATAGCCAAAAATCATGAAAGGAGTCTTTTATTCTTTATGACCCGAGCTTTCTGCACTTGCGATCAATTTTCACTTCTGCGCCACCGCTTCTGCAGTTGCCACTTAAGTCCCCTTCCGTACCTGCGACCCAGATTTCGCATCTATGGGCTCGCAGGTGCAGCTCACCTCCCGCATATACAACTTTTGATCTCTTCGGCTGTGGCCATATCTATGGCTCCAAATCTGCTTCTGCAAGTCCACACCTGCGGTCTCCTAGCCGCAGGTACGGTTATGACAGCAATAGCAAAATTCAGCTGCCAAACCCCACTCAAAATCACCCGTTAACCATCTAAAATCACCCAGAGGCCCCCGGGCCCTCAGCCAAAAGCACGAATAAATCATATATCACAATTCAAACTTATACCAATCTTGAAAACCCCTAAAACAACATCGAATAAACCAAATAACATCGGATTCAAGCCTAAGGTTCTAAAAATCTTCCAAATTCCGTTTTCGAACAAAATGTCTATCAAACCTCATCCGAATTACCTAAACTTTTTCACACATGTCACATTTGACACAAAGAACCTACTACAACTTTCAAAATTTCATTCCGACCCATATATCAAAATCTCACCTATCAACCGAAAAACGCCAAAATTCCAATTTTGCCAATTCAAGCCCAAATCTACTCCGAACCTCTAAAATACGTTATGATCACACTCCTAAGTCCTAAATCATCTCCCAAAGCTATTTGAACCATCGTAATTCACATCCGAGCCCTTTTTCACATAAGTTAACATCCATATAATTTTTCTAACTTAAGCTTACTCAAAAGAAACAAAGTGTCTCAAACCTGACAAAAACCTCTCTGAACCCAAACCAATGAACTCAATAGCATATAATACAACTGAACAAGATAATAAGAAGTAGAAATAGGGGAAATGGAGCAGTAACTCATAAAACGGTCAGCCAGGTCATTACAGATCTTCCATATGAATGTCTAACGATTGTAAAGACATTGTTGCAGAGAAATATGGAGAAGCAAAAGGTATGAATTTCAAAAACAATAGAGAATTGGAAGGATTCTGCAATGAAAAAGATGTAGGAGTTATTGCTTTAGAAGAAGAAGGAGTTTGGAAAATGTTTCAAAATCAACAAACCTTCGCCTATTTAGAAGTGATTTGAGAGGTACCAGTATTAAAACGGTAGGCCATGATTAGCACGGAGATCGAAATGGAAAAGCCAATCAAGGGTCACACTTGATTCAATGCAACGAGTCGGGAAATAGCATCATTATAACGCATGATGTCATGATGTCACTTTTTCTCTTGGATCAGATGGCTCCAATGAACTTCCCAAAAAATTTGAAGAATTCAAAATGTGTCGGCTTCAGAAAGAAATGTTTCCCGGTCTTTACCAAGACCTATATAGCCAACTCGATTGAATTGCATCACAAATGAGTTTGTCCGCTCATCGACCTCGTATGCAGGGACGACCTTGATAAGCAAAGGGATTAACTATTTGGCTCAAAATCTATCTCTAGAATACTTAAATCATGATGGCATTGTGAAACACTCTCATGCCATCAAGTGTTGAAATGACTTAAAGAACAATAAAGATTATGGTCAACGATTTAGAAAGGACTAAGGTCGAGGGGTCGTCAAGGATCGAGGTCGAATATCCTTGGAAGAGCCATAACAACTAGTTTCAAAATAGTATATTAAATAAAATATTCTAGTGGATGTTCTTTGCACGTGTATTGTTAGGGTTTTTTGGAATATGTTCCCAATAAATAAAATGAGATACATTAATAATAGAGGACATGGGAGATTCATTTGTAAAATGTACTTTGACTTTAAAGAGAGAATCAGATCTTATTGTAAGCCTACAAAAGCAATATTTTTACTAAGATTCTTATCCATACTTTTTCATTGGATCCGAAAATAACTCAGATGTTCAGAGGCTTGTCCATCATTCATCATCGTTAGAAAGAATATTCACCGATTTCATCCTTTCTTGGGTGACTTATTTGTTCTATTTGCATAAATGACATTTATTATTATTCAGTATTATTTAATGCTATATTGATTTTGCTTGGGTTCTTAAATACTAATTATTGTATAGTGTTATAGCTATTGGAATAAATACACGTATTATGTGTCCTTCTCCCGAGAATTTTATCTTTAACGAAGATTAATTCTTATTTATATAAGTTTAATTAGTTAAACAAAGACCTATATTTAGTCAAATATATAGTATTTGAGAATTTCATTTCAATTGATTGTAATAAGTTAGAATAGACCATGCAGATTCCAACGTGGCCGTAATCTGAGTTAGGAATAAAAGCAGCTAAAGGAGTGTTCTTTCACACACACACGTAAAAGGCGCGTGATTCGACGTGGTTTCAATCATAAAACTGCTGATTTTTGTTACATTTGGATGGTGGGATTTTGGAGGGTACTGTAAAAGATGCTCTCTCCAACTCTGTTTCTCAACCAATAATTTCTTTAAACCTCTCACTCATACTATTCATATATAAGTAGGAAAGTTTTGTCCTATTTTGGATTGAGAGCAATTGGCCATTAAATAAACCAATATTACTCCTCTATTATTGTAAGAGACAGGTCTACCTGGACTATTATGGCTGCTTTAACACTGATTGCCTTTAACCAAATTTAGTAATTTATTATGACAATTATTAAAAAATTTAAATAAGTATTAAGCGAGTATTTATAACTAAGTTTCTTTTTTATTTTCTTTTGAAATTTTTTCGACAAGCACCCATAACTTTTAAATTTTGAATTCATCCCTGTTGGGGATTGCGTATTCCCCCTTTTCAAAACCGTTTGTCCAAACTCTCCAAAGTAAAGTAACGAATCTATATTAACGGTAAAATTTCAGTTATGTTTTAGAACAATTTCAAGAGTATTGATTGTGTCATGTGCAATATCATGCTGATGCAAGATACAAATAAAGAAAAATTAAGGTAAAAGAAAGGAAAAGGAAAAAGGTGAAAAGTTAAATCAAAGCTTTTTATTGTTAGGACACAACAAAAATTCTCTTTCAAGCTCAAATAGACTTTTCTCATCTTTTAAAAAAATTACCCTTGAATGCTTTTCTTTTTCTTTTCTTTTTTATTTTTTATTTTGCATTAAGTATAGTCAAGTCACTCAAAAGTGTTTTTGAACGAATTCGTCTTCCATTACGTGATGGGCTTTATCCAGCCAAGGAACTGCTTTTGCCTCATACACACTCAAGTTGTCTCTCTTCAATTCTTTTGACTCCTCTAGGAATATTTCTCTCGAAAAATAGTAGCCATAGTTAGTAGTAGGAGAGTAAAATCGAATCAAAAATTGCATCAAACCAAAAAGTCAAAATAAACTGATTAGGTTTGAATTACTTTGATTTAGAATTAAATAAAAAAATTCAAATCAAACATATATATATATATATATATATATATATATATATATATATATATATATATATATATATATATATATATATATATATATATATATTTATGTATATATATATATATTTATGTATATTTTTAAGAATTTTCAAAGAATTTTCATTAAAAATATCTAAAAATATGTGTGATTCTCTTTTGGAATGTAATATTTAATTAAATATGAAGTGCCCTATTTTTATTAACTTTGAATAATTGGTTGTATGATCACTTTCTTATCAAGTGTTAATGAAGTGTGTCAATCTCTTTGTTCTTCCATATTTATATGTCAAGCTCTATTAAATTTTTATATCTTTTTTTAAATTTGAAGTGATATTTCGATAATTTAAAATAAAATAAAATATATTCTTATATAGGTATCATATTGATTTTTATGTTTAATTATAATATTCAGTTAACTCTGAAAGTATATACAAACGAAAAGTTATTGCCAGACGACTAAAAAAATAACTATCATATGTTACTAAGAAAATTCTCCCATAATATGTTAATAGATCATATGTTTGTCAAATTTTAAAATTTTTACTAAAAATATATTTACTTATAAAAAATTTAACAAGGTAAGATTGAAGTATATTCATGAAACAAAAAAACCCGATCAAAAACCCCGAAAAATCCGACAAAATCGAACCAATCCAAACCGATATAGTTGGTTTGTTTTGGTTCTGATAAAAATCAAACCAACCGATCCATGTATACTCCTAATTAGTAGTACAGTATAGATAATATAGCTATTCATTCATACTATTCGCTAAAAATGAGTTGGAGAATGAATTTTTTAAAATATGGATCGAATATGGATAAGATTTATATTATTCACTCCACTTAAAAAATAGATAACCAAAGAGTTTAACTTTTATATATGTAAAGCCTGAAATTGAGATTTTCCTCAAGTTTAGGAAACTAAGAATTCTTTTTAAAAATTTCATATTCAAAAAGCAATAGATAATATAAATATCTATATTATCTCAAGTTATTCGTTTTCTATCTATATTAAACATGAATAAAATTAAATAGTTTATCCATTTTTTATTATTCCTTTTCTACCTATCTATATTTAACCCAACCACCCCTAGGTGTAATAGTTTACTATCATAATTCGATAAATTGTCTTTCTTGTACGGAAAAATAGAAGTCACAAAAACCAAAGAAATATGCATCATTATAAAGTAAAGTTAATGTTGAGTGATACCATCACCCACGTTGATTTGATTTGAGCAACTTTCTTGCAAATCAACACAGTAGGATATGTTGGCTTTTTCATTCGTACTGATTACCATATAGATTTGCCACAATAATGGGTCAAATAAGATGCTATATATACATTCAATCATTACGAAATATATACTTCTCTTCTAATTCTGATCTGATTTTTGCATCTTTAGGTTAGACATATATATATATACATTCAATCATTACGAAATATATACTTCTCTTCTAATTCTGATCTGATTTTTGCATCTTTAGGTTAGACATATATATATATACATTCAATCATTACGAAATATATACTTCTCTTCTAATTCTGATCTGATTTTTGCATCTTTAGGTTAGACATATATATATATACATTCAATCATTACGAAATATATACTTCTCTTCTAATTCTGATCTGATTTTTGCATCTTTAGGTTAGACATATATATATATACATTCAATCATTACGAAATATATACTTCTCTTCTAATTCTGATCTGATTTTTGCATCTTTAGGTTAGACATATATATATATACATTCAATCATTACGAAATATATACTTCTCTTCTAATTCTGATCTGATTTTTGCATCTTTAGGTTAGACATATATATATATACATTCAATCATTACGAAATATATACTTCTCTTCTAATTCTGATCTGATTTTTGCATCTTTAGGTTAGACATATATATATATACATTCAATCATTACGAAATATATACTTCTCTTCTAATTCTGATCTGATTTTTGCATCTTTAGGTTAGACATATATATATATACATTCAATCATTACGAAATATATACTTCTCTTCTAATTCTGATCTGATTTTTGCATCTTTAGGTTAGACATATATATATATACATTCAATCATTACGAAATATATACTTCTCTTCTAATTCTGATCTGATTTTTGCATCTTTAGGTTAGACATATATATATATACATTCAATCATTACGAAATATATACTTCTCTTCTAATTCTGATCTGATTTTTGCATCTTTAGGTTAGACATATATATATATACATTCAATCATTACGAAATATATACTTCTCTTCTAATTCTGATCTGATTTTTGCATCTTTAGGTTAGACATATATATATATACATTCAATCATTACGAAATATATACTTCTCTTCTAATTCTGATCTGATTTTTGCATCTTTAGGTTAGACATATATATATATATATGTTTGGTAAAGAGCACCGCACGCTTCTGCGTGACAAAGTATGGTTTATTTTCTGGATTCAACGTATATATCAGTGTAATTGTTACCTGTCATATTTTTGGATTAATAGTTAATTTCACTTTTATAATACTTACAACAACAACAACAACCCAGTATAATCCCACTTAGTAGGGTTTGGGGAGGATAATGTGTACGCAGACGTTACCCCTACCTTTAGATAGAGAGGTTATTTCCAAATAGACCCCCGGCATCATTCCCTCCAAGAACTTCCCACCTTGCTTTTGGGAAGACTCAAACTCACAAACTCTCAGTTAAAAGTGGGGGTTGCTTACCATCAGAGCAACCCCTCTTGCATTTAGTTATATTTTAGGTGACGTTATTATAACAAATATTTTATATACTAAACTGGTCCTTATTTTTCTTTTTAACTCTTTCCTTTCTCTATATAATAGTTTTTGTTGATATCGATCTGAGTACCATTATAGGTGATGCTAACTTTTGTTATATCATTTCTAGTTTTATCACCACGAAGGAAAATGTCATCGACATTGGATCACCTATTATACAGTCGCGGGGTAAGGGGGGTGTTTGATCTAGTTTACTCTAGAATTTCACAGTAGTTTTTTTGTTAAGAACCTTTTCGAATCTTTTTCCGGGACACTTACAAAAGCTTCAAAAAAATAAAGAAGAGAAAACAAGATTGTTTAACCACAAAATAGAATTTCGGTCAAAGCTTTAATTTAGAAGAACTTGAGTTACTGATAATCAAAGAACGAGTAATGGAAAATGATTTTGCCAGTAATAAGGTAATTAGAAGAAATCAAAGTAAACCAATGTATTCGGATAATATTTCGTAATTTACAAATGACTCATCTCCTTCTTTTTATAGTTATCTCTAAGATATACGTTTTGCCTTTGTAATAATTGAGTTATTATGGACAATTAAAGGCATTAAATGTTGCGTTACACAATCATTGTAATGAAATACAGATTCTCTAACGTTTTAATATTTAATGCTCATTAAATATTGTATCTATAATTCCTTATACTATCAGGTTCATTCTCCTAAATTTTTGGATTTAAATAGATACGAGCATCAAGTCTATTCGTGTCTCTGCTCATGCCTCTGCTCATGCCAGTGCTCATGCTTATGCTCGTATCTATTGCAGCTCATGCCTCTTTGTTAATCATCATTCTTTGACTAACCTTCATGTCATGACGTGTCATCTTCAATCACTTCGATACGTGTAAACTCAATTTTTCCAATACAGATAGACCCCCCCAATTGTCATTTATACATCAGTTGAATATTTGGGAAGTGGATTTCATTAAAGCAGGATTTTTGCCGCCATTAATGCTTATCATGGAACCAATGCTTCAAATGTCACTCCATTTAATGCTTATTACATGTGCCACTGTTTTGTTAGCTCTACGACTTTGCAGCGCTTTTGAAGGCTTTTTTACGGTTTCACAAATTACGAAGCGGCAGTTTTCATTATGACATTTCTATCATTGCACACTTTCCTTTGACGGTTGTTTCCTAGTATAAACATAATTTTCTTCTTTGTCTTTCTCACATACAATGTTCAGACTATTAAATTCTTATTCTCATATTCTCTTCCTGCATCCAGTTCTGGCCCTTCGTCAAGATCCAGAGGTTCTCTTTCACATAGATCTTCATATATAGGAAAGGAATCCTCTAAGACTCTTCGTGAACCTCTAGTAAAGGAGATAATTCCTGCGGAATTATCTTTCTATAATGATAGAGAGTCTCTGATAAATCAAGTATCTTTTTTAGATCATGCCGATATTTACCCAACTTATATCACTGAAGGTCTGATTTCTTTAGTTCGTAAAGACTGCCATTAGAGTGAGATGGGCATTCTTAAATTCTCGCCATGACACCCTCGTTGAAGCTAGCCAGGAGAATTTTGACTTGGAATCTGAGTTAGCCAAGATTAAAGAGACTATTGAGAAGACTCAACAAAACTAAATTTTTCCTCCAGTGGTTGAAACTTCTAAAAATGTTGAAGCCAATATGAGTATCCCCACTCCTTCATGCCAGGTTGACCCACTGTTGTTGATGTCCCTTCATCAAATCAGTGAAAAGTTTATATCGTTTGAACTTTTTTGTGTTTTCTTTATGAAATGTGGTATAACCCTTGGTCTTATTTGAGGGTTTTGTTTTGGAAGCTTAAGTCCCCAAACCTTATATGGGGTAATATGTATAAACAAATTTTCAGTTTACGACTAAATTCATACTTAGTCTAAACTTTCTAATATTAAGAAGTTTTCATTACTATTTGAACTTCTGTTTCATTTATTCTTACCTTTATTTTTAAGGACTTACTGAATAACTTGCATTTTTATTCTTGTGAAGGCGCAAAGGGTCATCACCTGTTTTTAACCAAAATCTGTATTTTTGAGGCCTTGAAAACCTCTTTTTGAGTCTCCTTGATTCGTGTGCGCAGCGCGAGTGCATAGCCAAACAGTTTAAATATGAAATTCTGTGAAAAATGCTAAGTTTTGATGCTAAAATGAATAATTTAACTTCGGCCAATATTTTGGGTAAACAGACACGAACCCATAATTCGACGATCTTGGAGGGTCCATAGGTAAAATACGGGACTCGGGCGTATGCCCGGAATTGAATTCTGAGGTCCCAAGCCCGAGAAATGAATTTAAGTGAAATTAGTTTCTGAAATTGTTTAAAGAAATTTGAAATGAAAACTTATTAGAAAAGGCTGGTATCGAGCCCGTATTTTGGTTTTGGCACCTGGTACAAGACTTATATATGACTTGAGGCATTCTTGTGAAATTTAGTTAAAAACGGACATCGTTTGACGTGATCCGGACCTTAATTCGGAAATTTGATGTTTATAGGAGTTTTGAGAAATTTCAGTGACCTTGAGCTTTAATTAGATATTCTTGATGTTATTTTGGTGATTTGATTACACGAATATATCCGTAGGATGTTTTTGAGGTTGTATGTATACTTGGCTATGAGTTTCGAGAGATACTATGAGTTTCGGGTAGGTTCCGGGATGCCCTAGGCTTAGAAATTAGATGTTGCAGGTTCAGGAAGTTACAGGACTCTGAACCCACTTCTGCGGTCTGCAAGAAATCGCGTCCGACCGAGGAGGGGCTAGCGCAGCCGTGGTCGCCTTTGTGGTGGAGGTTGTACGGCTGCAGTCGCCTTTGTGCGGTCCGCACAAGGTGTTGAATTGTAGGTCTTCAGGCAAGCATGTGCGGTCGCGGTCCATTTAGTGCGGTCCGCACAGGGGGTCGGTCAGAGGTATAAATAGACGAGATTTTCAATTATTTTTCATTTTTCAAAACCCTAAAAACATAAGAGGCGATTTTTCAAGAAACCTTTCTTCTTCAAACCAATTGTAAATCATTAACATCTTCAATCATTAACATTTTTTAGCATAATTTCAACTTAAAATCAAAGATTTTCATGGGAGAAATTGGGTGTTTTGGGTAGAACCTAGGTTTTTAAAAAATTGCGGATTTGGACCGCAATTTGAGGTCCGATTTCTAAACAAATTACGTATTTGAGTTCATGGGGAATGGGTAATCGGGTTTTGGTTTGAACCTCGGGATTTGACCACATTGGCTAGAGGGTGATTTTTTACTTTTTGGGTAAAACATTGGAAAACTCATTTTCATGCATTGGGGTTGACTCATTTAGCGTTTGTTGATGTAAATAAGTGATTTATGATTAGATACGAACGAATTGGTGGTGGAATCAAGGGGCAAGGATATAATTGAGACTTGATTAGTGTTCATGGCATTGAGGTATGTGTTCCGTCTAACCTTAGCTTGATGGATTAGGAGTTGATTCATATTTGCTACTTGCTCCTCGTTGAGTACGACGTATAGGCATTGTGATGATTATCTATACGTTGGTGTCAAGCACGATCGTGTGTCATAAATTGAAAGTTGTTGTGTCTTAAATGACATTTCAGATGCCTTAACTAATGATCTACTATATTGAGCAAAGATTGGTTTTATTCTCGTAGATCTCATTTATGATTGAGCATTTTCATTAGTTGAGCTGAGTACAAGCTAAGTTAAGATTGGTTATAGCTGATTCTTCCCTTGCTGAGAAGTTATTATATTTTTATGTTCCCTTGCCGGGATTTCTTATGATTATGTGATTACATGAAATGGGAGCGGGTGGTTAGCCTACCAAAAGATATAATAAAATGGGAGCAGGTGGTATGCCTACCACAAGATATGATAAAATGGTATCGGGTGGTACACCTACCACAAGATATAATGAAATGGGAGCAAGTGGTATGCCTACCACAAGATATTATAAAATGGGAATGGGCGGTACGCCTACCACGAGATATAATAAAATAGGAGTGGGTGTTACGCCTACGACGAGATATGATGAAATGGGAGTGGGTGGTATGCCTACCACGAGATATGGTGAAATGGAATCGGGTGGTATGCCTACCACCAGATATGAGAAATAGGATCGGGTTGTATGCTTGCAACAAGATGAAATTGAAAGTGAAAGTTGTCTTTATTTCTCTTATTCCGAGTTAGAAGTTAAATTTTAGCTTCCTTAATGTTCTTTGATATTCTGATTATCTTCCACCCCCGCAGTATGTTCCCCTTCCGTAGCTTTAATTGCTTATTACCTGTTTACTTTTCCGCCATATATTGTATAACTCCACAGGTTTATCTGGAGTCTTGTCCTAGCCTCGTCACTACCTCTCTGGGATTAGGCCAGGCACTTACCAGCACATGGGGTGGGTTGTGCTAATGCTACCCTCTACACTAATGTGCAGATACTAGAGCAGCATTTGGGAAACAACATTAGTTCGGGAGCCAGCCTTCAGTCCACCGAGTCTTCGAGGTAGCCTTGCAGGTGTCCGCAGGTCCGTCGTCTCCTCTATTTTATATTTCATTCTATTCTCTCATGTATTCGAGACAAATAGTAATTTACTTCTTTCAAACGGTTGTATATAGCACTTTTAGTAGTCCGTGGATGTTATGACACCAGGTGCTGGGTAGAGACATGTTTGAGATTTTGTACATTTTGGTTTCTATTTATCTGAAATTCCGTTAATTTTCATATTCCACTTTATTTAATTGTTTATCACATGTTAAATGTAAGTTGTTAAAAGGTGTCTTAAAACAAAGGAGTTAATGATTTCTAAATTTCATGTCTTACCTAGCTTTCACGAGTATGCGCCATCACGACTCCTTATGGTGGGAATTCTGGGTCGTGGCAAGTTGGTATCAGAGTTCTAGGTTGCATAGGTCTCACAACTCATGGACAAGCTCGATAGAGTCTGAGGGATCGGTATGGAGACATCTATACTTATCCCCTAGAGGCTACAGAGTTAGGAAAATTTCCCATTTGTTCTTTCCTGTCATACGGATCTGTTTCTCAATGCTGATTGGATTTCTACTATGTTCTTTCGCAGATGGCGAGAACATGTGCTTCCTCATCTACAACTCAGCAGCCCGAGCCCCCTGCAGCAGCTTCCACTAGGGGTAGAGAGAGAGCACGATGCCATGCTAAAAGCTGAGGTAGGGGCAGAGCTCAACCCAAGCAGTAGCACCAATGGTGGAGCCTCGGGTTGATTTTGAGGAGGAGGTTCTGCCCCCAGCAATTCCGGTGGGCCTAGCTTAGGTCCCAGAGGGCTTTATTATTACCCCAGTTCTTCAAGACGTTCTGGTTCGATTAATGGGCCTCATGGAGAGTGTCACCCGAGCAGGTTTGCTTCTTGTAGCACCAGCCACTTCTCAGGCTGGAGGAGGGGATTAGACTCCTGCTACTCGCACTCCGGAGCAGGTTGCTCTCTAGATTCAAACTCCAGCAATTTAGCGAGTTGAAGCAGTTCAGCTGGGTATAGTGGTTCAGACCGGCTATGGAGAAGCGATGTTTGCCGATGCCTTGTAGAGGCTAGATAGGTTCACCAAGCTCTTCACTACTACTTTCAGCAGTGCTTCATCTGAGGATCCACAGGATTTCCTATATAGCTGCCACGAGGTTCTTATGAACATGGGCATTGCTGAGACTAATGGGGTCGATTTTGCTACATTCACTTGTCAGGATCTGCCAAGAGTTGGTGGAGGGATTATTGCTTAGCTAGACCAACTGGATCGCCATCTTAGACTTGGGAGCAGTTTACAGTGTTGTTCTGGAGAAGTTTCTCCCTGTGACTCAGAGAGAGGCCTATCAGAGGCAATTTGTTGCGCCTCCAGTAGGGTTCCATGACGGTCACCCATATGAGACCAGGTTCATTGACTTAGCTTTCCATGCTCTTATTACACTTCGCACTGAGAGGGAGAGAGTGAGACGGTTTATTGATGTACTCTTCCATCTAATTCATCTCCAGATGACTAGAGACGCCAGGAGTGAGATCACTTTTCTGAGGCAGCCAATGTGGCTCGCAGAGTTGAGATGGTTTTGTCATAGGAAGGTGGCCATGGGTCGGACAAGAGGCTCTGTCATTCAGGCAGATTTAGTGGTACCTCTTCTAGAGGTAGAGATTCATGTGGTAGATCCTCCTAGGTCCTTTCAATCAGCTCTTTAGGTTTCTCTTGGTGCTTCAAGTAGTTGTGGTCCTCAGATGCAGTATCGGGATCAGCAATCCTTTAATGCACCACCACTTCAGAGTTTCCAAGGCCGACAGCTGAGGGCTTGTTTTACTTATGGTGACATGGGGCATATTTCTAGGTATTTCCCTCGAGCTTCAAGTAGTTCTCTATACCAGGGATCTCGTGTTATGGTACATGCACCAGATGTTTCACAGCCCACCCAGCTAGCCAGAGATGGGGGTAGAGGTGCTAGAGGTGGAGGTAGAGGTCCTAGAGGTGGGGCCCAGGCCGCTAGAGGTGGAGGCCAGCTAGCAGCAGGCCGTTCCAAAGAGGTAGATAAGAGTGGTGGAGCCCAGCCCTGATGTCATGCTCTTCAGGCCAGGCCTGAGGTTGAGGCTTCAGATGCAGTTATTACAAGTATGATTATGGTTTGTGATAGAGGTGTTTTGGTGTTGTTTGATCCGGGGTCTACGTATTCATATGTGTCGTCTTATTTTTCCCCGTACTTGGTCTTTCCACATGATGCATTGGGTGTTCCTATTTATGTGTCTACAATGGTGGGTAATTCTATTGTGGTCGATCGAGTCCATCATTCTTGTATTGTAGTGATTGGGGGTCTGGAGACTCGTGTAGATTTATTACTTTTAGACATGGTTGACTTCGGTATCATATTGGGGATGGACTAGTTATTACCTTACCACGCTATCTTGGATTTCCATGCCAAGATTGTGACCTTAGCTTTATTAGGTATGCCTTATTTAGAATGGAGGGGGACTCCTGGACATTTTACCCGTAGTGTTATCTCTTATGTGAAGGCACGACATATGGTCGAAAAGGGGTGTTTGGCCTATTTGGCATATGTTTGTGAATCTAGTGCTGAGGTCCTTTCTATTAATTCGGTGCCCGTTGTTCGTGATTTCCCTGATATTTTTCCTTCAAACCTGCCGTGTATGCCACCCGATAAAGATATCGACTTATGCATTTATGTGGCTTTGGGCATCCAACCCATTTCTATCCGGCCATATCGTATGGCCCTGCCTGAGTTGAAAGATTTAAAGGAATAGTTGCAGGACTTTCTTGAGAAGGGTTTCATTAGACCCAATGTATCGTCTTGGGGTGTGTCGGTGTTGTTCGTTAAGAAAAAGGATGGTTCTATTCGAATGTGCATTGATTACTGCCATTTGAACAAGGTAACAATTAAAAATAAGTATCTGTTGTCGAGGATTGATGATTTGTTCGATCAGCTTCAGGGTGCTAAGGTATTTTCAAAGATTGACTTGAGATTTGGCTACCATCAGTTGAGGATTAGGTATCTGATGTCCCTAAGATAGTTTTTTGCACTCGGTACAGGCATTATGAGTTCTTAGTTATGTCATTCGGGTTAACAAATGCCCCAGCAACTTTTATGTATTTGATGAGCTGAGTGTCCAGACCATATTTGGACTCATTTGTGATAGTCTTTATTGATGATATTTTGATATATTCCTGCAGCCGGGAGGAGCACGAGCAGCATATCAGGGTGGTTCTTCAGACTTTGAGGGATACTCAGCTATATGCTAAATTTCCGAAGTGTGAGTTCTGGTTGAGTTCAGTTGCATTCTTAGGTCATGTTGTATCAGTAGAGGGTACTTAGGTTAATTCGAAGAAGATTGAGGTAATCAAGAACTGGCTTAGACCAGCATCTTCTACAGCGATTCGGAGTTTCTTGGGATTGACAGGTTACTATCATCGGTTCTGTGAGGTGTTCACGGATCATAAGGGTCTTCAGTACTTGTTCAAGAAAAAAAGTGCTGAATTCAAGGCAGAGAAGGTGGTTGGAGTTGTTGAAGGATTATGGTATCACCATTTTGTATCATTCGGGGAAGGCCAATGTGGTGGTCGATGCGTTGAGTAGGAAGTCGGCTAGTATGGGCAGCCTTGCTTATATTCCGGTTGGTGAGAGGCTGCTTGCTTTGGATGTTCAGGCATTGGCCAATCGATTTGTGAGATTAGATATTTATGAGCCTAGTCGAGTATTATCTTGCACGGTCCCTCGCTCTTGATTATTGGAGCGTATCTGTGATCGGCAGTTTGATAACCCCCATTTGTGTGTCGTTAGAGACATGGTGTAGCGTGGAGGTGCCAAGCAGGTTACCTTAGATTTTGATGGAGTTTTAAGGTTGCAGGGCCGAGTTTTTGCACCCAATGTGGATGGGCTTCGAGAGTTGATTTTAGAGGAGGCCCGTCGTTCCCGGTATTCTATTCATCGGTGCGCCGCAAAGATGTATCAGGACTTGCGGTAGCATTATTGATGACGTAGAATGAAGAAGGATATCGTTGCTTATGTGGCTCGGTGTTTAAATTTTTCAGGTTAAGTATGAGCATCAGAGGCCTGGTGAATTGTTTTAGAGGATTGAGCTTCCCGAGTGAAAATGGGATCCGATCACTATAGACTTTGTTACTCGGATTCCGCAGACTCGAAAGAAGTTCAACGCAGTTTCGGTCAATGTTGATTGGCTGACCAAGTTAGTGCATTTCATTCCTATGGAAGTCTCCTATTCATCTGAGAAGTTAGCTGAGATATATATTCGCGAGATTGTTCACCTTCATGGTGTGTCAGTATCTATTATTTCGGACCGGGGTACACAGTTTACCTTCCGCATCTGAAGAGTACTTCAGTGAGAGTTGGGCACACGGGTTGAGTTGAGCACACCATTTCATCCCCAGATGGGCAATCAGTCCGAGCAGACTATTCAGATTTTGGAGGATATGCTTCGATCTTGTGTTATTGACTTTGGAGGTTTGTGGGCTCAGTTTTTGCCTTTAGCAGAGTTTGCCTACAACAATAGCTACCAGTAGAGCATCCAGATGGCTCCTTTTGAGGCTTTATATGGTAGGCGGTGTCGATCTCCAGTTGGATGGTTTGAGCCGGGAGAGGCTAAGTTGTTGGGTATGGATCTGGTTCAAAGGCCTTGGAGAAGGTTAGGATTATTCAGGATAGGCTTCATATAGCTCAGTCCAGGCAAAAGAGTTATGCAGACCGCAAGGTTCTAGACGTGGCTTTTATGGTTGGTGAGGGGGTTTTGCTCTGAGTGTTGCCTATGAAGAGTGTGATGAGATTTGGGAAGAATGGCAAGCTCAGCCCTAGGTTCGTTGGTCCATTTGAGATTCTTGATCGAGTGGAAGAGGTGGCTTATAGACTTGCATTGCCACCGAGCTTATCAGTCGTGCATCCAGTGCTTCATGTGTCCATGCTTCAGAATATCACGATGATCCATCCCACGTGTTAGATTTTAACATTGTCCAGTTGGACAAGGACTTGTCTTATGAGGAGTAGCGGGTAGCTATTCTTGACTGGCAGTTTCATCTGTTGATATTGAAGAGTTTCCCTTCTGTTCGTGTTGAATGGAGAGTTTAGCCTCTTGAGGCATCGACCTAGCAGTTTGAGTCCGATATGCGGAGCCTTTATCCTCATCTTTTCCCCGACTCAGGTACTCCTTTCTTCTGTCTGTTCGAGGACGAACAGTTGTTTTAGAGGTGGAGGATGTGACGACCCAAAAGGTCATCACCTATTTTTAATCAAATTCTGTATTTCCTAGGCCGTAAAACACTTATTTAGAGTTTCCTCAAATTGCGTGCACAGTCTGGGTGCGCAGCTGGAAAGTTTAGATATGAAATTCTGTGAAAAATACTAAGTTTTGATGTTAAAATGAAGAAATTTGACTTCAGTCAACATTTTAGGTAAACGAACCCGAACCTCTGATTCGACTGTCCTGGAGGGTCCATAGAAAAATATGTAACTCGAGCGTATGCCCGTAATCGAATTCCAAAGTCCCAAGCCCGAGAAATGAATTTTTAAGTGAAATTGTTTAAGGAAATTTGAAATGAAAACTGATTAGAAAGCGATGGAATCAGGCCCGTATTTTTGTTCTGGCGCCCGGTACAAGCCTTGTATATGACTTGAGTCATTCTTGTGAAGTTCGATTAAAAGCAGATGTCGTTTAACGTGATCTAGACCTTAATTGGGAAATTTGATAATTAAAGGAGTTAAAATTTTTAGTGATCTTGAGGTTTAATTTGATGTTCGTGATGTTATTTTGGTGATTTGATTACATGAATATATCTGTAGGATGTTTTTGAGGTTATGTTTATATTCGGGTAGGAGTTTCGAGGGCTCGCATGAGTTTCGGGTAGGTTCCGAGATGCCCTGGGCTTAGAAATCAGATATTGCAGGTTTAGGAAGCTGCGGGCCTCTGAACCCACTTCTGCAGTCCGCGAGAAATCACGTGCGACCGGGGAGGGGCCAGTGCAGCCGTGGTGGCCTTTGTGCGGTGCGCGGTGGAGGTTGTGCAGCCGCAGTCACCTTTGTGCGGTCTGCAAAGGGTGCTGAACTGCTGATCTTCAAGTAAGCATGTGCAGTCGTGGTCCATTTAGTGCGGTTCGCACAAGGGGTCGGTCAGATGTATAAATAGATGGGATTTTAAGTTATTATTCATTTTTCGAAAATCTAAAAACATAAGAGGCTATTTTTCAAGCAACATTTCTTCTCCAAATTAATTGTAAGTAATTTTTAACTAGTTTTCTTCAATCATGAAGATCTTTTAATATGATTTCAACTTAAAATCAAAGATTTTCATGGGGGAAATTAGGTGTTTTGGGTAGAACCTAGGTTTTTAAAAAATTGGGGATTTGGACCTTAATGTTTTGTCCAATTTCAAAATAAATTACATATTTGAGTTCATGGGGGAATGGGTAATCGGGTTTTGGTTCGAACCTCGGGTTTTGACCATGTAGGCCTGGGGGTAAATTTTTTACTTTTTGGGTAAAACTTTGGAAAACTAATTTTCATGCATTGGGGTTGACTCATTTAGCGCTTGTTGATGTAAATAAGTGATTGGTAATTAGATACGAATGAATTGGCGGATGAATCGAGGGGCAAGGCTATAATAGATACTTGAGTAGTTTTCAAGGCATTGAGGTAAGTGTTCGATCTAACCTTAGCTTGAGGGATTAGGAGTTGAGTCATATTTTCTACTTGCTCCTTATTGAGTATGACGTATAGGCATGGTGACGAGTATTTATACATTGGTGTCAAGCATGACCCTCAGTCTTAAATTGAAAGTTGTTGTGTCTTAAATGACATCTTGGATGTGTTAACTAATGATCTACTATGTTGAGAAAAGATTGGTTTCATTCTCGTAGATCTTACTTATGATTGAGCATTTTCATTAATTGAGCTGAGTACAAGCCAAGTTAAGGTTGGTTATAGCTGATTCTTCCCTTGTCGGGAAGTTATTATATTGTTATGTTCCCTTGCCGGGATTTCTTGTGATTATGTGATGACATAAAATGGGAGCGGGTGGTAAGCCTACCAGAAGATATAATAAAATGGGAGCGGGGTGGTATGCCTACCACAGATATGATGAAATGGGATCGGGCGGTATGCCTACCACAAGATATAATGAAATGGGAGCGGGTGGTAAGCCTACCAAAAGATATAATAAAATTGGAGCGGGTGGAACACCTACCACAAGATATAATAAAATAGGAGCAGGTGGTACACCTACCACAAGAAATATGAAATTAGAGCGGGTGGTACGCCTACCACGAGATATGATGAAATGAGAGCGGGTGGTACGCCTACCATGGGATATAATAAAATGGGAGAAGGTGGTACGCCTACCATGAGATATGATGAAATGGGAGCGCATGGTGTGCCTACCACGAGATAAAGAATACCTTGCTTTAATAAATACCAAGCATCCTTTTTCCGAAGCGCGTGAGCTTTTTTTCTTATTTTCAGGGACGATACCATAATGCAAAAAGGTAACAATCTCGTTTCTCCAATACTTAGTTAAGTTATTGAAATTTACCTCATTCTTGTCTGGATCCAGTGTTGAATGAAGCAAATGAATTATAGAAGCATTTTCATTGCTTGCCACGTCTGCAGAAGATGTGAGATTAGCTAGGCATCTACTTCAACATTTTCATCTCTTGGTATTTGCATCACCTTCCAGGTTGGGAATTGCCTGATCAGGTCCCGTACCTTTTCCAAATACCGTTGCATTCATGCTTCCCTAGTTGTATAAGCCCCTAGTATTTGGTTAACCACAAGCTACAAATCGCTTTTGATTACAATTTGATTAATGCCAAATTCTGGTGCCAATTCTAAACCTGTAATCACAGCTTCATACTTTTCTTCATTGTTAGTTATAGAATGATATTCAATGGCTTGTCAAATGGTCTCACCCGTGGGTGGTACCAAAACAATTCCTAAGCCTGCACCATTCACATTAGATGGACCATCAGTGAATAAAGTCCAAATTCCTGGATTAGATCCGTTGAGAACCTGCAATTCTTTTTCTGCTTCTAATTGCATTCCTTGGCTAAAATCAGCCATGAAATCTGCTAACACATGAGACTTAATCGCGGTTCTAGGTTGGAATGTGATGTCATATTCTCTTTATTCTATGGCCCACTTGGCTAACCTTCTTGATAACACTTGCTTGTTCAATATATTGCGTAATGGATAAGCAGTTACTACTACGATAGGGTGACATTGGAAATAAGGCCTTAGTTCTCTAGATTCCATTATTAATGCAAGCGTGAGTTTTTCTAATTGAGGATATAGTGTCTCCGCATCTAGTAGCAATTTATTGACATAATAGATCGGAGATTGTTTATCTTGATCTTCACGGACTAAAACAACACTTACCGCTATTTTTGAGACAGCAAGGTAGGTGAGCAATCTTTCCCTGACCATTGGTTTTGTGAGCAAGGCCGGATTTGATAAGTATGACTTCAAATTTATGAGTGCATGTTGACATTCCTCATTCCATTCGAAATGATCCTTCTTTTTATGAGCTAAAAATTAAAGCACTTTTCTGATGATTTAGAAATGAATCTCCCCAAGGCTGCAATTCTTCCTGTCGACCTCTGCACTTCTTTTTTACTCATAAACATGTCAGGAATTCGTTAAATGGCCTTAATCTGTGCGGGATTCACTTCAATAACACGGTTAGAAACAAGAAAACCTAAAAACGTACCTGATGCGACACCAAATGCGTATTTTTCAGGATTTAATTTCATATTAAATCTTCGAAAAATCTAAAACGTGTCAGAAAAGTGTGGTATATGATCTCCTGAATGCTGAGTTTTAACGAGCATATCGTCTATATAAACCTCCATAGTTTTTTCCAAATGTTCTTGAAACATTTTGGTCACCAGTCTTTGATATGTTGCACCAGCATTTTTGAGGCCAAAAGTTATTATCTTATAATAGTAAGTCCCCTTGTCTGTTATAAATGAAGTTTTTTATTCATACACAGGATCCATTATGATTTGGTTATATCCTGAGTATGCATCTAAAAAAATTAATACCTCATGACATGTAGTAACATCAATTAGTTGATCTATATAGGGTAATGAATAAGAATCTTTAGGACAAGCTTTGTTATGGTCCATGTAATCTACACAAACTCGCCACTTTCTTTCTTTTGTGATACCACAACAATATTGGCTAACCAGTTAGGATACTATACCTCGCGGACAAACCCAATATTTAGTAATTTTTGGACCTCATCTTGAATTCACTAATTTTAAAAGTTTCTTGCTTCCTTTTCTTTTGTTTGACAAGTGGATATGATGGGTCTTCATTTAACTTGTGAGTCATTACCTCCAGTGGTATTCCTATCATATCAGAATGGGACCAAGGAAAATAGTCTACGCTAGTTCTCAAAAATTCAATTAACTTGCGTTTCATGTCCCGGCTTAGCTTGGCCTCTATGTAAACTTTCCCTTCAAGCCATTGTGTAAATAACACTACAGCCTCAAGTTCTTCAATCTTTGATTTTATATTCTCGTTTTCCTCTGGTTCTTGAGTCCACATATGTTAGCCCTTGTTCAGTTCATGTTTGTATTATGATATCCCCAAATGGATTCTATAACTACTATTTTTCTTCATTTCTAGTACTTGAATCGCCTAATTGATGCTCCTGGATGTCTGTTGATCTCCACGGGTTTGACATATACCCCATGGTGATGGAAACTTGATAACCTGATGTAAGGTTGATGGAACAGCACCCATCTCGTGGATCCATGGTGTAAAGACCAATAAAAGTTTCTTGCATAAAATAATATTGGGTAGGTCCATGTGTTGTTATAAATGTAGAAAAGTACCCTCGAATTCGAAAGATATATTTTCCAAAATTGGGCCTTATGCAACGCTCTATGCGATAGCATATCGAATATGCGGACCGCATAATAGTTGCATACCTGGGCAGGCCACTTCCCAATTAGAAGACAACTATGTGGTCCAGAATGCGATCGTATTTTGGTCATACGGACCGCATAGTTACCGCATTTTCCCATTGACTTTTGGTGAGGGGGGATATGCGATCGCATAACGTGTATGCGGACCGCATAATGGTCGCATACCTGCTCACTGTGTTCTAATTTTTCCCCTTTTTTAGGGCCATTTTGAAATCGGTTGGCAGACCGCATGTCAGGAATGTGATCGCATTCCTGACCGCATTCTACATCAGGGCTTCTATTTTTCTAATTTTTCAGCCCGACCCCTTCTTCAATCAAACACCCCAACCCTTCATTTTAGCCCATTTTCTAAAAAAAACTACAGAGAAGGAAGGGAGGATTCCCTTGAGAGAAAGACTCATCTCTACCAATTTGATTTTTCAAAGCCACCCAGACCTGAAAATTTCGAGTAATTATCTTCATCTTCGTTCTAGTAGGTAAAATCCCAAAAAATTTTTTATTGTTTTTCAGATTTTAAAAAAAAAGGGGTTCTCATGAATTGACTCTTGAAAATATAAGTTGAAACATACATGCATGTTCTTTAATACCAAAAATCTAGTAAGAGTAATTGGGTATGAGTATGGATTTGCAAAAAGTAGGGGTTGATAATCTATGTGAGTTCGGGTTGTATTTGTGAATTTCAATTCTAAGATATATATATATATATATATATATATATATATATATATATATATATATATATATATTAACTTGTGAACTAGATTGACGGTACTAGAGAGTTGGTGAATTGAGAGTAGAAGTTAAAAAGGAAATTCGATTCTAGGTATGTATGGCAAACTTTAACTCTTGTAGAATCCCCTTGTTGTGGTGAGCATACGGTATGTGTATCTTATACGAAAATATGTGTATTGATTGTCTTAGTTGATTTTCACACCACCGTGTTATGTGATTGTGGAAAAGTGATTTGATGTGCCTACCTTATTATGTGCAAAGCTTGTAAATGCTTGATGATGTCCACATGGAAATATGTGTTAACAAATGAAAGAATGTTAATGTGTCCAAATGTTGGAATGTGTATAATGGCTATAAACTCTGCATGGTAAGTAATGAAAGAGGGTATTGTGAAATGACGTAAATGAGTTGAACGATTAAGACAACACCTTGTACATGAATTACTGCTTGGTGATAGTTATGGTGCCTTAGTCCCAAATGTATGAATTGTTGATATGAACTAGTGTTTCCTTGAAATGATGATTCTTGTGAAGTATTGTTTGTGGTTGTGATTGAAGAATGTAATTTTTAGGCGGGGTCGGGTTACGTGCCGCAACATAAAGTTATAAGGTGTGGGTTGTAGTGATAAGGGTGGCCGAGGTAAGGATGGTCTAGGTAATAAGGGTGGAAGGTGATCATAATTACGATTGAAATGAAAATATATGAAACTCTTGAGTATGAATTATGTTGAAAGGGTAAAAGGAGAGATTGTGAATCTTTTTGGCCTTGGTTGTTCCTTTCATGTGCATTGATTGGTTATTTTGTTACTGTTCGTTATCTATGTATTGATTGATTTTACTTAGGGTAAAGTTTGGTCATACATAACAGTACAATTCAAATGTCCTAACGTCCCTTTTGCCGGGGGCGCAACATTCTTGTTATGATTGGGTGGTTGTAAATCAGGTACACTAGTCCACCGACAGTAGCACCTCCTCCACTTTTCATCAGCTGTATTGGTGAGCCATTTTCTTCTCAGGGCCCTGCCGTGCTCATGCCGCTTTTCTTCCCGCAGTCTTATTTTGGTATTGTGTAAGGTATAGCCGGAGCCTTGTTACCACCAACTATTATAAAACTCTTTTGTTTCCCTAGAGGCTCCATAGATAGGAAGCGTGGGTTATGTGCTTATGTATCTGGGCAGTATAACTTGTAGATCACGTAAAGTAATCATGTACGTTATTATGTCTCGTAAGAATGTGTTTAATTATAAATGGCTATTTCACTTGAATAATGAGTGCTGAAATTACGGGATAAAATATACGATAGGAAAGGCACCTAGGTCCGCTTGACTGCGGCTACCCGGTCGAGCGCCGATATTGTCCCTCAATTTTGGGCGTGACAAACTTGGTATCATAGCCTAAGGTTTTAAAAGAGTCCTAGGATGTCTCGGATCCGTGTCTAGTAGATCCCTTCTTATATTGTTGACCACATTTTTAAGTAGGGTCTACATGGACATTTAGGAAATTACCCTCCACTTTATTATTCTATATCGTGCGGTGAAGTGAAAAGTGAAAGTGTTTATGTCTAACTTGTGCTCTTTCCAAAATTTTCAGTAATGGCACCTAAGAAGAGAGCTAGAGTCGGTCTTGGGGCCAATTCCACCCCAAGAGTGGCTATGAACCATGTACCTAATATTATGGGTAAGAGTGACTCCCCGGTCTTTAATCTACCTGGCCCATCTATCCAGGATCAAAGTGTTCTTGTTCCTGCTACAGCAAAGGGTTCCACCATCCCTCCTTCAATATTCTTGATCCGGATACAGTTCCAGCTTCTGGTCCCATAGTTTCTGATGGTGACCTTAGAGGAAACATCCATATGTTGACTTAGTCAGTGGACGCTCAGGTCCAGAGATCTCATTATACCCTGCGTTCTCCAGCGGACTGGGAGATTCTGCCAGCTCTAGATTCAACTAGTTTCTGCGGTTGGCCCCTCAAAAGTTCACAGGCACAGACCTAGAGGTTGATCCGAAAGGATTTCCTTGATGAAATGTATAAGATCCTTCTAGTGATGAAGGCTACAGAGATGGAGGGAGTTGAGTTGGCTTCATACGGGTTGAGGGGAGCAGATATTCGTGGTTCGAGATGTGGGAGGATTCTCGTGGAAAGGAAAGTCCTCCGGCTAGATGGATGAGTTTGTAGATGCATTTATGGACCACCACTTTCCTGCCGAGACAATGGCAGCCCATGCCACTGAGTTTGAGCTCCTCAAATAGGGCAGTATGAGTGTTTAGGAGTACCACATGGAGTCTGTGAGATTGTCCAAGTAGGCTTCTCATTTAGTGTCGACCATGAACGCTCGAGTTTGGCGATTCATTTAGGGTCTTAGTCCTTTGGTGGTGAATGAGGCTGATACAGCGGCCTTACGCTCGGATATGAATTATTGAAAGATTTTGGAATTCGCTCAGGTCGCAGAGGCTAGAAAGTTGAAGATACGGGCGAAAAGGAAGAGTAGCAGCAGGGCCCGATCAGTGGGTCACTCAGGGAGACCAGTTTAGGGGAGAGGGCCATCAGGGCCATCCCAATCATATGCTCAGTCTTTAGCAAGTGCACTGCCATCTGTGCACAGTTATCAGCAGAGGAGTCACTTGAGACCAGGTTCAGACAGTAGGAAACCCTAGCAATCAAGTCGTCCAGGAGAGAGATTACAGCACCAGAGGAGGGCTTCGTGCTCAAGTGTGGGAGGTTCCATTTTGAGACTTGTTATTTGGATATCTCGGTGTGTTATAGATGCAGGGTGAGAGGTCATACCCAGCAGGACTGTTGTGCACGCAGTCAGGGCATGGGTATAGGATTCGCTCAGTCAACCGATTCTTCAGCCGCCCCATCATTCGTGCATCCTCCGGCTCCAATATGGCGCGGAGCAATTAGGGGTGGACCTCGTGGTAGAGGTGGACCCAGTCGGTTTAATGCTTTGAGTGGTCGCCAGAGTGCAGAAGCTTCTCCAGATGCTGTTACAGATATCTAATCTATTCAGTCCATTAATTGTTATGCTCTTATTGATATGGCGTCCTCTTTGTCTTATCTCACCCCATTCATTGCTTCAAGATTTGGGGTTGAATATGAATAGCTTCATGAGTCCTTCTCTGTATCGACTCTGGTTAGTGATTCTATTACAGCCGCATATGTTTATAGGAATTACATTGTCACGGTATGTGGTAGTTTTACCACAGCCGATCTTATTGAGCTTGGAATTATGGATTTTAATGTGATTAGGTAATGGACTGGCTTTATTCGTGCTTGCTAAACTTGACTTCCAAACGAGAGTCACGAGACTCAAGTTCCCTAATGAGCGGGTTATTGAGTGGAGGGGAAATGGTGTGGTGTCAAATGGTAGGTTTATTTTTTACGGTCTTTGAAGATGATTAAGAATGGGTGTATATGATTTGGTCCAGGTGTGGACACCACTTTAGAAGTGTCTACCCCCAAGTCTGTGCTAGTCGTGAATGAGTCTCATGAAGTGTTTTCGGATAAGCTTCCAGGATTCTGCCAGAAAGGGACATAGATTTATTGATTGATGTATTGCCAGATATGCAGCCAATATCTATTCCACCATATAGAATGGCGCCGGTGGAGTTAAAGAAGCAGCTGAAGGATTTATTAGAAAAGGGGTTCATACGGCCGAGTGTGTCGTTGTGGGGTGCTCTGGTTCTTTTCGTCAGAAAGAAGGATGGGTCGCTCTGGATGTGTTTTGATTATTGGCAGCTTAACAAAGTCACCATCAAGAATAAATATCCTTTGCCTCGAATAGATGATTTGTTCGACCAATTGCAAGATGCAAGGTTCTTCTCCAAAATTGATCTACGGTCCAGGTATCACCAATTGAGGATCAAAGAGCAGGATATTCCTAAGACCACTTTTAGAACTTGCTATGGTCACTTCAAATTCTTGGTCATGTCTTTTGGGCTAACCAACACCCCGGCAGCTTTCATGGATCTTATGAATCAGGTCTTCAAGCCATTTCTAGACTCCTTCGTGATTGTTTTCATTGATGACATCCTTGTTTATTCACGGAGCTGGGAGGACCATGCCGATCACCTTAGGGTAGTTGTGCAGACTCTTCATCAGCACCAGTTGTATGCTAAATTTTTGAAATGTCAATTTTTGTTGGAGTCTGTTACCTTTCTGGGTCATGTTGTTTCTAGTGAATGGGTTCAGGTGGATCCTCAGAAGAATGCAGTAGTGAAAGATTGGCCTGGACCCACGACCCCGACGGAGATCCGTAGCTTCTTGGGCTTAGCACGGTATTATGAGAGGTTTAAGGAGGGTTTCTCTACCCTCGCCTCCCATTGACTAAGTTGATGTAGAAAGCAGTTAAGTTCCAATGGTCCGACGCTTGTGAGAAGAGTTTTCAGGAATTGAAGTCGAGGTTGACCTCGACGCCGATATTGACCTTTCCAGAAGGCACAGAAGGATGTGTGGTTTATTATGATGCCTCCAGGGTTGGTTTGGGGTGTGTGTTGATGCAACGTGGGAAGGTATAGTGTATGCTTCAAGGAAACTCAAGAATCACAAGAAGAATTATCTGATACATGATTTGGAGCTTGCGACAGTTGTGTTTGCCTTGAAAATATGGCGGCATTATCTTTATGGGGTCCATGTGGATGTGTTCTCAAACCAGAAGAGTCTCCAATATTTGTTCAAGCAGAATGAGTTGAATTTAAGGCAACAATGGTGGTTAGCATTACCCAAGGATTATGACATGAACATTTTGTACCATCCAGGAAGGCGAATGTAATGGCAGACGCTCTCACTCGGAAGTCTATAGGCGATTTGCCTCATTTGGGAGCGGATCAGAGGACCTTGGCTCGGGAGGTTTATCAATTGGCTAGTTTGGGAGTTTGTATTTCGACCTCAGATGAGGGGAATGTTATGGTGCATAATAGAGCAGAATCGTCACTTGTAGCGGAAGTCAAGGAAAAGCATTTTATTGATCCAACATTGGCATAGGCGAGGGAGGCAGTTTTGAATAACAAGACTTCGGCATTTTCGCTTGGCGGTGATGATGGTGTATTGCGATGTCAAGGTAGGCTATATGTTCCAGATATGGGTAATCGTCGGGAGAGGGTAATGTTGGAGGCTCATAATTCCAGGTATTTTGTGCACCCATGCTTTATGAAAATGTATCATGATCTCAAGGAAATTTATTGGTGGAAAGATATGAAGAGGGGTGTGGCTGACTTTGTATCTAAATTTCCAAATTGTCAGCAAGTAAAAGCTGAGCATCAACGACCCGGTGAGTTAACTCAGCTTATGGAAATACCAATGTGGAAATGGGAGATTGTCAACATGGATTTTGTGGTAGGATTACCTCGCACTCAGCACAAGTTCGACTCAATTTGGGTAATAGAGGATCGACTCACGAAATCAGCTCACTTCTTACCAGTCAAGTCCATCGATACTATCGAACAGTATGCTCAATTGTATATCAAGGATATAGTAAGGCTTTATGGCACTCTACTTTCTATTATCTCAAATCGAGGGGCCCAGTTCACAGCTAATTTTTGGAAGAACTTTCAGCAACGTCTGGGTAAGAACTTTCAGCAACGTCTGGGTACTCAGGTGAATCTCAGCACGGCTTTCTATCCACAGACCGATGGTCAAGCAGAGTGGACTATTCAGACGATTGAAGATATGTTACGGGCTTGTGTCTTGGATTTCAAAGGTAATTGGGATGATCACTTGCCACTTATAGAATTTGCTTACAATAATAGCTTTCATGCTAGTATTCAGATGGCCCCATTTGGGGCATTGTATGGAAGGAGGTGTAGATCTTTGATTGGATGGCTCGAAGTGGGTGAAGCATAATTGATAAGGCCAGATCTCATGCACCAGGCTTTGGAAAAAGTTAAAATCATTCAGGGGAGGATGAAAACTGCTCATAGTCGCCAGAAATCCTATGCAGACATACGTCGAAGAGAATTGGAATTCCAAGTAGATGATTAGGTATTCTTGAGGGTATCTCCTATGAAGGGAGTCATGCAATTTGGAAGAAAGGGAAGTTGAGCCCTAGATATGTCAGGTCGTATCGGGTCGCGCAAAGGATAGGGCAAGTGGCTTATAGGCTGGAATTGACCCGTAAAATGTCACTAGTGCACCCGATGTTCCATGTGTCTATGTTAAAGAAAGTGGTTGGAGATCCATCCACCATCGTGCCAGTTGAGACTATCAAGGTTAATGAAGAATTATCGTATGAAGAAATTCTGGTTGCTATTCTTGATAGCCAAGTCCGTAAATTGAGAACAAGGAAATTGCTTCAGTTAAAGTATTATGGCAAAGTCAATGAGTCGAGGAAGCCACGTGGCAAGCGGAAAATGAAATGAAAGAAAGATATCCCCACCTGGTGATCATGTGAATTCTTATCTCTAAGCAAACTGATGTTGTGTTCAATTTGGTGCAAAGACACCCCATTTTCCCATAAATGCTTACTATAGTAACTCCTCAAGTTGTGCAAGAACTGTATATGTTGTGATTATTTGGGTCATGTCCAACCCCTTTTTGTACATGAAAGTTTTGTAAAAACTCATATGATAAGTGAACGATTAATGGTAGTGTAGATTCGTAATGATTAATTGAAATACATATAGTGTATTGGAGTGGTTGAAGTGTATGGGACTCATTGAAGTGACCAAATTATATGCAAGAATGTGACAAGTGATTGAATATTGGCAAATGTCTAGGTAATGAATTGCATACCAGTTGTAGGGATAACAGGAATTGTGTAATGATTCTTGGAAATATGTTTCGGGGGCTCTTTGACAGGTAGATAAGTCTAATTACAGAGGAGTCTAGCAAAATTTCAAAAATATGGGAGTTAAAAATTGGGAGTTTGCATATCATGTTTTAAAAACCAATTGATTTCCAAAATCCTCTTTTGAGGAAGAATGATTTTAAGTGGGGGAGGATGTAAAGACCCATTAAAATTTCTTGCTTAAAATAATGTCGGTCAGGTCCATGTGTTGTTATAACTGTACCCCCCTCCCCCTCGAATTTGAAAGATAAAATTTTCCATAAATTGGGAGTTATGCGATGCACGATGAGATTGCATAACAAGTATGCGGACCGTATAATGGTCGCATACCAGGGCAGGCTACTATCCAATTAGAGGACAACTATGCGGTCCAGAATGCGATTGCATTTTTGTTATACGGACCGCATAGTTATCGCATTTTGCCCATTGACTTTTGGTGATGGAGGTTATGCAACGCACAATGCGATAGCATAACGTGTATGCAGACCGCATAATGGTCGCATACCTGCTCGAGGTGTTTTAATTTTTGCCTATTTTTTGAATTTTTCAACCCGGGCCCTTCTTCAATAAAACACCCCAAACTTTCATTTTAACCCATTTTCTAAACAAAACTAGAGAGAGGGAAGAGATGATTCTTGAGAGAGAAAGTCTCGCCTCTATTGGTTTGATTTTTTAAAGTCACCCAGACCTGGAAATTTCGAGTAATTATCTTCATCTTCGTTCTTGAAGGTAAAATCCCCAATCATTTTTCATTGGCTTTCAGATTAAACCAAAAGGGGGTTCTTATGAATTGATTCTTGAAAATATAAGTTGAAATGTACATGCATGTTTTTTAATACCTAAAATCTAGTAAGAGTAACTGGGTAGGAGTAATTGCAAAAAGGAGGAGTTGATAATCTAAATGAGTTCGGGTTGTATTTGTGAATTTTTATTCTAAGATATATATGTATGTATGTATGTGTGTGTGTGTATATATATATATATGTATATATATATTAACTTGTGAACTAGATTGACGCTACTCGAGAGTTGGTGAATTGAGAGTAGGAGTTAAAAAGAAAATTTGGTTCCAGGTATGTATGGCTAACTTTAACTCTTGTAGAATCCCCTTGTTGTGGCGACCATATGGTATGTGTACCTTATGCAAAAATATGTGTATTGATTGTCTTAGTTGATTTCCACATAACCGTGTTATGTGATTGTGAAAAGTGATTTGATGCGCCTACCTTAATATGAGCAAAGCTTGTAAATGCTTGAGGATGTCCACATGGAAATATGTGTTAACGAAAGAAAGAATGTTAATGTGTCCAAATGTGAGAATGTGCATAATGGCTAGAAACCCTGCATGGTAAGTAATGAAAGAGGATATTGTGAAATGACGTAAATGAGTCAAACAATTACGACAACATCTTGTACATGAATTACTGCTTAGTGACAGTTATGGTGCCTTAGGCCCAAATGTTGAATTGTTGATATGAACTTGTACTTCCTTGAAATGATGATTCTTGTGAAGTGTTGTTTGTGGTTGTGACTGAAGAATGTGAATGTCAGGAGGGATTGGGTTGCACGCCGTAACACGAAGTTATAAGGTTTGGGTCGTGGTGATAAGGGTGGCCGAGGTAATAAGGGTGGAAAAGTGATCATAATCACTATTGAAATGAAAATATATGAAACTATTGAGTATGAAATGATGTTGAAAGGGGAAACAGGGAGATTGTGAAACTTGTTGGCCTTGGTTGTTCCTTTCAGGTGCATTGATTTTTTATTCTATTATTGTTCATTATTTGTGTATTGATTGATTTTACTTGGGGTAAGTTTTGTTCATACATACCAGTACAATTCAAATGTACTGACGTCCATTTTTCCAGGGGGCGCTACATTTTTGTTATGATTGTAGGTGGTTCAATAGTAGGTACTCCAGTCCACCAACAGTAGCACCTCCTCCACTTTCCGTCAGCTATAGTGGTGGGCCCCTTTCCTCTTGGGCCTGTGCGTTGTTCATTCCGCTTTTCTTCCCAGAGTCTTATTTTGGTATTTGTGTAAGGTATAGCCAGAGCCTTTTTACCGGGAAGTTTTGTAAAACTCTTTCATATCCCTAGAGGCTCCGTAGACAGGAAGCGTGGGTTATGTACTTATGTATCTGGGCAGTATAACTTGTAGATCACGTAAAGTAATCATGTATGTTATTATATCTCGTAAGAATGTATTTAATTATTAATGACTATTTCACTTGAATAATGAGTATTGAAATCACGTGGTACCGCGTGGATAGGAAAGGCACCTAGGTCCGCTTGATTGGGGCTACCCGGTTGAGCATCGGTCATGTCCCTCGGTTTTGGGGCGTGACACATGGTCTCCTAAGAATCATTTTGTAAGCTATCTCCATGTCTACCACATGAAAATTTGAATCTTTGATAACACTTTTTGTGAATGTAGTGAGTGTTACCTCTCCTTTTGTCACGACGCTACAATTGTCAAATCCAGAAAAAGTATGCGCCTTTGGTACTAATTTATCTTCAGCTTGCATCGCGTGTAATACTCTTAGCAGAATAATGTTCATGGAACTACCTGGATCAATCAAAACTCATTTCACATTAGTATCATGTACAAGTAGAGATATTACAAGTGCATTGTTTTGTGGAGTTATTACGCCATTTGTATCTGCATCATCGAACATAATACTTTCTACCTCTAAGACATGCCTCACTCGCTTCCCGTGGGTAATTGTGACTTTGGAAGCTTTATTGGTTGTTGCATACGTCACCCGTTGATTTTTTCACCTCCACTTATAAGAGTGACGGTTCTTTTGGGAGAAGGTGGTATAGGGGGCTCCTGTCTATTCTGCATATATGCTTGCTTACCTTTCTCACTAAATAATTTGGTTAGATACCCTTGCTTCAATAGATGATCAACGTCTCCTTGTAACAATCTACAATCCGTCGTTTTGTGACCATGATAGTTATGAAATTCGCACCAATGATTAGGATTATGTCTGTTTTGATTTGATCTTATTTCTTTTGACCACCGTACCTTATCTCTCATGCTTCTTAAAATAGCTACAAGCTCCGAAGTGCTTACATTGAAATTATAACCACCAAATCGTGCCTTTAGGTTCTTATCATCATCCCGTGACTCTTTCGTGTTTCAATCATTCCCAAACCATGATGATGAACCCGACTCTCTATTCCTCGATCTATGATAGAACCTTGAATTATCATATTTTGATCGTGAGTCTTTTCCAACTGGGCCCATATATGGTTTGTACCTATTTTTACCGAACCTTTTTTCTGTTTCCGCCCGTCTTGAATTCACTTTTCCTCTTTTTGAGATCGTAAGATAATATCTTCTTCGATCCTTAACTTTATATTATACTTGTTGTAAATGTCATTCTATGTTGTTGCGGGGAATTCACGAAGACTTTCCTTGAGTCACCTTGTGGCTTCTGAGCTTTTTTTCATTCAAATTACTAGTGAAAGCCATAGATGCCCAATTATCTTGTACACGTGGAAGCGTCATTTTTTCACGTTCGAACCTATCCAAGAACTTTATGAGCAACTCAAAATCCCCTTGTTTAATTTTGAAAATATCCTCCATCCTCTTTTCGACTTTTTGAGCTCCTGAATGTGCTTTGATAAATGTATCTGCAAGCTCAGCAAAAGAATTTATGGAATTTTTGGGTAAAAGAGAATACCATATTAATGCTCCCTTAATGAGTGTTTCATTAAATATTTTTACCAGTACTTATTCAATTTCTTGTTTGGTCAGGTCATTGCCTTTTCAATTGTGAATGCAGCCACGTGGTCTTCTGGATCAGTTATTCCATCGTATTTGTGTATATCAGGCATTTTGAATTTCTTTGGAATAAGGAGGGGAGGATCAGCGCTTGGCTTCCAAGGTTTCTGTGAATATTTGTCCATATTTATTCCTTTGATTATAGGCGGTACTCCAGGTATTTGCTCTATGCGGTCACTTTCCTCCTTTAGCTGTTTCTGAAATGTTAGAACTAAATTTTGTAAATCAGAATTAACTAAGTTACCTGGTTCTCCATCTCGTGATTCATTGGGGATTCCACCACTACTAGAATTAACAAGCCCTGAACAAGGGTTTTCCAAAGTGTTGGTTTTTGGAATTGGTGATGATGGTGCCACATGTAACTGGCTAGCAAAGGCCTCAAGAGCTTTATTGACCTGTTGAGCTATCAACTTCTGCAAAGCTTCATTGATAGCTTCATTGTTGTTAAATTGAGCATTTGCGTTTGAATGAGATCCATCAGGAGTTCCTTCTCGAGACCGCCGAAGCGAGCTTTATGGAGAAGGGATCGAAGTATGAACATCTCGTGAGTCCCCCTAGAAGTTGATGGTTTCCTTGGTTTCTTGGGTGTTATCGTTAACATTTGACATGATTGTGAATGCAACAAAAAGACCAGGTTAAGAAAGAATCGATTATCGTATTTCCATAACGGAACTAATTTGTTTAACCAAAAAATGAAATTTCGGTTAAAGCTTTAATTTAGAAGAACTCGGGTTACTGATAATCAAAGAACGAATAATGGAAAATCATTTTGCCAGTAATAAGATAATTAGAAGAAATCAAAGTAAACCAATATATTCATATAACATTTCATGTTTTACAAATGACTCATCTAATCCTTTTTATAGTTATCTCTAAGATATACGTTTTGCCTTTGTCATAATTGAGTTATTATGGACAACTAAAGGCACTAAATGCTATGTTACACAATCATTGTAATTTAATACAGATTCTCTAACGTTTCCAATATTTAATGCTCATTAAATATTGCATCTATACTTCCTTAGGTTCATTCTCCTAAATTCTTCGATTTAAATAGATACGAGTGTCAAGTCTACTCGTGTCTATGCTCGTGCCGGTGCTCATGCTTATGCTCGTATCTGTTGCAACTCGTGCCTCTTTACTAATAATCATTCTTTGATCAACTTTCATATCATAACGTGTTATGTAAGATATATGGATTTATATCTAGATATATGGACTTATATCTACACACATATGAACAATATATGGATAAATTATATGTTATGTGCTATCTTTTGGTTTGGCATAAATAAGTGGTCTTATGGACATAAGGTTAAGGGGGCCAATATATTGTCATATAAAGTGTAGGACTAATGTGTAGATACCCAAAAGGGTAACCTTAGTTGATGATGGGCTAACTAAGGTTACATATATGTAACCATGGTTACATGCTTGTGACTCTTGAGTTATGTAACTCTTGTGACTCTTGGGTTATGTAACTCATTTGTTATTAAGTGGGGGTTATGGTTCCCACATTAGTGCAAGACAAGACTCTTCTTCCTCCCATTGAATCAAGAGCCAAACACTCCATTGTTGTCTTGCAAATATTGTGGAAAACCATATACCTATTTGATCATTGTCATAACATTATTATTGTGAACAATTCACATATTGTTTAAGGTTTGTTTCTTGCATACTTGTGGATACATATACAACTTCAAGACATTCTTGAAGGAAGGCTAAAGGAGCAAACTTCATAAAAGACATAAGGACAATCATCAAAGGAGGTTCAACAATTTCCACATATGAATTCAGGTTAGCTTCCGCTCATGTAGTTTAATTCTGGATTATTCAATATGAAGGTTGTTGTCTTTAGTAGGAATCATAATCCTAACAATTGGTATCAGAGCCACCTTCATTTTTGGATAATTTGGAAGTTCATATGGTTCATGTTATGTTAGGATTCATGTTTAAGTTTAATTAGAATTTTGTTTATGAAATTCTTCCATGAAATAGCATGATCTTATGAATGTTATGTTTTGATGTAATTTTGATGTTTTAATATCATGTTAAAACATTGTATATAGCATGATTTTAGTTGGTAAACAACATGTTTTCATGTTTAAGATTCATGTTGAAAATCATGTTTTATTCAGAAATTTTTTTTTTTGGTCACTGCCTAAAGATAATCGATTGTTTTCTTAAACAATCGATTATCCCTCAAGTTTAAAATGCTGGCAGTTTTTTGGAACACCAGAATAATCGATTGTATAAACTATACAATCGATTATTCTGGTCCAGTGAGTTGAAACGTTTTTTTTATATACCATATCGATTATCTATTGTAGACAATCGATTATGTTGGTCCAGTAACTTAAAAAAAATTTCTTAAAACCAGCATAATCGATTATATGGTTTATATAATCGATTATATTGGTCCAGTAGCTGGAAAAAAAAATTATGCCAAAGATAATCGATTGTCTATTGCATATAATCGATTATTTTTGTCCAGTAAGGTTAAAAACGTTTCAAATCTCTTAGGTTTCAGTTTTTAATTGATATGTCAATTATTATAAAGTTTTTATTAATGTATTATACATTAATATTTCAGTTTTGAATGTTAATTGTTTAAAGTCCATCAATTCTAATAATATATGGAATTGTCCTATCAAGTAAACAACAATTAATATTCAAGTGTTACATATCAAAATATGTAACATATTAAGTTGAGATTCATAATATGGCTTAAGGAACTAAAGTTTATAGCAACTAATATTTTAATTATTCAATTGAAGTATTAAGTTGCCAAAGTAACCTCTATTGTGTAGATTGATTAATCTTATAATATAAGATGACTGTGGATGTTAGTCTTCCATGCGTTTAACACCGGCCCAAAGGAAGGTGTTATTTGGCAGGAATTCGAACATGCTTGTGGTGGTAAATATGAGACAATTATTTGGTTTTCCATGTGAATATTAAATCGGCCCAAAGGAAGGTTTAATATTTGACAGGAGTTTATTGTCTATATTTGATCACTACGCCAAGAGTACCACTTACAAGTTGTTTTTCTGTCCAAAGACTAAAATCAATGTTGTGCTAGGTATCTTGTAATGGGAAATGCCTAATTTTGAATCTATAAAGTTTAAGTTCAAGTATTTGTAAGCATGTATTCAGTAATCCTTTTGTTCTATTTTCAGTAAATTCTTCTGCTTCTACGATCTCTGCCAACATCAGTAGCATCCCTGTGCTTAACGGCACAAACTTTAAGGAATGGAAAGAGAACGTCATGATCGTTCTCGGTTGCATGGATCTTGACCTTGCTCTTCGGACAGAGCAACCTACTCCTCTTGAGGATCCATCCTCTCCTGATGAAAGGAGGGCGATGGAGAAATGGGAACGCTTGAATCGCATGAGTCTAATTATCATGAAGCGTGCAATTCCAGAATCATTCAGGGGCACTATGAATGATGAACCTAATGCCAAAGTTTTCCTTGAAAACCTTGAAAAGCGTTTATGCAAAACGAAAAGGCGGAAACAAGTATAGTATTGAGTAAACTTGTTTCCATGAGGTATAAGGGCAAGGGAAACATTCGGGAGTACATTTTGGAAATGTCTCATCTTGCTTCGAAACTTAAGTCACTCAAGCTGGATTTACCTGAGGAACTGCTTGTGTACTTTGTTTTGATATCTCTTCCTGCACACTTTAATCCGTTTAAGGTCAGTTACAACTGCCTGAAGGAGAAATGGACTCTCAATGAGCTCATTTCACATTGTGTGCAAGAAGAGGAAAGGATAAAGCAAGATAAGACTGAAAGTGCTCATTTGGCATCCTCTTCTAAAGATAATAAGAAGAGGAAAGGTTAGGAAGTTGCGGTTGCAAAGCCCAAGAATAAGCAACATAAGGAACCTAAGGTTGAATCTTCATACTCAGGTTGCTTTTTCTGTAAGGGGACTAATCATGTGAAGAAGGATTGTACTAAGTACCACGCTTGGCGTGCGAAAAAAGGTACATTTCTTTCTCTTGTTTGTTCTAAAGTTAATTTAATTTCGGTACCTAAGGATACTTGGTGGGTAGATTCTGCTGCTACTACTCACATAAGTATATCTATGCAGGGTTGCCTGAACAGCCGAAAACAAAATGATGGTGAAAGATACATCTATGTGGGTGACGGCAAGAAGGTGCCAGTTAAAGCTATTGGCAAATTTAGGCTGTTGTTTAAGACCGATTTTCATTTAGATTTGGATGAGACTTTTGTTGTACCGTCTTTTAGACGGAATTTAATTTCAGTTCCCAAATTGGACATATCCGGTTATACATGTTCTTTTGGTGATAATAAAGTTAGTCTCTTTCAGAATTCAAATCTTATTGGCACTGGTCTTTTATCAACATTTGATAGCTTATATTTGGTTGATACAATAACTTCAAATAATGAAACCTTGCATACAAGTTTAAGTGGTACCAAAAGAAAATTAACTAATGAGAATTCTATGTCACTCTGGCACAAACGTTTGGGTCTCATATCAATTTAAAGAATTCAGAAACTCGTGTCAGATGGAATTCTTGATTCTCTTGATTCCTCAAATTCGAAAATTTGTGTTGAGTGTATCAAGGGAAAACAAACAAACAAGACTAGATTAGGTGCTAAGAGAGCTTCGGACGTCTTAGAATTGATACATACGGATATTTGTGGGCCATTTCCTACTCCTTGTCGGAATGGTCAACAATACTTTATCACATTCATAGACGATTACTCTCGTTATGGGTACCTATATCTTATTCACGAAAATTCCCAATCCATAGACGTGTTCAAATCATTTAAGGCTGAAGTTGAAAATAAACTAAGCAAAAGAATTAAATCCGTTAGATCTGACCGTGGTGATGAATACTATGGTCGATATGATGGTTCAGGTGAACAACGTCCAGGGCCTTTTGCTAAATTCCTAGATGAGTGTGGGATCGTCCTTCAGTATACTATGCCAGGAAGTCCTACGATGAATGGTGTAGCTGAGAGGCGAAATCGGACCCTTAAGGATATGGTAAGAAGTATGATTTCTCGTACTACTCTGCCAGACTCACTCTGGGATGAAGCATTAAAAACCGCAGCTTATATTCTTAATAGAGTTCCAACTAAAGCTACAATCAACACCCCATATGAACTTTGGACTGGGCATAAACCCAGTATTAGGCATTTACACATTTGGGGTTGTCCAGCTGAGGCAAGGCCTTATAGGCCGAATGAAAAGAAACTGGATGCTAAGACGGTTAGTAGCTATTTTTTGGATACTCTGAAAAATCCAGGGGTTTTAAATTTTATGATCCCACATCACGAACTATTTTTGAGACGGGTAATGCTAGGTTCTTTGAGGATATTGAGTTTGGGGGGTGGGGAGATAAAGTTGTTAGAGATTTTGTCTTTGAGGAAGAACATGTGTCTTTCCCTCAAATTGTTGATCTTGGTCTTCCTGACTCGGATCACACAACTCCGGTTCAAGACAATCTCGAAAATCTCCCCCATCAGGATCCTGATATAACAAATAAAAATCAAACTCAACAACCTCAAGTAACTGAAATGCCATTAAGGAGATCCACTAGAGAGAGGAGAAATGCAATTTCGGATGATTATGTTGTATTTCTCCAAGAACAAGAAAGTGATATTGGACTTGAGGAAGATGATCCAATCAACTTCCGTCAAGTCATTAAGTGTTCTAACTCTCAAAAGTGGATTGATGCCATGAATGATGAGATGAAGTCTATGAGCGATAATGACGTTTGGGAGCTTGTTACATTGCCCGAAGGTATTAAACCTATTGGTTGTAAATGGATTTTTAAAACCAAAAGGAATTCAGGGGGCAATGTTATTAAGCATAAAGCTCGTCTTGTCGCAAAAGGCTACACTCAGAAGGAGGGCATTGATTATGAAGAGACTTTCTCTCCAGTTTCATCGAAAGACTCTTTCAGGACTATAATGGCATTAGTAGCACATTTTGATCTTCAGCTTCATCAAATGGATGTTAAGACAGCGTTTCTCAATGGTGACATTGAGGAAACAATTTATATGGTGCAACCTGAAAACTTTGTTTCGGGAGACTCAAAGAATAGGGTTTGCAAATTAAAGAAATCCATCTATGGGCTCAAGCAAGCTTCTCGTCAATGGTATTATAAATTTCATGCAGTCATTACATCTTTTGGTTTTGAACCGAATATCGCTGATGACTGTATATACCATAAGTTCAGTGGGAGTAAGTATATTTTTCTGGTTTTATATGTCGATGACATACTGCTTGCCTGTAACGATATAGCATTATTACTTGAAACTAAGAAATTTCTTTCAAAGAAATTTGAAATTAAAGATCTTGGTGAAGCTTCTTTTGTATTAGGAATTCAGATAATACGAGATCGCTCAAAAGGTGTTCTCGGTCTGTCACAAAAGGGCTATATCGATAAGGTTCTGAAAAAATTTGGCATGCAGGATTGTAAACCAGGCAACACCCCTGTTGCTAAGGGAGACAAGTTTAGTCTCAAACAGTGCCCAAATAATAATTATGAAATTTCAGAAATGCAGAAGACGCCATATGCTTCGGCGGTAGGTAGTCTGATGTATGCTCAGGTATGTACTGTTGGGATGTTAGGCAGATATCTAAGCAATCCGGAAATGGACCATTGGTTGGCAGCCAAAAGGATCATAAGGTATTTACAGAGAACAAAGGATAACATGCTTACATATCGGAATTCGGACCAGCTTGAGATCATCGGGTATACCGACTACGGTTTTGCCACTTAGTCTAATAACAACAACAGTAATTTGACGAAAGCAAAACATAAGGACGTCAAATTTCGGATTGTTAAAGAAAGAGTACAAAATGGACAATTGTGCATTGAGTACATAAGTACAAACTCCATGCTTGCGGATCCGCTCACTAAGGGATTGACACCAAAAGTATTTCATGGCATATTGCTTGTATGGGTGTCAAATCAGATAAGGATTATGTATATTAGTGGGAGTTTGTATTGCACATTTATTTATTGTTCATTATATTCAGAAATTCAGTAATTCGGTTATATCTGCGCAGATATTCAGTTTTAAAGTTTTTGTACTCTTACAGTTTATGTTTGATCTCAATAAAGAGAACCAGTTGGAAATAGACATTTTATTGACCACACTTTATGTTATTTCTATGCTACATACCTACACTTGATCCATGTCGTTGGTTATATTGATATACGTGAGCTATGATTGGTTCTAGTTACGAATGAGTAACGACGAGCACTTAGTTCCTATGTTGGTATGATTGATGGACCGGATTGTTCATGACAATTTTATTGTGATAGCAATTTTGAGCTCCTAAGGTTATTTTGTAACATATAATGCTAAGGTTTGTACATATGTATGTGTATCTCGTCCAAGTGGGAGATTGTAAGATATATGGATTTATATCTAGATATATGGACTTATATCTACACACATATGAACAATATATGGATAAATTATATGTTATGTGCTATCTTTTGGTTTGGCCTAAATAAGTGGTCTTATGGACATAAGGTTAAAGGGGCCAATATATTGTCATATAAAGTGTAGGGCTAATGTGTAGATACCCAAAAGGGTAACCTTAGTTGATGATGGGCTAACTAAGGTTACATATATGTAACCATGGTTACATGCTTGTGACTCTTGAGTTATGTAACTCTTGTGACTCTTGGGTTATGTAACTCATTTGTTATTAAGTGGGGGTTATGATTCCCACATTAGTGCAAGACAAGACTCTTCTTCCTCCCATTGAATCAAGAGCCAAACACTCCATTGTTGTCTTGCAAATATTGTGGAAAACCATATACCTATTTGATCATTGTCATAACATTATTATTGTGAACAATTCACATATTGTTTAAGGTTTGTTTCTTGCATACTTGTGGATACATATACAACTTCAAGACATTCTTGAAGGAAGGCTAAAGGAGCAAACTTCATAAAAGACATAAGGACAATCATCAAAGGAGGTTCAACAATTTCCACATATGAATTCAGGTTAGCTTCCGCTCATGTAGTTTAATTCCGGATTATTCAATATGAAGGTTGTTATCTTTAGTAGGAATCATAATCCTAACATGTTATCCTTCTATCTCGTCGATATGTGTAAACTCAATTTTTCCTGAGACTCGTTCAAACAAATTTAAAGTCTGCAAAATATATGGCAGACTTAAAATTTTGCCGAGTAGACCGAAGTATATAGCAACGTTCAAATCATACAAGAGTTGTGGTTTTATATAAGACATGGTCCATATTGGACCACGTGTAGCAGCAAAAATTATAGAGAAATTTTCCACTCAAAAAGTGACGTTTGAGCTACCTTCAAACTAGTATTAAATTCCCTCACGTGAATATTGCTCACATATGGACTGAACCATGTAACATAAAATACTAAAAATTATAATAAGTGAAATTAGTACTCTGAAATAAAAAATTATGAATATTGTTTGATTATAAATTATCTTATTAAAGATTGTACTAATAATTTAAAATTAAATTATTTTGTGATATAACGACGTATGTAATATAAAATGTGAACAAGGGAATGCTAGTATTAAAGTTGTTCCCTTCTCCCAACCACAAGCAATGAGGATATTTTTTGTTGATTCTCTCTCTAATAAGTTTCTGCAAAAACGTACAAACATAATCATAAATCAAATTACTTAAAACCCCAAAAAAATGTTTGATTTCTCCTTACTCGCCTTGAGATTGCATTAAGAAAACTTATTCCAAAAATATATTGTAACAACATTATTCCTTCTTTGGTCATTCTCTATATATTTATATATACAATTATACCTCTCTATACTTTACAATATTCACAATAAAACTTAAGTTTTTTTGGAAATCAATTTTCATATTATGTTATACGATGTGTTCTTTATAACAATCTTTTACTATTATAGTCAAAAAATATCGAAATAAACAAGACTACTATAAAATTGTTTGATTGCATTTGTATAATTATTTGTAGAAAGATTGCACTATATATAATTCATTGTGTACATAAAATGTCTTTAACCAACTAAAAAAAATAAAAAAAATTTCATAAAGCACTATCTTTTAGTAGTAATTAGTCATCTATATATATCATTTGCTATATTATGAATTATAGATACATTTTATGTGGCTATAAGATGTATTTGATGTATTTAAGTTCTTATATTCATGAATACAGTAGCAAAAATAGGCGTGAATTAGGGAAGTCCAGCTAATTAGTTGTTGTATTCGAGTGTATTCGACTGTATTTATGGAGTGAAACATGGGAACATGCGATTGCAGCTGGACAGATTAATGTATCTGACGAGATTATATTATTTTTAAAACGGAAAGTGAATCAACTAACATAATAGATTCATAACTCAACAAACTCAATTATTACACACAAATTTTATATTTTCAGATATAAAAAAGATTCTCAACCGAAAAATACGCTTAAAACATAGCAATCTTCAGAGAAATTATATAATACATATGAATATATAAATTATATTGATTAAAAAAATTATGAATACATTTATGGCATATAGCGAGACAATGAATACAATGAAATACATAGAATACAATTGGATACATTGAAATACAATGAGAAAAAAAGATGGTGAATACAATGAAATACATGAAATACAACGAGATACATTGAATTACAATGGGAAAAAAAAAGACAATGAATACAATGAGATACATGAGAATACATTAAATATATTAACAGAAAATCAAGTTGCGCAGCCCCAAACTCCATCGTCTTTATTCAAGAACAAATCAATAAATTATATGTCAGCAGCTGATGTTCAAGAAACAATTTAATGTCGGCAGCTGCTATTGTTGGTGAGAATTTTGAACATAACAATCTTCAAGAATAATGCATTATTATAATGGGAGGAACAGAGAAAAGGAGGGAGGAGAAAATCAATTTTATTGGCATAAAAATTGTTGGCGAGAATCTTGAACATAGCAATCTTCAAAATGAGGCATGTTTCCTTGATTTGTAGATAACAGTAGTGAAGAAAGCCCAAGTTGAACACGAATACCTTGAGGCATGAAATGACGTCGTAATTAACTGTTACAGAATGATAGCGACCTCCGGCAGCTGGTCTTTCAGATCTCCGCATTCACGTGTATGATCTTTTTTGCATTTGCGTTCTTGAAAAAATAGAGAAATACGAGAAGAGAAAAAGGCAAAAGCACCGTTTTTGATAATGAGTAAGAGGAATTTTGAGATTGTACATTGTATTTTTGCGAATTGGAGGGAAAAAATGGGATGTATCAAAGTAAAAAGAAAAAAAAATAGTGTAACTGATTAGTGTATTTAGTGACTTAGGATTAGGAGGTAACTAGAATTAACTATTTTGATATAAACCTTAAAAAGTATCTATAGAATATAGTTTTTTAAATAGTATTTATTTAAAATAATTAAAGTATTAACCTTTACTATAAGAGGTAAAAATTCCAAAAATATATACAACGTTCTCACACTTAGCCTAAAAAAACAAGAATGAAATCATACATAACGAGATTTGAATCAAAACTAATTAATAGATTAATTTCTTTGGATTTAACTTACACACATTGACAATTAGTATTATCTTACAATATTAATGTGTTGTAATGTGTTAACTTTGTTACAAAACTTAGTTCAAAGTAATAAACAAAAAGATAGACAACAAAGTAGAGAGAAAGAGAGAAGAGAATATATTTTTTCCATGTATCCAAGTATATTACAAAATGATTTCTCATCCTTTATTTATAGTACTACATAGAGGTATACTAAAAGAATTCCATAAATATGTCATTAAGCTTTTGAGATCATGGAGGAAGATCATAGGGGAGATCATGGAGGTGTGGGAGTTACAACCATAAGTATTGGAGTAGTGGGAGTTATGGAGAAGAGTAGTGGGAGTAACTTCTTTAGGAGTTATAGACATCCACTACAAAGTATAATATTTCATAACACTCCCCCTTGGATGTCTATAGATAATGTGCCTCGTTAAAACCTTAACTAAAATAAAACCCAATGGGAAAAAATTCTAGAAAAGAAAAAAGAGTACACATATCTAACAAAATGCATTTTTTGTTGCCTCGTTAAAAACCTTGCAAGGAAAACCCAGTGGAACAAAACCTTGTAAGGGAAAAAGAACGCAACGCGCATTAACTCCCCCTGAAAAGAGCATCAATTCACATTCTTGAGCCTTCGCATTCCAATCTTGTGCACCATCTTCAAGAGATTGTTGGTAGAGATTTGATAAATAAATCAGCCATATTAACTATAATGAATATTTGCACCTTGAAATCATAACTCGTGGTAGATATATAATGTTTTCACAAATATCGTGGAATGGCTCTTCAATATCTCCATAAATGTATAATCGCTATCATATTATCATGCTTATAGTTATAGCAAGATACATTTGTGCATAAATTGCATTGAGGAAGTGGTACCTCAAGATCAAAAATTATAGATGCTTCAAGCAATTTAAATCCTTTATGGATTGTCATATAAGTTTAGTCATATAAGCCATATTATGGACTTTAGATGCATATCAAGTTTTCATGTCATGCTAGACATATAAGATATCGAAAACTGATTACACATACCATTGACTTTATACTTTCAAGTATTCAAACTACATGTCCAAAACTACATGTCTTTCATATGGAATCAATTCTACTTGAATTGTATCTCTTCCATTTGGCCAATATTTTTGTTTGTATTCGACAAATTTAAGATCCTCATCGATATTTAGCGCTATCATAGATGTCGTCGATGAACATTTTATATCGGTTCCAGTAAATTTTCATAAAGACATGACATGGAGATCTCTTCATTCATATATTCAGGTACCTGAATCTCTCATGAGATTTTATGAAATGCTATGTCATGTGATCTTCTAGATCACTTGCCTCCTTATTATGATCACTTTGATCATTTGCTCATCTTCTTTATTAAGAAGTTCTTTTTGAAGCCGATTTGTCTATACGTTTTAAGCGTATCAAAGACTTTGTCCTTCTAGGACTTAATATGAGCATTTGCAGTGAGAATATAGTTACTTTCTTTGGGTCAGCAAATGCGTATGGCATGCTTTGCAATATGTTGCAATTGAATTATCTTTTTATGAACTTCAAGTTCATATTATGATATTTGAGGATCTATGTATACAAATGATAATTCGTTCCATGTAACTTTTTCTCAAGTGTTTATCATGTCTCCTCCTCATGATAGAAAAACTAACTTGTTTCCTCAACTCTGGGAAATCATCTTTGTGCATTATCATGTTAATATACACTGCACATCAATAATAATAAGATGAAATTATTTGGTTCCTGACCCTGAACCACTTGTGAGGGGAGAATATAATATACTCTCGTGTATAACGTATATCAAATTGATATAGATAACTTTGTTCTCATAAGTGGAGGCACTCAATAAATTATTTTGCTAAACCAACTATGATGTAAACCAACTTATCAAGATGAACTATCTTGAATAGAAAATCTGGAAATTATGCTCGAAATTAGATTACTGAGCAAGTTACCTCGCAAGCACCGCCCAGGTTGCAGGTTAATAATAATCGCACATGTAACCATATCATAGATGCATCATATGTGGTATACATGGCAGGTGAATGAGCCCATATTCACCTTTGATATTTCCAGAATTTATGGGATTCAACCCCAACTTTAGTTGGTCGATTAATTAATGAGAACAAGTAATATAAGAGAATTCGTAAAGAACTTTCTAGTTCTTTAATATTTACCCATGTGAATTCTCTATTATTGTTGCACATCATACTTAAATTGATATGGCTAACCCGAATGCCAATTGAATAAATTATCAATATTGATAAAATTCAAGTTTACATCATGACATGTGCAATTATTGATAAACTCTAAGTTTATTATGATATGGGTTTTTATATCAATAAACATCCACTTTATTGTGGCATTCTTTTGTTTGTATAGTACAAATTGGAGAATAAAGCTGGTAGCTTTTCACATGCATATTATCATGCTACAAGTTGTAGTAATAGAAGAAATCAAATCTTTCTTTTATTTATAGTCTCAATATAATCAATCGCTTCGCGTATACTTTGGAAACTGAATAAGTTTCTTTGAGACTTACTACAATACAATACCTTATTGGTAATCAATTGTGTTTCTCCAAAATAATATAATTGGCTCTTACAAAGTTCTCAATTAATTTGGTACTATCACATATTAATCAATATCCATACAGTGAATATTTCTTTTAAAGAGAAAGATGTACCATGGTCATGTCAAAATTATATGCAAGATATGTTGCTTGCGTTATTATTGTCCTTTAATAATCACATTGCCAAAATATTTTGGCGTACAATAGGTACGTGACCATTGACCATTCATGCCATAATAATGACATTATTTTCTTATATCATCTCAATCCTCCTTTTAGAGGTGAGTGTGGTATATTCAATACCAATAGCATGTTCATATTCTTTCAATAATGAATATGTATTCATAAATCAGATGTTGTCACATTCACACCATGAATGGACTATAATCATCTATATGTGCTATATAAAATCTCATGTCAAATCGATGACAGATATTAATTTCACAGAGTGAAGGATCATTTTGAGAATCCTTATTATTCTCATTATCACAATGATGACGATTATAATTTCGTCTATTGCCACGCCCACATCCATTGATACCTTCACGGTAATAATTTTGTCTTCTTTCAGATTTATCACATACTGCTATCACATTCTCTGCGGGGATATGTAATTTTGTTATCCTTTTCAAATCTGTAAATGTGTCTGGCATTTGATTTGCTATTCTTTGCAAATGAATAATCTTTTGCACCTCTTTTTCACAAATAGAGGCACGTGGATCAAGATGAGATAATGATGGATTTTTCCACAAAATTTTCCGTTTGGTTTCACCAACTTCTCCCCCTAATTTTGGGAAAAGTGTCTCATCGAATCGACAGTCTGCAAATCGTGCAGTGAACAAATCCCCTGTCAATGTTTCGAGGTAGCGAATAATGGAGGGCGATTCAAACCCAACATATATTCCTAACCTTCTTTGCGGACCCATTTTGGTGCGATATGGCGGTGCTACAGGCACATATACTGCGCATCAAAAAATTCTTAAATGGGATATATTAGGTTCATGACCCAAAACTAATTGCAATGGGGAATATTTGTGATAATTCGTCGGTCTGAGACGAACTAGCATTGTTGCATACAAAATGGCGTGACCCCAAACCGAAGTGGGCAGCCTCGTTTTCATGAGTAATGATCTTGCAATCAACTGCAGACGTTTAATTAAAGATTCTGCAATACCATTTTGAGTGTGAACATGAGCTACAGGATGTTCCACTTTTATCCCAATTGATAAGCAATAATCATTAAATGCTTGGGATGAAATCTCAGCAGCATTATCTAGTCTAATAGACTGAATTGGATTATCAGGAAATTGTGCTCGTAATCGAATTATTTGTGCCATTAATTTTGCAAACGCAAGGTTGCGTGATGACAATAGGCACACATGAGACCATCTAGAGGATGTGTCTATTAATACCATAAAATATCTAAAGGACCCACTAGGTGGGTGAATAGGTCCACAAATATCCCCTTGTATACGTTCCAAAAACGTAGGTGACTTAGTTCCAACCTTTGTTGGTGATGGTCTAATAATTAACTTGCCTTGATAACAAGAAGTGCAAGAAAATTCATTATTTAAAAGAATCTTTAAATTCTTTAATGGATGCCCATATGAGTTTTCTATAATCTGTCTCATCATAATTGATCCGGGATGTCCCAATCGATCATGCCAAAGTACAAAAGTATTGGAATCAGTAACCTTTTGGTTTACTGTGGAATGTGCCTCAATTGCACTAATTTTTGTCGAATACAGGCCACAAGATAAAGATGGGAACTTCTCAATAACCCTCTTTTGGCCAGAGACATTCTTTGTAATGATGAGGTATTCAAGATTATTCTCATCTATTGTCTCAATATGATATCCATTTTAACGAATACTTGCTTGATACTTGGCTTTACTAGCTTAAAGTCTTGGAGCCTCAGATGAGCCCAATCATATCGTGCTTGTGGCAAAGTGACCAACTTTAAGTTGTCATATCTCTCCTTTAAGCCATTCCACAAGATAAGTGGATCTTTGACTGTGAGATATTCAATTTTCAAACCTTCATCAAGGTGATGGCGCAAGAAAATCAAGGCCTTAGCACAGTCTTGGGTGGATGCATTATTTCTGTCTTTAATGGCGTCTCCAAGACCCATTGCATCCAAATGGATTTCAGCATCCAACACCCATGTCATGTAGTTCTTGCCGGAAATTTCAAGGGCAACAAACTTTCTTTTCATAATGTCAGACATAATTAAAACAAAATTAGGAGGAAAAAAGAATACCTTAATAATTAAAAAAAAAATACAAGAAAAATGGATTTGTCGACTATGGCCAGACATCTATATTGCCATATATTAACCCTTCCAAGTAGTATATAAGTAAGCATAATAATTATATACTTAGGAGTATGTATACCTTGGAATGATGAACCACTTACCAAAACAAGATAATCTATAGAATATTTTTCTCACCGTCCGTACAAAATCCAACATGCTTATGCATTGGAAGCTACCGTTTTCCTTGGCAATGGTAATACAAAAACAGATCATTTGTTGCGACACATTTCCTGAAAGATGAAAAGGATTGTCTAAGAAACAACCGTGCTGATAACGTGTTACAAAACTTAGCTCAAAGTAATAAACAAAAAGATAGACAACAAAGTAGAGAGAAAGAGAGAAGAGAATATATTTCTTCCATGTATCCAAGTGTATTACAAAATGATTTCTCATCCTCTATTTATAGTACTACATAGAGGTATACTAAAAGAATTCCATAAATATGTCATTAAGCTTTTGAGATCATGGAGGAAGATCATGGGGGAGATCATGGAGGTGTGGGAGTTACAACCATAAGTATTGGAGTAGTGGGAGTTATGGAGAAGAGTAGTGGGAGTAACTTCTTTAGGAGTTATAGACATTCACTACAAAGTATAATATTTCATAACAAACTTCTTATTTTCCGTGTTATTAATTTCATATATTATGATTAGAACCATAAAAGTATAAAGATTCTTTTTACGGAAGGTATAGAAATTAAATATACATCCTATAAACTCGAGAAATTTTATTGTGTATCATACCATTAACACTAATCGTATGAGACTCCTTTTTATCGCATAAATTTGTGGACCATAATCTTACACTTTTAAGTCCATAAAAATAAATTCACAAAACTGTAAGATAAAAAAATTATCTCATAAAGTTAATGTTAATTATATAAGACACAAAATATAAACTCCCAAACAAAGCCAAAAGTTTGACACCTTAAAGTTTAAAAACCTAGAAAGGTGGGTTAGCAAAAATTTGACTGGAACAAAGGCACATGGTAGGATTGGATTTTCATGCAAATATGGCCCAATTCGACCCACTATTTTAGTTAAAAGTTTAAAGAGGAGCTTAATATTCATGATGAAAGTAAATTGGAGTATTATGAATTTTAATCCGTACCAAAAACTATTTATATTTGGTAATCGAAAAAATTATATATAAAATTCTTATAATTTTTATATATTCACACACAAAATGTATAGATATATAAAAAAGAAATATAAATTTTATATACTTTTCGATTATTATTTTTAGAGTGGAACTATAAAGTGTTATATTCCAAGTAAATTCAAAGATCAACTTTGATTGGAAGAGTATGATGAGCTCTCTCACGCAACTACGTCACCATAAAGTGAATAGCGAAAGGAAATTAAAGCCTTAAATGAAAAAACATATTCTTTGCAACTCTTTAGAAGCAAAGTCCATTTAAAAGACTTTCCGCAAATGTATTAAAAGGTGAAATTAATCCTAACTTTGTTTTGTTCTAATTATCTTTTCCTCTTTCACTTAGTCATATTTTCACACTAAAGGAAACCGATGTTTTTCAACTAATTTGGTGAGAGTTAAGAAGGAGTAAAGTTTGTATTCCCTAACAAACAAAAGAAAAATTCTAGATAATTACTTGTAATTAAGAGATGCATTCTTGATTTTGCTACCCAATAATCCTAATTAATCAGTAATTAACAAGTCCCCGATGATCGAGGAGCAAAGTAACATACACTTGTATGGCTATATATAATTCAAGAATAAAGATTATATTTCTCTTCAGAATTTTGGTAAAAGATAATATTGTGGAAACCAACCACTATAACTATCAAACCTCAATAGAAAAAGGATCCCAAAAAAGCTAATTTAAACAATTCAGAGAGCGCTAGAGCTACCTGCAGAGCTTGATATCAATGGCTAGTTGTCCCTTCTTCATTCCTAGGCCTTTAGCTGTAAAAATATTACGTGTTGTCCTCTCTGTGCCTCTTTGATACAACTCATATTTAATTGGTCCAATTGAATCCAGTATTTTCGACATTGAATTATATATGTAAAATCACTAAATACAAACTCAAAATTTTATGAAGAACCTTAAAAGTTGAATTCACATCAACTTCAAACTATAGACACAAAACCTGCCTTAATGTCTAGGCTTTTCGATACGGGAGTAGTAGTGCTAAGAATAAACAAGAGTTGGGGGGAATGAAGCCTGGTCCGAAATCATTCAAGTAATCAACTTTTGATATTTTGGTGAATGGTTTCGAACCAGACAGCATTCCCCTCAACAAATGTTTACTTCGTCGTTTTGGGTTGATGTAGGGAAGGAAGAAGAATAAGGGATAAGGGAAGGGGAATAGTCATGAGCATAAAAAGAGAGCTGCTTCATTTTGGCTAGGTAAGGGCCATGCATTATTGTTTTTATATATATACGTGAGGTATGGGTTTGTCTTTTTGTGAGTAACATGATTTGCAAATCAGGTGCGAATCTAGGATTTGAGACTTATGGATTTCTACGATAATTGTAGATTAATATACAATAATAACTGAGTTCCCAGTTAGATATTTACAAATATTTAGTAAATTTGTTAATATAAATACATGATCTATACAAAAGTTACTTGGGTCCCAGGAATCTGTATTGTATGCTCTTGGTCCGCCTTGTTTGCGATTTAATTTGCTCTTTACTTTTATACCACAGGTTCTATTAATATGATTTTGACACACAAAATTGAAGGTGTATTTGTATTTCTATTACCATGGTATATATTTTAAAGGCAAAAAGCATACAAAAGCGTCAAGGTCTGGTCGAAACTTTATAAGCAGAGAGCACAAATTAAATAAAGATCCTAACGATGATAAGTGTATAAGAGGAAAAGAATAATAATATAGGAAAATATGTAATGCAAGAAAAAATTATTGTTAAACAGAAACTACAAGTATAAGGTTTCGATTGAATGACGTGCGAAGAGTGAAGTAAAATTGTTGAGTCTGATACAAGACATTTTGTAGCACTAAGTTTAATTTCTTATTTTAGTATATTTATAAGTGTTTCTATGTGAGTTCTAATTTCTTAATTCCAATTACTACTGGAATTAATTACTAATTAATTAATGGAGTATATCATATTGCTACTTATATCATCTTCAAAAAGATGTATGGGGCGATGAGACATATGCCTTAACTCTTTGGTATGTGCATTGAAACACCACATAAAGTGAGATGAAACCCCCAACTTGAGCTATATAAGACGAACCTTTAACAACATTATACATAGCTCCTTTAAACTGTTTAAGAGCTATGACATTCCTCTCCCATATGTACAGCGAAATCTCCACTAAATTTTCTGAATGCCATTATCTGTATGTTAGTATTATTTAAACTTGATAATGCAAAGTTAAAGATTTCTTTGTGGTTTCTTTTTTCTTCTTTACTTCTTTGCTTTTCGTGAAAGACTAAGTATTCTTCATTAGTTGTAGAAACTCATTTCCTTCTCTTTATATTGAATTGCTCTTTGTTAGACTTGTAAAGAGCTAGTAAAAGGGAGTGGTCTCGTGCACATGAGAAATTGGTCCTGAAGGCAAAACGGGTCGATTTTGTCCTCCCCAACAAACAGCTTTGCCTACAAACAATAATTTTCTTTTTGAATTATCTAACACAGAAAACACCTTCATCTTCTCTTCTTGTGCAAATTCTAGACACAATTTTTTTATAAGAGTTTCTTGTTTCCTTGTTGTTCTCAGCCAATATTATCTACTCATTTTTCTTACAATGTGAAAGCAATTTTACATCTAATATTGACTCATGGCTCCCACTTTGAACAAAACACTTCTTAATCTATCAAAACTTGAGCCATTAGATGGAAACAATTATAAGTGTTGGTTCCAGAAACTTTTAATTTTCTTTGAAAAATTAGAAATTGATTACGTTTTGTTCAACGAATCAACTGTTGATGTTGTTGCTGATAGTTCTAATGTTGCTAATATTGTTGATGATGATGATGCTAAAAAAAAATTTGAAAAGGATAATAAAACAATAAGAGGGCATCTGCTTAACTATATGACTAACCCTCCATTTGATTTGTTTATAAATTATAAATATGTTGAAGTCTTATGGGACAATTCAGAGAAGAAATATAGTGCAGATGATGCGGGGAAAAAAGAAATATGTGGTTGGAAAGTCGATCAAGTTTCAAATAGTTGATGGTAAGCCAGTCGTAGAGTAGGTTCACGAGTATGAGAACTTGACTCCAGAGGTTTTGAACGAAGTTATGGAGATGTATGAGATTCTTCAGGCTAATGTTCTATTTGAAAAGTTTCCACCTTCCTGTAGTGATCATAAGAATCAACTTCAATACAAGAAGAAACACTTAACTCTTCAAGAATTGATCAGTCACATGAGGACTGAGGAAACAAACCGTCTCAAACATGAGGAGACTGAATGGCATAAGGATAAGATAAAATCTCTCTCTCTCTCTCTCTCTCTCTCTCTCTCTCTCTCTCTCTTAATTCTTCTATATCTAAATTTATAGAATCTTCCAGTACTTTTGTGAAAGACATGTTTAAAGAAAAAAAAAAAGAAGTCCAGAAAAAAGGACATGTGAAGAAAAAGAATTACTTCAATAAATCGGAGGGCCATATTCAAAAGTCGAAAGGACCTTGCTATGTCTGTGGTAAAATTGGTCACAATGCTTTTCAATGCAACCATAGATAAGAACAAAGCTCAAAAAATGAAGGAAAAACTATTGTACAAGCTAACCTTACTGAGGGTGGTGATGTCATTGTTGTTATGGTCGTTGAGGAACATGGTGGCTAACAAGACTAACTGGATACTGGACACTGGCGCTTCAAGGCACCTTTACGCCAATAAGAGGCTGTTTCACGACTTTGAAAATTCTGCTGATGACAAGTGTGTCTACATGGGTAACTCCACTACAGTTGGAGTTATGGGTTCTTAAGTTAATTTATGGAAAAAACTTAGCTTTGAAAAATGTTCTGTATGTACCCTCCCTTCATAGAAACTTAGTGGGGGTTTATTTGTACTGAATATCGCTCAAGAGATTACTAATAATGCTAAAACTTTCAATTAAACTTATATTGCCGAGTCTATTGATTTGTGTTATGGTAGACTAGGTCATGTTAATATTGCTTCTAATGTTGATAAGTTTTCTAAGTGTCATGTTTTCGTAGAAGAAAACATAACAAAATACATTTTAAAAATGTAACTAGTAGAAAGACAGAATTATTTGAACTAGTGCATTCAGACTTAGCGAATTTCAAGAACAATGTTAATAAGGGTAGAAAGAAATACTACATTACCTTTGTAAATGACTTTTCTAGATACACTGAGGTATGTCTTCTTAAGTCAAATGATGAGGCTAAAAGCATGTTTCTGAAATACAAGGAAGAAGTAGAGAAAAATTAAGAGACTTAGGTCTGACAATGGCGGTAAATATAGTATTAATACTCTAGAGTATTTAGTGAGAAAATGCTATTATACGTGAGGTTAGTGCCCCTATAATCCTCAATAAAATGGTGTAGCCGAACGAAAAAATAAAACTCTTAAGGAAATGATGAATTTTATACTTTTGAGTTTGGGTTTATCTGATAATACATGAGAGGGGCGGGGAGGGGGAAGTTGTTTATCTGCATTTTATATTCTTAGTAAGGTCCCTCATAGGAAGTTTAAAACTTTGTATGAGTTATGGAAATGATTTTCCCTAACTTAAAAATTCTGAAAGTGTGGGGGTGTTTGGCTAAGGTTGGTCTACCTGAATTTAAATAAGTAGCTGTTAGATCCAAGACTTTTGATGCTATTTTTATTGTTTATGCTCAAAATAGTGTTGCGTAAAAATCTATGTCATTAAATGATAGTTATCTTTTTGTATCTAGAGATGCAGAATTTTTTGTGCATATTGTTTCGTTGAAAAATAATATGCCTAGTGATGTGCTTAATAATGCTTCTACATCTATGTCTGATAATTCTTGTATTGTACCTTCTTCTAGTGTTACTGCTAATGAACATGAAAATAAACTTATAAGAAGTAAGACGTGTATAATTGAAGCTAGATTTGGTCCTGACTTTATCACTACTTTCTTGATAGAAAATATTGATCTTGATGTTTTGAATGATGAATTAGCATCTATCTATTTAATAGAAGAAAACCTTAAGACTTGTAATGAAGCAATAAGGTCAATTAATGCTAGTTTTTAGAAAGAGGCCATTAAAAGTGAATTAGACTCTATAGTTTCTAATAACACTTGGGACTTGTCTGATTTTCTTAAAGGTTGTAAACCTATAAGTAGCAAGTGTATATTTAAAAAGAAAATGAGACATGATGGTACAATTTAGAAATATATGTGTAGACTTGTTATTAGGGGTTTGATCAAAACAAAGACATTGATTGCTTTGACATTTATTCTTCTGTGACTAAGATAGCGACTATTAAAACTCTTGTTGTTTTAGCCACTATTTATAATTTAGTGATACATCAAATGAATGTTAAAACGGCTTTCTTAAATGGTGATTTAGAGGAGGGACCTATATGTCTCTAACCTGATGGATAATTTATGATCCAAGGACAGGAGAAAAAAGTATGCAAATTGAGAAAGTCTTTTTATGGTCTAAAGAAGGTACCTAAGAAATGATACGAAAAGGTTTAATATCATATTAGTGACTAATAGTTTTATTGTTAATGCATCTGATACTTGTATTTATTCCAAGATGAAAGGATCGGATTGTGTTATTATATGTCTGTATGTGGATGACATGTTAATTGTTGGCCCTAATATGAATTTTGTTAATAGACTAAGAGTTTTTTGTCATCTAAATTTAAAATGAAAGATCTTGGAAAAGAAAATGTGATTTTAGGGATTCAAATCAAAAGAACTTCTAATGGTTTTTCATTATCTCAGTCTTATTATATTGAAAAAATATTGAAAATATTTTATTATTTTGATATAGCACCTATGAGAACTCCTTATGATCCTAGCATATACTTGAAAAATAATAAGAAATCTAGTATTTGTCAAACTGAGTACGCTAAGATAATTGGTAGTGTAAGGTTTCTCGTGAACTATACATGACCTGATATTACTTATGTTGTTAATAGATTGAGTAGATATACTCATAACCTAGTAGTGAACATTGAGATGTTCTTCATCATTCGCTAAGATATTTGAGAGGTACTATGAATTGATGCTTGTATTTTAATAAATTTCTTGTTGTTTTAGAAGGACTTTGTGATGCAAACTGGTTCCCTGATAATGATAAAGTTATCTCCACTAGTGACTATGTGTTTACTTTGGATGCAGGTGGTATTTCATGAAAGTCTTCAAAATAGACTTGTATAGCACGATCTACTATGGAGTCTAAATTCATTACTTTTGAGTTGGCAGGGCAAGAAGCCAAGTGGTTGAGAAACGAATCGGTAGACGTGCCTTTGTGGGGGAAGATAACTTCACCGGTTTCTCTACATTGTGATTCATGGGCGGCAATTGGATTGGAAAAGTGTGTAGAATGGATAAAGAAGACATATATCTGTATTTGGCATGGTGCGATAAAACGGTTGTTGAAACATGGTGTTATTTCCTTGAAAATGTAAGATCCGAAAGAAATTTGGCGGATCCTTTAACCAATGGTTTGGCAAGAAGAGTTATTCTTGAAATGTCGAGGGGGATGAGGCTAAAGTCCATGGATTGATGAAGTATTGTGGAATTTGTGGTCAAACGAATCCATATGAGTCCTCAATATGCACTACATTTCCTATCCATATGGCTTGTGATAGTGCTTTATAAGGTAAAGCTTCTTTTGCTCATTAATGATTTCATAGCTTAAGGTGGTCTATGTGTAGATAGACTTGATGGAATCACCTACGTGAGTATAAAGGTGCGGTTACTTTTTCTGAAAAACTCGGGATGTCTTTCTAGAGCACTCATGAGACCTAAGAGTGGCAAGTGGGCCGGTCCGGGACAGGGACCGGCCCAAGACCGCAGACCAAACGGGCTTTTGGGCCAAAATGGGCTTGAACCGGTTAAAATCATGTACGTGAGCCTGGTTCGGTATTCTGGGCCGGTTCTTTACTTTAGGATCGCTAGGCCCGATATCATTTAGGACCGGGACCGAACCAATCCTTGGCAGGCCCAAACGGTCCCAATGGTCAAAACTAAATAAAAGAACTTTTCCATTGGACTTTGAAAAATCTGGCCATCGGCCTTTAAAAAATAGTCGTTGTCTATTTACAAAATAGCTATTTAACTTTCCAAATTTATTTTAACCCCAAACTTTTTATAATTATATTTTTCTCTATTTTCAACTATAAATACCCCCTCAATTTTTTCATTTTTCTCAAAACATTATCAATCTCTCTCTAATTTTATTCTGTAATTGCTACTATTGCTTACTTTATTGTTACAATTTGTAAAAAAATTATGGAAGGACAAAGAAAAATACTTTTCGGTTATTTCAACGATGGCCTGGGATATTTAAACTATTCAAGTTTCAACAGTAACATCAGAGAGCAATTTCAATCAAATAAGATTCAACTCGGTAATTATAGAGCATCTATGAGAGAGAGCTTGGAAAAATCAGTACTTTTCAAAGATTGGATCCATTCGAAAAGAAGAAATTTTGGACTTGCTGAATCATAACCAGAGGTAGATGAAGCTTATGAAGAAATGCTAGTTGAACTTGCGGAGGATTCTGCTTCACTCGGAAGCGGTAATGACCAAGCTTCTTTTCCGCCACCACCAACAAAAATTCTTCCGGACCTTAATGAATTTATAAAGTTTGTAAGAGATACCGTGTAACTTGTATGAGCAAAAATAGTATGTATTATATAACTTGTATTTTGGAAAATCTTAATTAGTTTTTTTTCTTCTCAATGATGGTATTAGAATCTTGTTGTGCTCATTCCATTTTGGGGGAGGGGGAGGGAAGACTAAGAAAGATACTTTCATATTTCTTTAATGTTATAATAAAATTATAATGCATTGGTTTGAATATCTCATTACAATATTTTTGTCTTTAAATTTGAATTAAAAAGTTTAGGTCACAATTCTATAATAAAATTTACAAGGAATTGCCCTAGATAATTTTATAAACATCTTTTTCTCTAATTTCTATAAAAATATTTAAAAATATCTGTTGGGCCTAGTTAGGCCAACTTAGCCCACCGACCGGGATCATTAGTTCGTGGACTCGGTCTCGGGCCGGTTCCAATGAAATGACCTCCAGGACCAGGAGCGTTTGGCTCGTTTAAATTGGGACTGGGACCATTTTGACCGGCCCGAGTTCGGGACCATTTGGACCGATCCACTTAGCCCACTTAGGCCTAGGACTGGACCACTTGACATCCTGAATGAGACCTACGATATGTGTATGACCGTAAAAACACTTTGTTAGTATCGCGGAGTTAACATATAGTTAAGGATAAATGTCCATTCAGTTCAAGAATACTTCATTTGTAGATTATTGCCTTATTTCATTACACGTCAATTCAAATGGAAAGATATTGACACTCTAGTTCATGTTCCTTCTTTTGCCCAAAATTGTTTTTATTTTATTTATGCATTAGTGGGGGATTGTTGGTGTTATTTAAACTTGATAATGCAAAATCAAATATTTCTTTGTGGTCCTTTTTCCTTCTTTACTTCTTTATCTTTTGTGAAAAGAAAAATACCTTAAACCATCTCTAAACTTAGCTCAGATTATTAGTATTCTTCCCGAACTATATTCGGTCTTAATTACCCCCTTCAACTTGGCCATTTGAGAGTCATTACACCCTAGACGTTGATGTGGCAAAAAGTATGGGTGCACTCGCCTGCCACGTGAATTTTCTGTTTATGTGGTATTCTTTTTAAAAATGAAATATTTTTTTTGACCTTTTTAAGAATATTATTTTTTTAACTACATTATTTGGCTAAATATTTTTAAACTACATTATTTGGCTAAATATTTTTATTTGGCCAAAATTAATAAAGTTTTAGGTAATCTTTTGTTGAATTTGACCTGAAAACAGAGATTTATACAATTGAAATAAATAGTCAAAGCATTTAAAAATTTATAAAAATATATAGTTGAAATAAATTGTCATTGTATCAAAAGAAGAAACAAAAAGAGTGTACAATTGCACTTGTAATTTCTCGCAATTGAACATTTTTTTATTTCTTCTTTTGATGCAAGGACTATTTATTTTAACTATGTGTTTTTACCTTTTTAGGTAAAATCTATATAAAAAAATTAGAACACCATAATTTAGAGCTATATAAAAAAATTATAGCCAAAATAGTTGATTTCAAACTATGTATTTTTATAACTTTTTAGATGCCTTGAATATTTATTTCAATTGTATAAATCATTATTTTCAGCTCACATTCAAAAAAAGATTAACTAAAACTTTATTATTTTTCACAAAATAAAAATATTTAGCCTAAATAATGTAGTTCTATTCAAGTTGTATTCGAAAAAATTATCTAAAAAGTAATATTTTTTAAAAGGTTAAATAAATATTTTATTTTTGCAGAAACATGTTACGTAGACAAAAAAAACCACGTGGCAGGTGAATGCACCAATACTTTTTGCCACATCAGCATCTAGGGTGGTAACGGCTCTTAAAAGGTCAAGTTGAGGGGGTTAAGACCGGACATAGTTTGAGAAGGATATTTATAATCTGAGCTAAGTTTAGGGGTGATTTAAGGTATTTTACCTTTGTGAAACACAAAGTGTCCCTCATTGATTGTGAAAGGAAGTGGTCTCGCCATGAGAAATTAGTCCTAAAGGCAAAACGTGTCGAGCCCCCCCCCCCCCCCCCATGCATCGAGATATATGTGAGGCTTATTCCAAATCTGATTTTGCTAAAATTACTTCTTCATTTTTTGAGCTTACCAGAATATGTCCGAATTCACTCTCTTTGAATTAAATTTTGTAACATTCCATTTATTTCTTTGTAACGGTTGTGGTTTAATTTATGTAATAGTTGTGTTTAATTTTTGTAACGTTGTGATTAATTCTTGTAACAATTCCATCTTTATTTTCTATAACAGCTACAGATTAATTTCTTTATTTGTAATTGTCCAACAACTTTGCCTATAAAAGGCAATCTTCTTTATGAATTATCTAATACATAAAATATTTTCATTTTTTCTTCTTTCTAGGCTACTGTTTTGTGCAAACATTATACTTCCAGCCACGAGTACACGTACACGTTAAAAAGCAATCTTCTTTGTGAATTATTTAACACAGAAAATACCTTCATATTTTCTTTTTTGTAAGCAACTGTTTTGTGTAAATTCTAAACTTCCAGCCACGAGTAGACGTGTTTGGAGGTGTCGTGGAAACTTAGGGAGGGGCCATTCTAAACGATTTGCACCCAGTCAGACCGAAATCGATTTCAAAATAGTGACTTACATGACACAATTTATTTTGATAAGTTGTTCTTATTTCCTTCTTATTCTTAGTCAATACTATCTACTCATTTTTCATTATCATCTCAATATACTAGTTAGTTGCTTGTAATAGGGAGGGCTGAAACAGAGAGATTTAGTTAATTGCTTTAGTGTGGTGAAAGGGTTAAGAATTAGGACCATTTGCTACTTGAAATGGATGGAGCGTAATACGTCAAGCTATCTTGAAGTCAATGAAAGAGTTCTTTAAAGCAACAAAGCCTAGGAAAACCAACAATTAGTATTACCTACCTCTAACCACCCTACAAAGCCTTGTATTCGCAGTCGAAAGATACATCACTAAATTAAACACAAATAAATAAAAAAGAGCCACATTCTCTCCTCTCTTTCTCTCTGAAGGCTTGGCTAGTTTTGAAATTTAATTTATACACCTTGTTTCAGAAACAGGGTGAGGGGTGTGCGTATGTATGTCAATTAGAAGATAAGATAAGGAGAACTAATTCATTATTAATTAATTACTACTGTTTATGGACTAAGCAATTACTACAGGTTTCCGTAGAATCCGTCAATTGCCAAGTTGAATGATTCCAAGCTTAAATGAAAAGGCAAAAGCAGGAAAATAGGAAGAGGCATAAGAAGATGAAAAGTTGATATTCAGCAACAGGGGTTGAAAATGACTTGTATACGCCTCCCCATTTATGCATTCAAACAAGGTTCGAGTAAACACTACATAATGCCATCCAGAATAATAACACATATATTTATAGATCTACTAACAAGCAACTCTTACAGACAGTAATTTCCTTTCTTGTTTAATACATCTTGCGCAGCTCATTCTTAGTCAATAACTCTCTTTCATTCATCATGTTATCAACCCAGTATCCTTCCCAACCCAGTATCCTTCCCTCCAAGAACTTCCCACCTTGCTCTTGGGGAGACTCGAACTCACAATCTCTTGGTTGGAAGTGGGGGTTGCTTACCAAGCCACCTTTTACAATATCTAGACAAAAAACTTGAGCATAACTAGCTTTTGCATCTTCCCCTTTTGCTTTGCAAACTTTACATTATTACTCCTAGCCATTTGATAGAAACAAAAAGTCTTTTCTGCACCACTAAAGCACATCCTAATGGGACCTTGCATTCACTCCAACTTGACATCCCAACTTTCTGCACAACCTACCTTTCGAAATCTCATTACCAGGCATGCTATGGGGCAACTGCAAATGAGTTCTAAGATTGGACAAAAAGAAATAACAGTGAACCACTTTGGCGAGAAGGAAGCAAAATAAGAAAATGCTACTGTTCAAATTGCAATAAAAGATGGATATTCTAAATAAGTTAGAAATTGCAGGTTAGCCAATTTATTAAAAAGTATATAGAACTTTATAGAAATTGGAGTGTCTTTACACAAGAATGGGAATAACTTACAGAAATTTACACTTTATAAATTAAAGTTACATAGACCACTGCAGAAAAGGTTTTGCAGTTTAAATAAGAAATCAATCGTACACCCCTTAGAGCTGTCAAAAGCTGCGAAATATAAGAAAATAATGGCTCTCGCTTTATCAAATTAAAAAACTCACCAAAGGCTCAAGAATGTAGGATATTATCCATATTCATTTCTTCTTGCATCTTACCCATATATGACTCAATTGTCTCCCCTCCATGATGGACTCATTCAAGTTGTAAGTAACAGAACCTCTTTGGATATTAGGACAGTATTTACTATTTCTAGAAGCAAAGGTGTTATTTGTGTTTCAACCAAGAATATGCTTACTTCCTTGGTCATAAGCTCCAACACCTTTATCCAAGCCAACCCTGTCACCACAACTTTTCCTTCTGCCAAACTTCGGTGATTTTGCACGCGTTGGTGGTGGCTGCAGTACCAAAAAAATGAATATAGAATTATAAGGTGGTTAAGTTGATAAACAGCAGGGGATGTGTCAACAAATCAGCAACCCGCTGTTAACTTTAACATGCCAAAAGGCCAGAAGAAAAAATTATTTCACAGTCACACGGCAGACTAAACTTATTGTTAACCTCAACTAAAGGTTGATATTTCTGTAAGTTAAATGAGAATGCCTTACTTTGTTCAATTCAGCTTTAGGTGGAGGTCCCTCCTGGTAGAAGCTTGGCATTGGGTTTGCCTTAAACAACAAATTCCTTCTCAGTTGCTTCATAGCTGCTTCTCTCTCTTCCTGAGTTTAGAAGGTAGAACGAAATATACTGTTAAATATAAATGATAACGTATTCATTTATTCAGTTTCTGTCGGATGGTGTTCATTGATCTATATTCCACTATTACAGCCAGGATCAGGTGACAGCAACGTAAAGCAGAAACAATACGTACCTTTGTCCTTTCCTCGCATTGAATTTTCTCAGCTTCCAAAGCTTGATGTTTCTCCTCTAACTTTGAGTAAAACTGAAATAAGAGGAAAACAAAAAGCAAGCAAATCAGTCAAGATTTAGATTTTTCACTTCAAGTAGAACCGGTATTTCCTTTTCTGTTGTTATTTTGTTTTTCATGTCATTTAGAGGGGACAAGTCGAGGGGGACAATGAGGTGAAAACCCATCAAATAGTAGAACTATATCAGCAGTTTCAACAGTCCTAAGCAGAGGCATAAATCAACAGCTACCTCCTTCCTTCTCGCTGCACGTTCAGAGGACCGAAAAGTTGGAGCCGACGCAACAGTTGCCCTGGATTTTCTTGCTGAGACCACAGAACTTCTCATTGTTGAGGAAATCATCAAACGGCAAAGCAGAATCCCAAATAAGGATACAACTCAGAAAAAGTGAAAACTTCATCAAGTTAGATTATGGAGAAAGATCATACCAAGAGGCAATCGATGAGTCTTCCTCATCAAAATGCTTGTTATCAGATTGTAGTGGATTCTTAAGTGCAACTGATAAGGAAACCTGAAAAGGAATATCATAGCCACAGATTCAGAGATAAACATGCTATTTGATCTATAGACCTCAACTCCAGTAACTGCTCATCTAAAATTAACTTTTCCCATTAACCAAGAGCGGGAGAAAAATAAAACGTGAGGACTTTGTCATTTTGCAGTATCAGGTGTTCTGGGTTCCTCCTCTCCCTTTAATGACATAATCCAGCAGACTGGTGAAAAAGCACATGAAGCATAGGGGACAAACCTGGTTTTGTACAGATCTTGGGACTTGCAAATTATTTCCTTCGGATGGCTTCTGCGCAGCACTAACAGTGCCTGCATCATTCCCAACAAGACGAGTTCCATGAGAAGCACGCCTCTCAGTTGCCAGAGCAAATGGTTGAGGAACCGTGCATTTTGTTTTACAGCTTCCAGCTACAGATTTGGTAATTGATTTCACTGAAGCTCTTGGCCTCTTGTTATCATCTTTTACCTTTGAGGCGTCAGATGTTTTCTGTTTTGAAGGCAATTCAATCTCACAGTTTGAGCTTGGTCTATCTTGTTCCTGTCTGCGCTGAGCTTCACAGACTTCAGAGATCTCAATTGACAATTCAGCTGTGCATTCCTTCATTTCATACTCCTTTGTCTCAACGTTCTCTTCCAGCATATCAATTCTCTGCTCCGCAGTAACATGCTCAGATGACTTTAACACATTTTGATTACTGTCTCTCATGTAACTTGAATTTGGAGAAACACCATCTGAGTAACTTATGGTACAGTCTTGCTGCTTTTCCATACAGATGTCTGTAATTTCTGACCCCGTCAACCTCTGAAATAATGTAAATAAAATAAGAAAACATTACTTATAGCTAAGGGCTTCATCAAGCTAGAATATCTTTTGGATTCATCATCAAAACTGGTAAAGTAATTTGATTAATTTGTTATCCTAGAAAAATTGCTTTCTCCTTTATGTGTTAATAACTTTGCACAAACTAAATATATTTCTTGATCCAAACAGGTTTGGATGGTTCCATTGAGTTGGTGAAACGGAAAACATGTTTGATGTTATGTTCAAGTATCAAAAGGACTCCTGCTTTCAATATAGGATCTCTCAATAATAATCAAATAGTTCTTCATCGATTATAACAAACCGAATACTTCCTCTTTTCTACACAGTTGATGATATATAGATGCCAAATGTGCAATTTAATCTTTAAATACTGACTAAGCAAGTGCATACACACTCGAAATTGTCCTTTATAAAAAACCATAGGCAAAATCAGGCAACAGTCAACTGTGAACATTGCAGTTAGAGGCACATTCATCCTTGTTTTGACCCACTAAATTGTGCACGGAATGAACTTAAAGAAGGGTATCTTCAGAAGCATGTTAGCAATAGGACAGATTAAATCTGTTCATTTTGGAAAAATGCACATGGTCAGATAAGGCAGAAGGATCTTATTGCTCCAAGAAAAAATAGCCTCTATAATTTCTGTGATAAATAATGAGAAAGTCCTTTCATATCCATCAAAAACCCTGGTTGTTACACAAAGAGATCTCATGAAAGTAAACCAAATTTCCCTAAGATCCAGGTTATATTGAGAAGTTTGAATTTGTCCAATTCCTTAGATGAATAAATACAATACCAGAACATGCAAAAACAATGAATCTGAAGTATTTTTATCCTATTCCACTGAACCATTTGCTTTCAGTATACCATGGACTCTCTCTACAGCAGCAGTTTCTGGTAATTGCTGCTGCACATTGTCGTGCGTTTGAGATTAAATCTTTTCAAGCACACATTTCTAACATATTAGAGTGTTAAAGGGAGAAGCCTTGTAATGCTAAAACCACATTTGGGCAGAAAGAAGGATGAGCCAGAATCATTTTGCTTCCCACAAACTAATGAAACAAGGAGACCATAGAGATAGAAGGGAAAGTAAACTCCAACATAACACACCTCCACGCATTGAGTCCAAAATTACAAACAGAAAATATGCATGTATTTATACTCCATACACAAAAATATATAGCTACAGGGAAATCGTAAGAATCAAGATCGTGTCCGGGTGGGTGGTGTTTGTGTGCAGTATAGATTGTGCCAAATGCAGAACAAACTTTATGGAAACCTCATAATGCATTGCATATCTGAAAAATAAAAAACAAAAGCAGGGATACAACTATAGTCTATGTTGAACTTTTGAATATCATCACTACGAAACATAAATATATAAAGATTGGACAGATGATGGAAACTGAGCTAAATATCAAGATTTTCATAAATCCCAGTGTTTCACATTTTTATCCAGAAAATCAGAATCAGACATCTAAATATCAACATTTTAGAAATCCCACGGGTTCACATATTTTACCTCAACATTAACACCTAAAATTTGACTCCACGTTCTAATCAACCAAAATATCAGCTATTGGCAATCAAACTTGAAACGCGTTAAATAATGAGACATTCATCTCTTTGTCTAAATTATCACACCCACCAAAATTACAGCTCAAACCCTTAAAACCAGACAAGAATAGATTGAAGAAATTAAATAATTGGTCTTTCAAAAACCACATTGGTAACATTTCCAGGAAATGAATAGTATAGCAAATTGTCAAAAGACCTTTTTCCTATCTGGATATACTCCATAATTTCCATAGCAATATAGCATTATAACCAAATTCGAACGGATCGACAGTCTCACAAGAAAAAGAAAAGTACCAAAAATAACACAATCACCTAGATGTAAAGATTTTGAGAATTCGACCAATTTTTGCTTCTTCGTCTAAATGTCGGTCTCTGTTACTGTATTTTTATGTGCCTATTTTCTTACCCATAATGCAGTTATTTTTGTTATATATACTAAAAGAAGACAAAGGAATATATATATATATATATATATATATATATATATATATATATATAAAGACAAGATAGCATGTTTAACCAAAAACTGAAATTTCGATCAAAAGCTATAATTTAGAATAATATGAGTTACTGATAATCGAAAGATTGTGTATAAAAAAGCAATTTGAATACCAAGAATATAACCGAGAGAAAAACAAGTAAACCAAAGTATATTTAGGTAGTTTTGTGTGTCTATAATTTATTAGCTGTCTTCCTTTTATAGCTATTTGAGAGACATGTGTTTTACATTTTTCATAATAAGGCTATTAACAGTAATTAAAGATATTTAAAACTACGTTACACAATCATTATATTTAGTACAGATTTTTAACGTATTCAGTGTTCAATGCTCATTAAATATTGTATTTTCACTCCTATATATTGTCATATTCATTCCCCTTGATTCGCGGATCTAAATGACTTGAATAGGTACGGGTAATGAGTCTTTGAATAACTACCCGTGCCTCTTCCTTTGCCCTTGCTTGTGTTTATTGCTATCTGTGCCTCTTTGCCAGTAATAACTCTTTGACTATTCTACGTGTCTTGACACGCCATCTTTATATGGACAATCAATTTTTCTCAATGCAAATAGTCCCCCTCACTTGCCGCTTATTCATCAGTTGAATATTTCGGAAATGGAACGAAATTTTTTGCCACCATTAATGTTATGACAGAATTGACGCTTTAATTGTTACCTCCATTTAATGTTCTTCATACATGTCGATTTTTCATTAACTCTATAGTTTTGCAGCACTTTTCAAGGCTTTTTACGGCTCACTTATTCACGAAGCGCCAACTATCATTATTATAGTACTTCCATCATTACACTTTTTCCTTCTGCGATTGCTTATCAATATAAATATAACTTTCTCCTCTGTCTTTACCACATAATGTTTACTGAATATTCAATTTCATGAATCTTATTTATTTCTTCATTGTATTTCTCTTTTTCGACATGTCTTCATCAAACCCTAACCCTAGGAGAGTTCCCATAATCGATACCTTCCCTAATGCCCCTATCAGGAGCAGAAGGGGGGGTGGACTTCGTAATTTGGGGTCTGCTCGTGGTGGTAATGTTGTGCCTTCATCTAGTTGTGGCCCTTCTTCTAGAACTAGGGGTTCTCTTTCTCAAAGGTCGTCCTCAAGAGGCAAAGAACCTTCTGGGCCTCTTCGTGAACCCACGGTAAAAGAGATAGTTCCGGTGGAACTATCTTTTTTCCATGACAGAGAATCCCTTAGGAATCAAGTCTCTAGTTTAGATCGTGCTGACATCTATCCTACTAAGATTACAGAAGTTTTAGCTCCTATAGTTTGTAGAGACTGCCATTGGGGTAGTGGCTTTCCTATTATCATCCCCAATCCAAATCAAAGAATCACTTCTTATTTAACATGGTTTTCTTTTGTTTATACATACCCCTTCACCTTAGGGTTCAAACTAGCTATTGACCCGATCATTTTTTAATTTTGTCGTTTCTTTGATGTCTGCTTGGGTCAAACTGGCCCGATGATATGTAGGGTTGTTGCCTGTTTAAGGCATTTAACCAACACAACCGACGTTCCTTTCACTTTTCCTCATTTGATTCACCTTTATTCCCCCAGACTCTTCCTCAATGGGGTTTTCACTCTAGTAGCTAGGAGCAAGAGGGTTTTGGTGAGTCCCGAGGATGACAAAGACAGTGACTGATACGCTAGGTTTGTTGCTGCTCCCACTATTGATTTAGTGGGTCAAAATAACGTTTCCTTCCCTGAGAAGTGAAATTTTGAACGTAAGTCTTTCTAACTTTCTCGTGCATTTTTTTCTTCAAGTTTGCCAACTTTTCTAATCTTGCCTTATTTTTAGAAAACATGGGAGTTTTGTAAAGTGTTCTCAATTTCTGTGATTGGGTAGACCAGTTGTTGAAGACTGCACCAATGGATGGCAGTTCTTGAAAAACATTTTCTAACCATTTTGGTTGGAAAGTAAAAACTCATTGTAAGTATTTTTGTTTTATTCCATTTTTCATAAAGTTTTTTTTACTAACTTAAATTCCTCTTTTTATCAGGATTCACTATTCGAGGAGTTAATGCCAAGGTAGTGATGACTTCCCGTGTCTCCTCGAGGACCTGTATCTCTTTAAAAGGGCTCAAGAAATAGTTTGGGTTCCTTGTCAAAGATAAAATCTATTGAAGAAGAATCTGAAGAAGATGAAGATGGGGGCTCTTTGGTGAAAAGGCCACGAACCCGAAGGCGCATCATTTCTGATGATGAAGCAGAGGCATCTCCCCGTCCTTCTATTCCTCTTGCCGAGTCTACTGATCCTTGGTTGTAATTCCTGATGACGACGTTGATCCCATCGATACACATAAGTCCATTGAACGGCTTTTTGACAGCGGATTTGGTAATGAAGGCTTAGGGCCCGTTTTAGATGAAACTCCCTTAGCCTCCTTTCTGACACCCGTATCTATGACTTTTTCCATGCCTTCCTTGTCAACTCCAGTTGTATCTGTTCCTTCCTCTACCATCTTTACCTCATCTACTAGTCCTCCTTTGACAATTCCTCCTCCAATCATTCATCATACCAAAGCTGGCTCTTCAAGTAGGAGCACTGCTATGAGGAGAGTAGTCATTGAAGTTCCTTCGGAGAGTAGCCTTTTGGAGAAATCAGGTCAATTAGATGCATGGCTAGAGCCTTTGATTGACCCAATCGAATAAGTCAAGCTTCAAAACCACGTTCATTGACGCTGATGAATAATATCGTGCATGCCACTTTGAAGGTATTTACCTCCTCTCTCTTTTTCCCTTTACTCTATGTTTTTTCTATCTTTGGGATTCTTATTTCCCTCTCTTTTTTTAGGCTAATCTTATCAGTACGGAGATGATGAAAAGATTTACCTCCTCAGAGCAGATTGCTCGTGACTCTCAGCTAGAGGCATTCAATTGGAAGGAACAGTATGAAAGCTTGCAGATTGGTATGGAATTTATGGAAGAAATCAAGAGTTCTTTGGAGCAGAAGGTATGAGTTTTGACTTCAGAACTGGCAGTTGAAAAGGTTTCCTCGATCCAAGTAGATAAAGAAAAAGCTCGCCTCCAAACCTATTTTTCAGAACAATTATCCAAGGCTAGTGAGGAGATTAGAGAGTTGAAGGCTCTCTTAAGTGATTAAGAGACTTACGCTGGGGAGCTCGTGCAAAATTTGACTCAAGCATAAGAAGACCGTCGAGCTTCTTTTGATAAGGTGCGTGCTTTAGAAAGCTCCCATGCCTCTCTTCAATCTTCTTACACCATTGCCTTGGCTCAAAATGAGAAGCTAAGGAATGAGATTGCTCATTGGAAAAGGTATTATGGGGTCCTTGAGGAAGAAAATTCTTTTGAGGTGAGTTGGGCTTTTTTGAATTCACGCTGTGATACCCTAATTGAAGCTGGACAAGAAAATTTCAACTTAGAGTCTGAGTTGGATAAGGTTAATGAAACTATTGAGAAAGCTCACCAAAAACAAGATTTACCTTCTCCCGTGGCCGAAGCTTCTATGAATGCTGAAGTTGATATGGGTATCCCAACTCTTTCAAGCCCAGTCAAGCCTGTTGCTGCAACTCAAGTTCAACCCACAACTGTTGATACACCTCCCAAGTTGAACTCGGTGCTTTTGATGCACCTCCAACTTCTTAGTGGCTAGTCTTAGTTGTTTGGCTGTCTTTGTTTTTTCGTTTTATTTGGAAAATTGTGATCGAACCCTTAGTTTCATTTGAGGGTTTATTTTGGAAACGCAAGTCCCCAGATCTTTCACGGGACAATTTATATAAACAATTTGCAGTTCTATGACTAAGTTCTTATCTAGTCTTAAGCTCTTTTAATAGTTTTAGTAGTTTTCTCGTTACTATCTTGAACTTCTATTTAATTTATTCTTGCCTTTATTTTTAAGCGCTTATAGAATAATCTGCATTTTTATTCATAGAAAATTCTTCTGGTAAGTTCATAAAAAATTAGACATGAATGTTATAAAAGAGGGCCCTTTTATATTCGACACTTAATGTAGAAAACGTCTCAACTTCATAATGGTGTTTAACATTCGATAAAATAAGTAGGAACACACATGTTTCTTTGAAATAATATTAATAAGTTTTTATTTGAACCTTGCTAATTTTGAATGGTACTTTACATGTATTTGAATTACATCTATAACTTTCTCGTAACTAGTTTTCTTGAAACAAATTTAAAAAAGAAAAAATAATAAACACGGGGTTTTTATAGCCCATTTCATTACATAGACTTTACCCTAACTATAATGTTTTCTTTTGGCTTTAGTTCATGACTTCTTGATTTTCACTCTGCACTTGACTTTTTCAGGCTTGATCTTCGATTTTTCTCAATCTTACTTCTTTGCCTTCTTTATACACTTGCCTGCATATGTAGTCCCCCAAGTGTTGAGTGTTGAAGTATGAAGCCTCGAGCATTTGGTAATTCCCCTCATTGGGTCCCTTCCCTGAAAAAAGGGAAAACATATGGGACTCGGAGGTACGATTATAGATGAAGACTGCTTAACCCATAATTTCTGTCAGAATTTTTGTAACCCTAGGCCGGAAAGTTTAACGTATTCCACGTGCCTTGCAGGTCGTGACTCATCATTTAGTATGAGTTAGTTTTTTGCCTAACATCTAAAATCGTTAGTAAAATATTAACAATTATAAATTTTTAAAACAAAGATACCTAACCGTGGGTATTTCTTAGAAGTAATATCTCTTCAAATGAACAACATTCCAATGTGAGGGTAGTATTTTTAGATCCATTGTTTCCAATCCATATGCTCCTTTACCTGCCATACCATGAATCTTGTAGGTCCTTCCCGTGTTTGACTTAATTTACCTACGTCAGCTACCTTCCTAGATTGAAAAACCTTTTTAAGCACGAAGTCCCAAATTTTGAAGAATGTGAGGCGCGCTTTCTTGTTGTACTACTGTTCTACGACTTGCTTCTGTACTACCATTCTTATTAGTACAGCTTCTCTCCTTCTTTCAAGCAAATCAAGATTTATACGCATTTCCTTATCATTAGACTCTTCTGTTTCCTGAGTAAACCTTGTACTTAGCTCTCCTATCTCAACGGGAATTAGAGCGTCTGCACCATAAACCAATAAAAATGGTGTTTCTCCTGTACTTATTTTTGTTATTGTATGATATGCCCATAAAACACCAGGTAGCACTTCTGGCCAATTCCCTTTTGAATATTCTAATCGCTTCTTTAAATTGTTCATGATGACTTTATTTGTTGATTGTGCCTGCCCATTACCCACCAGATGATAAGATGTAGACGTAATCCTTTTAATCTGCCAACTTTGAAAGAATTCAGTGATTTGAGCTCCTATAAACTGAGGGCCATTATCACACACGATCTTCTTTGGTACACCGAATCGGTATATGATATTCCGCCAAATAAAATCTTTAACTTCCTTTTCTCGTACCTATTTGAATGTTCCTGCCTCTATCCATTTAGTAAAATAATCAATAAGTACGAGAAAAAATTTTACCTGTCCTTTTGCTTGTGGTAATGGACCCACGATGTCCATTCCTCATTTCATAAGTGATCATGGTGTTATTACCAGATGTAGTAATTCTGCAAGTTTATGCATATTGTTACTGTACTTTTGGCATTTATTGCATTTAGCCACGAAACTTTCTGCTTCTTCTTATATTTTTGGCCAATAATAGCCTGCCCTAATTAGGGTTCTTACCAATGATCTTCCTCCTACGTGATTCCCACAATTCCCCTCGTGAATCTTTCTCATTATGTACTCCGTTTGAGAAGGTCCGAGACATCTTGCTAAGGGACCAGTGAACATTTTACAGTATAGGTTCCCTTGCTTTAAGCAATATCGAACAGCCTTTTTTCGAAGCGCATAAGCTTTTTCTTATCATCAGGGATGGTTCCATGCTGCAAAAAAAACAACAATATCGTTCCTCTAATCCCAAGTCAAGTTATTAAAATTTACCTCATTCTTATCGGGGGTTGAGAACTGAATGGAATAAATGAATAACTGAGGTGTTTGCATTTTTTGTCACGTCAGCCGCAGATGCAAGATTAGCTAGGGCGTCCGCTTCAACATTTTCATCCCTTGGTATTTGTATAATCTTCCAGGTTTTAAATTGCTTCATTAGTTCTCGTATATTTCCTAGATACTGTTGCATCCTTGCTTCTATAGTCGTATAAGTCTCCAGCACTTGATTAATCACGAGTTGAGAATCGCTCTTGATTATAATTTGGTTTATACTAAGTTCTCGTGCCAGTTCCAAACTTGCAGTTATGGCTTCATACTCTGCCTCATTGTTAGTTATAGAATGACATTTGATAGTTTGTCGAATGGTTTCACCAGCAGGTGGTACCAAAACAATCCTTAAATCTGAACCTTTTACGTTAGATGAACCGTTAGCGTATAAAGTCTAAGTTCTTGGGTTAGCTCCATTGAACACATGTAATTCTTTATTTGCTTCTAATTGCATCCCATGGCTAAAATCAGCCACGAAATTAGCTAAAACTTGAGATTTTATAGAAGTTCTAGGTTGGTATGTGAATTTGTACTCACTTAATTCGATAGCCCATTTAGCCAACCTAGATGATAATTCATGCTTATGTAATATATTACGTAAAGGATAAGCAGTTTACTACAGCAATAGGATGACACTGCAAATAAGGTCTTAATTTCCTAGATTCCCTGACCAATGCAAGTGCAAGCTTTTCTAATTGAGGATACCGTGTCTCCGTATCTAACAAATATTTACTAACATAATAGATGAGAGATTATTTACCTTGGTCTTCACGGACCAAAACGGCACTTACCGCTACTTCTGGAACAGCAAGGTAAAGAGTAGTCTTTCCCCAGCATTTGGTTTTGCCAGCAATGATGGATTTGATAAGTATGTTTTCAGATTTCTGAGTGCTTGCTGACATTCCTCATTCCATTCAAAATGATCATGCTTTTTAAGAGCTGAGGAGAATTTAACGCATTTTTCTAACGATTTAGAAATGAATCTTCCCAAGGCTGTAATCCTTCTTGTTAACTCTGAACCTCTTTTTTACTCAAAAGCATATCAGGAATCTCTTCAATGGCCTTAATATATGCGGGATTTACCTCAATACCACGGTTAGAAACAAGAAAACCTAAAAACTTACCTGATGCATCACCAAATGCACATTTCTCACGATTTAATTTCATATTGAATTTGCACAGAATTTGAAATATATCAGACAAATGTAATATGTGATATTTTGAATGATGAGTTTTAACATGCATATCATCTATATAGACTTCCATGGTTATTCCCAAATGTTCTTGAAACATTTTAGTAACCAACCTCTGATATGTTGCACCTGCGTTCTTTAGACCGAGGGCATTACTTTATAATAGTAAGTCCCCCTATCTGTTATAAATGAATTCTTTTATTCATCTTCTGGATCCATTTTGATCTGATTATAACCTGAATATACATCTAAAAAGCTTAAAAATTTTATGTCCTGTAGTTGCATCAAGCAATTGATCTATATGTGGTAGTGGAAAAGAATCTTTAGGACAAGCTTTATTGAGATATGTGTAATCTACACAAACCCGCCACTAACCATTTTTCTTTGGAACTACAACAGTATTAGCAGTTAGGATACTTTACCTCGCGAATAGATCCAATCTTTAATAATTTTCAAATCTCTTTTCGAATTACCTTATTCTTGAAGGCTCCTTGCTTTCTTTTATATTGTTTGACAGGAGGGTATGATGGATCCTCATTTAATTTCTGACTCATTACCTCTGGTGGTATCCATGTCATGTCAGATCGGGACCAAGCAAAGCAATCCACGTTAGTTTTCAAAAATTTAATTAATATACCTCTCATGTCCTGGCTAAGATTGGCCCCTACGTAGACTTTCTTATTAGGACATTAAGAAAATAATACAACAGGCTCTAATTCTTCAATTATTGCTTTGATGTTTTCATTCTCTTCTGGTTCTTGAATGGTATTAGGCCTTGAATCCATATCTCCTTGTCCTTGATCAGTTGAGATTTGGGTTATGACGCCCCCAACTATCTTCTGTGATTGCTATTCTCCTTCATTTTTTGTACTGGCATTTGCTACAGAGTTGGTGCTCCTGGATGTATGTTGGTCTCCAAGTATTTGACGTCTTTCCTATGGTGATGGGAATATAATAACTTGGTGCAAGGTTGAGGAACGATATCCATTTTGTGGATCCGTGGTCTCCCAAGGATCATGTTGTAAGCCATCTCCATGTCTACTACCTGAAACTTCGTATCTTTGATGACTCTTTCTGCGAATGTGGTAAGAGTTACCGCTCCTTTTCTTATAACACTAGAATTGTCAAATCCAGATAGAGTATGTGCCTTTGAAATTATTCTATCTTCAGCTTGCATCTCACGTAATGCTCTTAGCAAAAATAATGTTCATAGAACTACCTGGATCAATCAAAACTCGTTTGACATTAGTATCATATACAATTAAAGATATTACCAGTGCGTCGTTATGAGGAGTTAACACGCCATCAGCATCTGAATCATTGAATGTAATGTTATCTTCTTCTAAGACATGTCGTACGCGTTTCCCTTGGGTAATAGTAATTTTGGAAATTTTGCGAGCTGCAGTATGTGATACGCTATTGATGTCCTCACCTCCACTTATAACATTGACAGTTCTTTTGGGAGAAGGTGGTTTCGGGGAATCCTACCTGTTTTTCATATAAGCACGCTTACCGTTCTCACTGAGCTAATCAGTTGTCAAGTACACGCGGTAATATCATTCTTTTCCGTTGGAATCTGTCCACGAATTCCCTAAGCAATTCTGAGTCCCCTTGCTTGATCTTGAAAATATCTTCCATTTTTTTTTCTACTTTTTGAGCTTCGAAGTGAGCTTAGATGAAAGAATCTGCAAGCTCCGCAAAAGAATTCATAGAATTTTTGGGTAAAAGAGAATACCATGTTAGCAATTCTTTGGTGAGTGTTTCACCAAATTTTTTGACTAATACTGATTCAATCTCCTGCTTAGTCAAATCGTTGCCTTTTACACCTATTGTGAATGCAGTCACATGGTCGCGTGGGTCTGTTGTTCCATCGTATTTTGAAATGTCAAGAAATTTGGATTTCTTTGGATTTGGTAGGGGAACAACACTTGGCTTCCAGGGTTGTTGTGAATATTTATCTATATCTACCCCTTTGATTACGGGTGGCATCCCAGGTATTTGTTCTATGCGTTCACTTGCTCCTTGAGCTATTTTTGCAATGTTAGTACTAAATTTTATAAATCAGAATTAATTACATTACCTGGTTCTCCCTCATGTGATTCACTGGGAGTCCCACTGCTACCTGAGTTAACAAGCCCGGAACGAGGATTATCCCAAGTGTTATTATTTGGAGTGGGTCTGGGTGTCGTAGCTGGTAACTGGTTAGCAAATGTTTCAAGAGCCTTATTGGCTTGTGTAGCAATTAATTTTTGCAAAGCTTCATCGATAAGGTCAGCAGTTTCAAATTGAGCATGTTCGTTTGTATGAGATCTATGAGGAGTACCCTCACGAGATCGCTGTGGAGAGCCTCGTGCTAAAGGGATTAGAGTGTTAATATTTTGTGGATCTGCCTGTTGCTATTGGTTCTCTTGGTTTCCTCGAATGTTGTCATTATTAGTCGACATGGTTAATGCAATAAGAGAAGTTAGGCTAGAAGAATAGATTATCAGATTTCCGGTAACGGGATCAATTTGTTTAACCAAAAAATGGAATTTCAATTGAAGTTATAATTTAGAAGAACACGAGTTACTGATAATCGAAAGATTGTGTATAATGAAGAAATTTAAATAGCAAGAATATAATCGAGAGAAAAATAAGTAAACCAAGGTATATTCATATAGTGTTTGCGTGTTTACAGTTGGTCAGCTGTCTCCCTTTTATAGCTATTTGAGAGACATGAGTTTTGCCTTTGTCATAATAAAGCTATTATGACTAATTAAGGACATTAAATGCTACGTTACACAATAATTATATTTAATACAGATTCTTAATATATTCAATATTCAATGCTCATTAAACATTGTATTTGCACTCTCATATATTGTCACATTCATCCCCCTTGATCCGCGGATCTAAATGACTTGAATAGGTACGAGTGATGAGTCTTGTGAATAAATACCCGTACCTCTTCCTTTTCCCTTGCTCGTGTCTGTTGCTATTCGTGTCTCTTTTCCAGTAATAACTCTTTGACTATTTTACGTGTCCTGATACGTCATCTTTATATGTACACTCAATTTCTCCCAATACACATTGCATGCTATTTATAGCAGAAGAAGAAGGTAAAAGAACAAAAGGAAAAGCTCTTTATATATGTTATATTTTTCTTAATTTCTTTATGTGTTCGGATAAAAAAGAAAGAATTGACGAGTAATATTCTTATCGGATAAACTACCAAAAATATTGATGTGCGCCTATAATTATTCTCTCTATTAATAAGGGAGAATAAGCACACACCAGGTCAACATGTATGCTTGGCGTTGCTGAGGGTATAATTGTCAATACACTTAGACTTACCTACGTATAATTGTATCTGAGAAATAGATTAACATCAAATTCTTTCCCTACGTCTGTTGGGTCAGATGGCTGAGAGACGATCACATGCTACTTTGGATTTTGGGTAAACAGTGGACGATCGAAAGTTTTAGGATTTCTTTACTGAAAGCTTTGATTCAACTCACACACACTTTCATCTCACTTTATTTTTGATGCGGTTCTTCGACTTTATCATTATTGCTGATTTGCGTTTTATCTTGGTGAATTTAGTTCATGCTGTATTATTTCGTATTTCTTCCTCTAATTTTGTCATAGTTGTTGACAGAGGTAACAGTTATGGCTGCCCACCGCCTGATTCGCCATTGATGGTGGTTTTGATAACTTCAAAGTTATTTTGGGGAATAAATTATTTCTTTGGTTTACTAAAAACCTAGAACAAACCCACTTAGTATAAAGTAGGTTATCATCGAAATAGCCTTCTGTAAAGTTAACGTGTTTTCCGCTTCTCTGTTTTTCCATTTGCCTTGAATATAGGCGACTTTGTTAATAGGTTATTTGGGGGTGTTTTTTGCTTTTGGGTTTACTGTTGATTTATGATTAGATTTATCGCATGCAATTGGGTCATAGTATTTGAGCCAATCTTGAAGTCAGGTTCCCCTTTTAAGTCGGCTACCCTCTTTTCAATCTTTAGATATCTTTGTTTGTTCCTTCTTTGATTTTGTGGTATATATGATTATCCCATGTCACTTGGATACATGTAATTATTTGAAAAAATAAATAAAGATTATGATTGATTAATTTCTATTTTAAGTCCACTATTGGCAATAAACTGGGTCCACCTGGATAGATGAGTTATGAATATAGAAAATTACTCTTACTCGACATCAACAACTATGACGGCCCAAAGGGGTCATCACTTGTTTTCTTACCTATTCTATACTTTTTAGGCTTTAAAACCTTATTTGGGGTTGCCTCGATTTGCGTACGCAGTCCGAGCGTATAGCCGGAAAGCTTAGATATGGATTCTGTGAGAAAAATGCAAAACTTTGATATTAAATTGAATAAATTTGACTTCGGTCAATATTTTGGGTAAGCGGACCCAGACCCATGATTTGACGGTCCCTTAGGGTCCACATGAAAATATGGGACTTGGGCGTATGCCTAGAATCAAATTCCGAGGTCCCGAGCCCGAGAAATAAATTTTTGTGTGAAATTGTTTTTTGGAAATAAATAAGGAAATTGGAAATGAATTTTGATTAAAATATTGTGGTATCTGGCCCGTATTTTGGTTCCGGTGCTCGGTACAAGTCTTATATATGGCTTAAGCGCTTTCTGTAAAGTTTTATTGAAAAAGGAGGTCATTTGACATGTTTCGGACTTAAAATGGGAACTTGATGTTTTATGAAAACTTGGAGGAAATCATGAGTTTTGATGCTCGATTCGATGTATATGATGTTGTTTTTGTGATTTGATCGCACAGATAAGTCCGTAAGATATTTTTGAGGTTGTGTGCATATTTGGTTTGGAGCCCCGAGAGCTCGGGTGAGTTTTGGATAGGTGTCAGAGTGCAATTTTGAACTTAGAAAATTGCTGCTATAACTGACCTGTAGGCTTCGCAATTGCGAGATCGGAATTTCGAAGGATCAGCTCGTAAATGCGAGAATGTCCCAACCCTGCAGTTATCGCAAATGCGACTTTGGGCTCGCAAATGTGAAGCCTATAATTCCTGGCAGAGTTCGCAAATGCGAACCATACCCTCGCAAATGCGACCTTATGGTTCACAAATGCAAACCTCCCAGCTTCCCTCATAGTTCGCAAATGCGAACAAGTATCCGCAATTTCCAAACATGGTCGGGTTTTGCAATTCCGAGCCCCAGTTCGCAACTGCGACATCCGAGACCCAACAATTTTATCTTAGTCGACTTTAAAATATTTTTCACCCCATTTTCAATATACAACTCCTATGGGAGATTTTCCAAGAACAAGACTTCTTCCAAATCGTTTGTAAGTTGGTTTTTACTCATTTCTATTAATCTTTAACATCATTTTAACATGTTTTCCACTTATAATCAAGGATTTTCACGGGTGAAATTGGGGGTTTTGGGTAGAACCTGGGTTTTTCTAAAATTGGGGATTTGGACCTCAATTTGAGGTCCGATTTCAAAACAAATCATATATTTGGGTTCGTGGGGGAATGGGTAACTGGATTTTTGTTTGAACTCCAGGTTTTTATCACGTTGGCTTGAGGGGTGTTTTGGTTATTTTACCTAAATTTGTGTCTTAACTGTAAATTAAATAGTAGTTGTTTGAGATGTTATTTATGAGATGTAATTAAAATGAATAGATTTGGGACATTTGGAGTCAGATACTCGTAGCAAAAGTGTGGTTTCAAGTTAAATTTGGAGTCGGTTTGAGGTAAGTGGCTTGTTTAACTTTGCGTGGGGGACTTCTTCCCCTTAGGGCATGATGTTTTGTATTTGAATGCCTCGTATGTAAGGTGACGAGCGTGTACTTGAGCAAATTGTTAGAAATCCGTTTTTACTTGAAGAATTTAAATTGGATTTTCTTGCTTACCTGTTCATGTTAAATTGTAGGTTTCTTATATGCTAGTTTAGAGAAGCATGTTATTTGATTTCTTTGCCTAAGTGCTTAGAGTGTCTTGTCTGTGCTCCGTGTAGTATTCTTGGGGTAAGATTTTCTATTTCTTGTCCTAAGTTCAGTATCTATCTGTCACGACCCAACCCGAAAGGCCACGACAGGCACCTGGTGCCTTACTCGACCGCGTACTAACGTAACATACCTTTCTTATTATGCTATCATGAGTAGATGACCCAAAAAGTCCATCATAAGATAACAAGAATAAAACATAAGGAAATACTCAACATACGAAGACCCACATGATATACAAACTTATATATGTGACATACGGGCATATAAGTCCGACATGATCATTTGTAAATTCAAAACATAGGCCGAGAAGGCCATACAAGTATCCATACACCTGACATCTGTCTACAAGCTTCTAAGAGTACATAAAATCATAAAGGTCGGTACAAGGCCCCGCCATACCAATCAATACCTATCCAAAGAATACTGACCAAATACGCAACACCGGAGCAAGTGGAGTGCACCAACACCTTTGCTGAGCTGATAGCCTACTAAGAGGTATGTCAACCTGTCTATCGGGACCTGCGGGCATGAAACGCAGCATCCCCAGAAAAAATGGACATTAGTACGAATAAAGTGCCTAGTATGTAAGACAGGAAAGCATAAATAAGAACTGTAATGTAAAGAGAGATAGAGGAAATACAACCTGTAACACCTGAGTGCCTCTAGGGGCTACTGACATGAAATTCATAATACATATATATACATAAACTTTTAAAAACATACGCCTCTGTGGGCATCACCATCATCATATCATATCCGGCCTCAAAGAGAACTCGATAAAAATGTACCCGGCCATCATAAAGGTCAGTAGAATCGTACCCGGCCGCGTGGAGCTCAGTTAACCCAACTGATCAGTGGTTGCACAATAGGTGTCGTACGGTTCGGTAGAGAAAAATAGATACATATATATAATGCATGCTCGACTCATGGAGACACGTTCTAGACCTTTCGGAGAGACGTAAGATTGGTATCCTCTGTACACGTTATTAGGACTAACTCTTCACCATGAACCTCATAAGAATCAGGAAGTACCAACAACATTGATAACATAAGAATACGTGAAGCAACATCACATTAATCGTTCCATAATAGGGGAAACAATGTAAGTATTGCTAGCTTCTAAGAGTAGAGTATCTTTGGAAGCTCGTTCATTACATTTTCTACAATCGGAGTCATGCAAAAGAAGGAAAGGGATAGCCTCACATACCTTGTATATTCATCCCAACCTCAAGATATGCAATTTCACGGCTCTTTTGTCTAGAATAAGAGAAAGGACACTATCGTTATCATTTAGGCGTCGTAACTATTATGCATCGAACACAACCTATTTCACGAGGAAACGGACAACACTTCCCCTATATATATTACTTCATACAAGTCAAAACAATCACCAAACATCCCAAAAAACATCAGTAATAATTATATTGAGCCTCCTAAAACAGTCCACACAACCTAATCACTTCATACATAAGACGACCACCTTAGTAGTGTCAAACGACCTCCGGAAATGTTACAACGAACTACCATAAAACCACCCTTCAATTATGTGGTGTTTCTCCACACCATTTCTCTTCTCAACTCCACAAAAACATTAAAAAAGTTACTATCCAATAGCAACACAAAACGGCCCAGAAAACAGCCCACAACAAGTCGAATAATTCGAACTCACAGCTTCCAATCACCGTCCCGTGAGTTCTAGCTATTAGAAATGAATTTATCAAACTTCCTTCACATTTAAAAGCTTAAATACAGAAATAAGTCATTTTCCTAACTATTAAATACGTTCCAAAACTCAAACTACAAAGAAAAAGAGAGGCAATATAGTGATACTTACGTCATAGGGATCGTTTAATGTTATCGCTGTTAGAATATACGCTTAATGCTAGAGGGGGGGGGGGTGAATAGCGCTGTAATAAAAAACAGCGTAAACTTGCGGAATTTAAAAATTGCAGGAATGAAATAAGTGCGATAAGTAAATAATAAGGAACGAACGCACCGATGTATCCTGGTTCACCACAACCCGTGGCTAGTCCATTTCCCGAGAGACTCTCTCGAGATTTCCACTAACTTCGTTAAGCTTACGGGTGCTTAACAAACCGTTACAAACTGAGAACTTGAGTCACACATGTTAGAAAATACGCTTAACGCTAGAGGGGGGGGGTGAATATCGTTATAATAAAATTTAGCGTAAACTTGCGGAAATTAAAATTTGCAGGAAGTAAATAAGTGCGATGAATAATAACTTACACACAGATATATCCTGGTTTACCACAACGTGTGGCTAGTCCAGTCCCCGAGAGACTCTCTCGAGATTTTCCACTAACTTGTCAATCTTCCGGGTGCTTAACAAACCTTTACAACTTGAGGACGCAAGCCTCAACACCTTTGCTAGGTGTTACAACACTCCAAGACTTCAACCAAGGAAACACAAGTTCCTTACAACAAGAGAATCACAATTCTCTTCCAAGTGTACAAACACTAAAACACTCAAACAATATACTCCTTTATGAGTAGGTATGAGTAAAAAGAAATAAGCTCTAGATCACAACAACTTTGGACAAGAATATGGCTCTCACAAGCTTTATGAAATTGAATATAAAATGATAAACAAAAGTATGCAAGCTTATAGCAATGTAATGATCAGTTGTAGTATGTTGTTGTGTTTAAAACACTGAAATGAAGCTGTATTTATAGTTGAAAAACTTGGCATTACCGTTGCCTAATTGCCAATTAAGAGTTGCTGATTTTACTCACTGACAATCGATTGTCAAACCTCAACAATCGATTGTCTGCCAGTCAGACCAAAATTCAATCCCAGATTTTACGCTTGATAATCGATTACTTACAATCCATAATTGATTACTGGCAACGTTCAAAAAATCCTTTCCAGATTTTACCACAAACAATCGATTGTCCAGAATAACCAATCGATTACTAAGCAACGTTCAAAAAATCTTTTCCGGATTTTAATCAAAACAATCGATTATACAAAATCAATAATCGATTACCCAATAACGTTCAAAAAATCTTTTCCGGATTTTAATCAAAACAATCGATTATACAGAATCAATAATCGACTACCTGACGGTATTTGAAAACTTTACGACAACGGTCAGCTTCACAATCGATTGCACAAAGTCAACAATTATCAGTTTTTGAAAAACATTTTAGACACTGTCTCTTTGACAATCGATTGTCCAATGTAACAATCGATTATTTAATAAATTTGAAAATCACTGGAAGACACTGTCTCAACATAATCAATTACCATTAGTTCATAATCGATTATTCTGAGTTTTGAAAAACTTTGATGGACACTGCCTCAGTCACAATCGATTGTCATTAGTTCACAATCGATTGTCATGCAGGTTTGAAAAACCTGATGCTCACTGTCTTACTCACAATCGATTGTCATTAGTTCACAATCGATTGTCATGCAGTCTTGGCTTAAAACAATCGATTATCATAAGTACATAATCGATTATCTTAGTCCAGATTTTTAAGGCATGTCTAAAAATTATTTTGACTACTGTAAATATGCATGATTTAAAATCATTTGACATTAAATTAAATATGCATGATTTTGAAAAATAACTTTATGAGAGAAGCCATGTTACGAGTCAAGTTGTAGGATCAAGATCACAATTAAGAATGACTCAATTAAACTATCAAACTTTGTCTTGAGCTTGAATCTCGTTGTATATCAATTTTTGTGCGCTTGTTTCTTGAACTTCGTCATATATCAATTTTCGCTTCGTTTGTCATTCATCAAAACCTATACAAAAGAACACACGTTTTAGTATATTGCATTGAGAACGTGTTTCCAACAATTTCCCCCTTTTTGATAATGGCAAACATTAAGCGGGATATGCAAGACAAGCAATTTATATTGACGATTCAAGACAAGTATATACATGCAACAAGTATGTAATTTGTTCCCCCTCAATTTGAGAATTCCCCCTCAATTTAAGCTTATATTTTGAGAGTGCATCATACCCGTTATCTTCCCCCTTTTGCCATTAGCAAAAATAATAATAATATGCCAAAGATGAAATAAACCTTGTTTACTTATTAAAAGAAATACAGCAACAGGGAAGACAATACAACATATAAAAACAAACTTAATCAATTATTCATTCATCATCTTCCGCCTCATCATCCGGCGCTGCTTCATATGGAACAAGACCCGCATATGGATAATGAACGTGGTCAAAATATCCATGGATCTCGTGAGTTAATTGACCGAAAGAAGAGGTCAATGAAGCAATTTGGTCGGAAATGAATTGGAGGGAAGGCTCTTGAGGCGGAGGAGCACGACGGGTTGGAGGAGGAGTAGGCGCTACATGATCACCGTCATGATGAAAGGAGGATTCCGAAATTTCCCACTTTTTGGTACTCTTTTTGAGAGGACCATTTCCAGTGACGAATCCGGTGGCTTCAAGAAAGTTCATGATGAGGAGAGCATAAGGAAGAGGCCTATCATCTCCGATAGCGTCACGCATGTGAATTTTGATAAGCCGACACCAATTGATGTTAGATCCGGTAACTATGGCATGCATGAGCTTGGTGTCCTCTTGGGAAATTGTGGTATGGTTGTGCTTACGAGGCTTGAGGACTCGGGTGACGAAATACAAAATTAACCGGTAATTTGGATCCATTCCCGTAATTGTAGAACGACGGGAGGAGAGATTTGGATCATAAGAAGTAAGACCGATTTGGTGTAAGAGGGCTGTTTCATCAAAAAGGGCTCCGGCCTCTCCGGTGTACCGAAAAATGTCTTCACCATTATGAGGAAGACGGCAATGGTATGAAGATTTTCATCGGAAAGAAGAATTTGAACACCATTAATGTTGGTGACAAGCTCACCATCATCATCCTCATGGAGGTTGGAATAAAATGCTTGAACCAATGTAGTATTGATGTAAGGATGGGTAAGGAGTAAAATGTCAAGAAGTTGAGAATTTTTGAGCATATTTGCAGCATGCCCAAATGATTCAAGATACTTGTGGGTTGAAAAGCGGGGTGGAAGAATGTCGCGCTTTTCAAATTTTGTTAAGAATCGAGTAAGCTCGATGTCGGAATTAAAATATAGAACGGAACCATCTTGATAGGGATAGTTCGGACGAGGAGGGGCAGCAGAGGCGGATGCGCCGTGCCTAGCAGAACGGGAACGTTTTGAGTGACGGCCCGACATTTTTAATGAAAGCTACTGGATTTTGCAAAGGATTAGAGGGAATTTGATATTTTGAAAGCTAAAATTGATGCTTGAGTGAATGAATATGAACATATATGAAGCCTATTTATAGAGGGGAGAGTGGCTTATCATTTATGGAAGAAATCTGCTGAGAATTTAAAGCCAAATCTCAGTCAGAAACGGTAAAATAAATTCACTAACCGTTAGACAATCGATTGTTGAGATGCAATAATCGATTGTTGAAGAGTTATGACCTGACTTGGAACTGACACAAATCGATTGAGGAGCCAAACGGTAACAAGAGTTTAAATTTCTGACATGAAATAATCGATTGTCAAATGTGGAATAATCGATTGTTTTGGAAAAGCATTGCTGAATGGCTGAGACAGAAATCGATTATGCAATTTAAGGAATCAATTATTAAACAAAACTGCATAATGAACATAAACCATAAACAATCGATTAGTGATACTGCTAATCGATTTTCAGCACAGTAAAATAATCGATTATTTGCTTGGAACAATCGATTGTTCTGTGCCAAAACTTTATAATTCACCCTCTCTTTTAGGGCGATACCTGCAAAATAGAATTAAACGTCTCCGACGCTCAAGTCAGTAATTTGTAAAGAAGTAATGACTTAAACTAGTGTTGCCAAGTGAGAACGTGAGCTCTTAAGAAGTGTGTCCTAAAGTGTTCTTAAGAGAGTTTCGGGTACTTACCTTTCCTCCGACGTCTCCAATTACCTGTTCAAGAGGGTGATCTTTGATCGTCCTCCACTCATTTGGCACTTTTGTTTTTTTTTCCAATTGTGGCGCTTCTTCCGTTGGTTGTTCCTCAGTTTCATCTTTATTTTCCTTGGGTGGTTCCTCTTGTATTTTGTCTTTCAAGCTATCTAAGATACCTGCAAGATCAAAACCGGAATCCATTCTCGCCAAGCGAGCATTATTTTCGGAAAATACAACATGAGGGGATTCCTCCACAATTTGGGTTCTTTTACTAAAGACCCTATATGCTTTACTACATGAGGAATATCCAATGAAAATACCTTCATCCGACTTAGCATCAAATTTACCCAATTGGTCTTTGCCATTGTTATGAACAAAACATTTGCAACCAAAAACTCTAAAATGGTTGGTTTTCTACCCTTATAAAGTTCATAGGGGGTTTTCATGAGTATCGGCCGAATTACTACTCTATTTAGAACATAGCAAGCGGTACTCACGGCGTCCGCCCAAAAATGTTTGGGTATCTTAGCTTCGTCGAGCATGGTTCTAGCCATCTCTTTGAGACACCTATTTTTCCTTTCCACCACCCCATTTTGTTGTGGTGTACGTGGAGCGGAAAAGGTATGCTCGATTTCGAGTTCGTCACAAAAGTCCGCAAAGAGATTGTGATCAAACTCTCCCCCATGATCACTTCTAATTGAAGTGACGGTTGTTTCTTTCTCATTTTGAACACGCTTAAGAAAATATTTAAAATTTTGAAAAGCATCACTTTTATTGGCAAGAAATAAAGTCCAAGTAAATCTCGAGTAATCATCAACAATCACAAAAGCATATCTATTTCTTCCTAGACTTTCAATGCGAGAAGGACCAGATAAATCCATATGAAGCAATTGCAATGGTCTAGAAGTTGAAATAATTTTTTTAGATTTGAAAGATGCTTTTGTTTGCTTCCCCTTTTGACACGAGTCACAAATAGAGTCATTTTCAAATTTTAAATTGGGAAGACCAACAACTAAGTTTTGAGAAATCAATTTGTTCAAAAGATGCATATTGATATGTGCTACTCTACGATGCCATAGCCAAGTATCATCCTCTTTACTCATTAGACAATCAACATAATCGGGTGAGGATTTAGCAAGATCAACCATATAAATGTTATCCACTCTAAAACCACGGAGGATAATTTTGAAATCACTACGTCTGAACACTAAGCATTCATCCGAATCAAATAAAGCAAGATTTCCCTTGTCACACAATTGGCTTATGCTCAAGAGATTATGCTTTAATCCTTTAACAAGTAATATATGCTTAATAGAGGATTTTTCATCCTTATCGACCGAGCCGATGCCGATGATCTTTCCTTTATTGTTATCACCGAAGATAACACTTCCTCCTTCTTTGTGCTCTAATTGAAGGAATTTGGATTCATCTCCCGTCATATGCTTGGAGCATCCACTATCAAGGTACCATAGTACACTTGATCCCTTCAAGCACACCTACAAAACAAATTAATGTTCTTTAGGTACCCATGCCATCTTGGGTCCTTGGGGGTTAGGCATATTATAATGATGCGATTGAGTAATATGTCTATGACGTGTAAAGCATGCCGGAGCAATATGACCAATACGTCTACAATAATGACAAGTCACATTTGGGTTATGCATCCTTCTGGGTTCATAGTAACTAGACGGATGAAAATTTCTTACTCTATTTTGAACACTATGACTATTTCGCATTTCATGAGAGTTATTTCTCCTACTATGAGCTCTAGGATGGGCAGCCTTTCTAGAGTGATTGTTTCTCGGTTGAGGGCCATTGCTAGGTCTTCTAAGGGGTTCAAAATTTGGCCTAAAGTATGCATCATTTCTAGGGTGACTATTTCTAGGTGGTAAGTCATTCCTAGGTCTTCTAAAATGTTCAGCATTTTGTCTAGCGTGCATATTGGCTCTAGAGTTGTTGTTTCTAGGATAAGCATTTCTATTGTTAATCCTAGGTTGAGCTTTAGGTTGTTGGGGTTTAGCTTCAACCTTTTATTCATTTTTAAAGCCTATTCCATGCTTGGTTGATTTCAAGTTAACAAGAACATCATTCAAGTTTTTGTGCGAAGAATTAAACTTATCTAATGTGCGTTTAAGCCTACTTACTTCATTCTTAAGATGCAAACAAGAAGTGCAATTTCTAGTAGAGCTTTCGGGCTTATCGGAACTTCTTTTTCCAAAAAACTTGTTTTCCTCTTTCAGCTTCTCATTTTCTAAAACCAGTTTTTCTAAATCTTTTTCTTTTAAAGAAAGCTGTTTTTGAAAATCTTTTTCTTTTAGAGAAGCATTTTCTTTTACGCTTTTGACTGTTTTGAAGCTTTAATAAATTCAGTATATAATTCATCAAAAGCAGTTCGCATTTCATCAAGAGTCAAGAAGTTTTGAGACGAAATTTGACATACCCCGTCTTTGTTATCTTCTTGTGCCTTGAGGCAAAGATTTGCTGCTTCGTCTTCTTCTCCTTCGCTTGACTCATCTCCGGAGTCACCTCCCCAAGAAATATATGCGCGTTGCTTTTTAAAAGGTTTCTTTTCCTTTTTGAGGTTTGGGCAATTTGACTTGATGTGCCCGGTTTCTCCGCATTCGTAGCATTTTATTTCTCCTTGCTTTTTCCCTTTGCGTTCATACTCCTTGCGCATGAACTTTTGAAATCTTTTGATAACGAGTCCAAACTCGTTGTCTCCTTCCTCATCAATTTGCGGTTGACTTGTGCTCGCCTTTAGAGCTATTCTTTTCCTCCTTTGATCATCAACAAGAGGGTTAAGAATAGTAGATTCATAGGTCTTGAGATTACCTCTTAATGCGTCAATTGTGACATTTGAGACGCCGATGGATTCTTGGATTGCGTCGGCCTTTGATCGCCATGCCGGAGTGAGACTTCTAAGGATCTTCCGTACAAGTTCTCTATCCGTGAATGTCTTTTTGAGGGCATGTAGATCATTTACGATTATTGAAAATCGTTCAAACATTTCGTCCACCTTTTCTCCTTCCTTCATGTGAAATAATTCATAAGCATGGGTTAGGAAATCAATTTTTGCTTCCCTTACCTGATCCGTTCCTTCGTATGTAACTTCTAGCTTGTCCCACATCTCCTTTGCTGTTGTGCAACACGATATTTTCCTGTAATCGTCAGCATTAACAGCACAATATAATAAGTTTATTGCTTTAGCATTATTTTGGACCTTTCGGATGTCATCCACGTCATACTCATCCTCGGACTTGGGAACCCATTCATTTTCCACCTTCTTGGTTGGAATTTGATTTCCCTTTGTAAACACCTTCCAAAGGTGAAAACTGTTGGATTGAACGAAGATCATCATCCACTCCTTCCAGTACGTGTAATTTGTACCATTGAATAGAGGTGGTCGTGTGGAGCACTGTCCTTCATCAATTCCTGCAAAAGAGTCACGAGTAGAAGCCACGGATGGTTCTCTCAAAATGTTAAGTCTTCAGAGAGTATGGCTCTGATACCAATTGTTAGAAAATACGCTTAACGCTAGAGGGGGGGTGAATAGCGTTATAATAAAATTTAGTGTAAACTTGCGGAAATTAAAATTTGCAGGAAGTAAATAAGTGCGATGAATAATAACTTACACACAGATATATCCTGGTTTACCACAACGTGTGGATAGTCCAGTCCCCGTGAGACTCTCTCGAGATTTTCCACTAACTTGTCAAGCTTCCGGGTGCTTAACAAACCTTTACAACTTGAGGACGCAAGCCTCAATACCTTTGCTCGGAGTTACAACACTCCAAGACTTCAACCAAGGAAACACAAGTTCCTTACAACAAGAGAATCACAATTCTCTTCCAAGTGTACAAACACTAAAACACTCAAACAATATACTCCTTTATGAGTAGGTATGAGTAAAAAGAAATAAGCTCTAGATCACAACAACTTTGGACAAGAATATGGCTCTCAAAAGCTTTATGAAATTGAATATAAAATGATAAACAAAAGTATGCAAGCTTATAGCAATGTAATGATCAGTTGTAGTATGTTGTTGTGTTTAAAACACTGAAATGAAGCTGTATTTATAGTTGAAAAACTTGGCATTGCCGTTGCCTAATTGCCAATTAAGAGTTGCTGATTTTACTCACTGACAATCGATTGTCAAACCCCAACAATCGATTGTCTGCCAGTCAGACCAAAATTCAATCCCAGATTTTACGCTTGATAATCGATTACTTACAATCCATAATCGATTACTGGCAACGTTCAAAAAATCCTTTCCAGATTTTACCACAAACAATCGATTGTCCAGAATCAATAATCGATTACTCAGCAACGTTCAAAAAATCTTTTTCGGATTTTAATCAAAACAATCGATTACACAAAATCAATAATCGATTACCCAATAACGTTCAAAAAATCTTTTCCGGATTTTAATCAAAACAATCGATTATAAAGAATCAATAATCGATTACCTGACGGTATTTGAAAACTTTACGACAACGGTCAGCTTCACAATCGATTGCACAAAGTCAACAATTGATTACTTATCAGTTTTTGAAAAACATTTTAGACACTGTCTCTTTGACAATCGATTGTCCAATGTAACAATCGATTATTTAATAAATTTGAAAATCACTGGAAGACACTGTCTCAACATAATCGATTACCATTAGTTCATAATCGATTATTCTGAGTTTTGAAAAACTTTGATGGACACTGCCTCAGTCACAATCCATTGTCATTAGTTCACAATCGATTGTCATGCAGGTTTGAAAAACCTGAGGCTCACTGTCTTACTCACAATCGATTGTCATTAGTTCACAATCGATTGTCATGCAGTCTTGGCTTAAAACAATCGATTATCATAAGTACATAATCGATTATCTTAGTCCAGATTTTTAAGGCATGTCTAAAAATTATTTTGACTACTGTAAATATGCATGATTTAAAATCATTTGACATTAAATTAAATATGCATGATTTTGAAAAATAACTTTATGAGAGAAGCCATGTTACGAGTCAATTTGTAGGATCAAGATCACAATTAAGAATGACTCAATTAAACTATCAACCTTTGTCTTGAGCTTGAATCTCGTTGTATATCAATTTTTGTGCGCTTGTTTCTTGAACTTCGTCATATATCAATTTTCGCTTCGTTTGTCATTCATCAAAACCTATACAAAAGAACACACGTTTTAGTATATTGTATTGAGAACGTGTTTCCAACAACACAAGCCTCAACAACCTTTGCTCGAAGATACAACACTTCAACCAAAGGAATCACAACGTTCCTTCTTACAATACAAGGGATTAACACTTCCCTTCAAGTGTATAAAAATACTTTGCACTCAAAACAAGACTCTCTTTAAGAGTAGATATGAGTAAAATAAATACGCTCAAGAACGCAACAACTTTCGTCAAGAATTTGGCTCTTAAAAACTTATGTAATGAATAGAAAATGATGAATAAGAGAGTATGCAAGCTTTAGCAATGATATGATCAGTTGTTGTATTTAGAAGACTGATTTGAAGATGTATTTATTGTGTCAAAAACATGCTTAACCGTTGCCTAGTTGCCAATTAAGAATTGCTGATTTTGTGCTACGACAATCGATTGTCTAATTGGCACAATCGATTGTTTTCCAATCGTTCCAAAAATCATTCCCAGATTTTACGCAGCATAATCGATTATGTAAGACATATAATCGATTACTGGCAACGTTCAAAAAATCATTTCCAGATTTTACGTAAAACAATCGATTATCAGAAGTATACAATCGATTACTTGGCAACGTTCAAAAAATCTTTTTCAGATTTTACTACAAACAATCGATTATCAGAAATATACAATCGATTACTTGGCAACGCTCAAAAAATCTTTTTCAGATTTTACTTCAAACAATGATTATTAAAATCCTATAATCGATTATCTGACGGAGTTTGAAAATATTTTGGCAACGGTCATTTACATAATCGATTATGCTATATGGACAATCGATTATTTTTCAGTCTTGAAAAATCTAATAGACACTGCCTCAACACAATCGATTGTCATAAGGTTCACAATCGATTATTTTGTAGCTTTGAAAAATCTGATGGACACTGTCTCAACACAATCGATTGTCATAAGATACACAATTGATTGTCATGCAGATTTCAAACATCTGATGGTCACTGCCTCAACACAATCGATTGTCATAAGGTACACAATCGATTGTCTTGCAGCTACCTTAACATAATCGATTATCATAAGTACATAATCGATTATCTTTGTCCAGATTTTAGAGGCATGTTTAAAAATCATTTTGCTAAAATAAATATGCATGATTTAAAATCATTTTGCTCGAAATTAAATATGCATGATTTGATAAAAATGTTTTTACGAGAGAAGCCAAGTCTTGAGTTAAATTTTCGGATCAAGATCACAATTAAAGAGCGACTCATGTATAACTTTGTTTAATCTTGATCTTTGTTTGTCTTGTGCTTGAACTTCGTTACGTGACATTTGCGCGCTTGTGCTTGGACCTCGTCATATGTCAATTGCGCATCGTTTATCATTTATCAAAACCTACAAATATGAATACACATTTAGTTTAGTGCCTTGAGAACGTGTTTCAACAATTTCCCCCTTTTTGATAATGGCAAACCTTAACCGGGATATGCATATTAGGTAATTCATAATGACGATCCAAGACAAGTATATATATATGCAATTAGTTCCCCCTCAACATATGAATTCCCCCTCAATTTGTGCCAATAGGTATTAAGTGCATAGCCCTTATTCTTCCCCCTTTTGACATTAGCAAAAAAAAACAAAATAAGTAATAACATGTTTATTGATTAACAAAAAGGCGATTACATAAAAGAGATAATAAAAGATAGAACAATAAGCAAATAAAGACATTATTCATTATCAATTCCCGCCTCGTCATCCGGTACTACTTCATAAGGGACAAGTCCAGCATATGGATAGTGAATATGATCAAAATATCCATGGATCTCATATGTCAATCGATTGACAGAGGTGGACAAAGAAGAAAGTTGGTCGGAAATAGTTTGAAGTGTAGGAGCTTGAGGCTGACGCGTTTGAGGAATTGGAGGAGGAGCAGGAGCCGCGTGTTCGCCGTCATAGGGAAAGGAGGATTCGGAAATTTCCCATTTCTTGGTGCCCTTTTTGAGCGGACCGATAGAGGTGTTGAACCCGGAGGCTTCAAGAACCTTCATTATAAGAAGGGCATAGGGAAGTGGTCTATCGTCCCCGGTGGCATCAAGCATGTGGATTTTGATAAACTTACACCATTTGATGTGAGCCCCGGTTATGATGGCATGCATGAGTTTTGCGTCCTCTTGGGAGAGAGTGGTATGATTATGTTTGCGTGGTTTGAGGACTCGGGTTATGAAGTAGAAAATTAAACGATATTCGGGGAGCATGCCCGTAATGGTAGGACGACGATTGGACAGATTAGCATCATAAGCTCCAAGTCCTATTTGGTTTAGGAGAATTCGTTCATCAAATAAGGCGCCGGCTTCTCTAATGTAGAGAGAAATGTTTTCCCCACTTTGAGGAAGGTGAGCAATAGAATGTAAGTTTTCGTTGGTTAAAAGAATGTCAACTCCATTAATGTTTGACACAATATCACCATCGTCGTCCTCATGAAGATTGGAATAGAAGGCTTGAATCAAGAGAGGATTAATGTGAGGATAGGTTAGATATAGGAAATCAAGGAGTTGGCATTCTCTAAGCATGTTTGCAGCTGCAGCGGGGGCGCTGGATTCAAGATATTTGCTGGTGGAAAAGCGAGGAGGAAGAATTTCACGCTTTTCGAATTTTGTCATGAATCGAGTTAACTCGGGTTCAGTGTTGAACCGTAGGAGAGAGCCATCTTGGTAAGGAAAACTGGGAGGAGGAGGAGCAGCTGAAGAGGATGCACCATGTCTGCCGGAATGAGGGTGTTTGGTGTATCTGCTCGTCATTTTAAATAAGTAGTAATAGCTTTTGTAAGAAATTTGAGAGATTTTTGAAAGTTTGAGAGATAAGATTGATGCTTGAGTGAAGAAATTGAATACATATGGTACCTATTTATAATGAGAAGGATGAAATTGCTTTTAAGGTAACAATCTGCAGAAATTTAAGAGGCAAAACTGGTCAGAAACGGTAAAAAGATTTGCACTGTCCGTTACACAATCGATTATGGAATAGAAACAACCGATTGTTATGGAGTTTTTGAATTGTACTCGGAAATGACACAAAATCGATTGTGGGAATCTTGCAGGACCCAAACGGTTACAAAGATTTTGAATTACTGACTGAAGATAATCGATTGTTGAATTATGGTAATCGATTGTTCTGACACAGTGTGCACAGTGATTTTCTGACTTCGGAAAATAATCGATTTTACTTATGAAACAATCGATTGTTTTAGAAAGGCAGTAATGAATATCCGAGACGGTAATCGATTATACAACAAAAATTGATTATTTAATTAACATCAAAAACCTGCAAGGCACAATATGTTGATTTTCCGTCATAATAAGCATAAGACATAAATAATCGATTAGTGATACTTGCTAATCGATTTTCCGGCACAGTAAGCATGAGATAAAGGAATGATAATCGATTATTGACTGTAACTATCGATTATTCTACACCATTGCCTTATAATTCCCCCTGCCTTTAGGGCGATACCTGCAAAAGAGAGTTAGACGTCTCCGACGCTCAAGTTAGTAATTTGTAGACAAATAATGACTTAGATCAATGTGAAGTCAAGAGCTTCAAGTTTACTATAGATTCGAAAAAAACTTTTTCGCTAAAAGGCCTTGTGAAGATGTTGGCCAATTGAGAACGCGATCTCTTAAGAAGTGTGTCCTAAGGTGTTCTTAAGAGTGTTTCGAGTACTTACCTGTTGTTTAATGTCGCCAATTACCTGTTCGAGAGGATGGTCTTTGATTGTCCTCCACGTGTTGGGCAGTTTCGTTTCTTTTTCCAGTTGTGGCGCTTCCTCCGATAATTGTTCCAAGATTTCATCTTGAATTTCCTTAGGAGTTTCCTCTTGTACTTTGTCTTGAGGACTCATTGAGATTAAACTACCTGCAAGTTCAAAACCAGAATCCTTTCTCGCCAAGCGAGCATTATTTTCGGAAAACACAATATGAGGGGATTCTCCACAGTTTCGGTTCTATTATTGAATACTCTATATACTTTGCTACGTGAAGAATAACCAATAAAAATTCCTTCATCGGATTTGGCATCAAACTTTCCCAAATTATCTTTACCATTGTTATGAATAAAACATTTACAACCGAATACTCTAAGATGGGAGATATTTGGTTTCCTTCCCTTGGAGAGTTCATAGGGAGTTTTCATGAGTATTGGCCTTATGACTACTCTGTTTAAAACGTAGCATGCGGTACTCACGGCATCCGCCCAAAAATGTTTGGGAATCTTAGCCTCATCGAGCATGGTTCTAGCCATCTCTTCGAGACACCTATTTTTCCTTTCCACCACTCCATTTTGTTGTGGTGTGCGTGGAGCAGAGAAGGTGTGCTCGATACCGAGTTCGTCACAAAAATCCGCGAAGAGATTGTGATCGAACTCTCCCCCATGATCACTTCTTATTGAAGTGACGGTTGTGTCCTTTTCATTTTGAACACGTTTAAGAAAGCATTTAAAAATATGAAAAGCTTCACTTTTATGAGCAAGAAATAGTGTCCATGTAAATCTAGAATAATCAACAACGATAACAAAAGCATAACGATTTCTACCAAGACTTTCAATTGGAGATGGTCCAAAAAGGTCCATGTGAAGAAGTTGCAATGGTCTAGTAGTTGAAACAATATTTTTCGATTTAAAAGATGCTTTTGTTTGCTTCCCTTTTTGACAAGAATCGCAAATGGAGTCTTTTTCAAATTTCAAATTTGGAAGACCAATAACTAAATTTTGTGAAACCAATTTGTTTAAAAGATGCATGTTGATGTGAGCTACTCTACGATGCCATAACCACATATCATCTTCTTTGCTCATAAGACAATTCACATACTCAGATGAAGAATTTCGAGATCAACCATATAGATGTTATCCATTCTAAAACCACGAAGGATAAGTTTAAAATCGCTACGGCGAAAATTTAAGCATTCATCCGAATCAAATAAAACAAGATTTCCTTGTCACATAATTGACTTATGCTTAAGAGATTATGTTTTAGACCTTTAACTAGCAATATATGCTTAATGGAAGAAGGTTCATCCTTACCGACCGATCCAATGCCGATAATTTTTCCCTTGTTGTTATCTCCAAAAATAACGCTTCCTCCTTCCTTGTGTTCTAGTTGAAGGAACTTGGATTCGTCTCCGGTCATGTGTTTGGAGCATCCACTATCAAGGTACCAAAGTACACTTGACCCTTCAAACATACCTACAAGACAAATTAATGAGTCTTTGGTACCCAAGCTGTTTTGGGTCCTTGAGAGTTAGGTGTAACATGATGTTGTGCTTGACATGCAGTTAAGTGTCTATGTCTAGTGAAGCAAGAAGGAGCAATGTGTCCAATTCGATGGCAATAATGACAAATGACATTAGGATTGTGCATTCGTCTAGGTTGATAGTAGTTGGACGGACGAAAATTGTTTACTCTATTTTCGACAATATGACTATTGCGCATTTCATGAAAATCATTTCTCCTACTATTTGTTCTAGGATATGCAGCATTTCTAGAATAGTTATTTCTAGGTTGAAAGCCATTTCTAGGTGTCCTAAAATGTTCAACGTTTCTTCTAGTGTTTGGTCTAGGATATGCATCATTTCTAGAATAGTTATTTCTAGGTTGAAGGCCATTTCTAGGTGTCCTAAAATGTTCAAAGTTTCTTCTATTGTTTGGTCTAGCATGCATGTTGATTCTAGGATTGTTATCTCTAGGATGAATATTTGTTTTATTTGTCCTAGGTTGAGCCTTAGGTGGTTGGGGTTTGGCTTCAACTTTTTCTTTAGGCTCGTTTTTAAAACCTATCCCATGTTTGGTCGATTTCAAATTAACAAGTACTTCATTCAAATTTTTATGAGAAGAATTGAACTTATCTAAGGTGCCCTTAAGTCTTTCTACCTCATCTTTTAGATGCATGCAAGAAGTACAATTTTTACTAGAACTCTCGGGTTTGTCGGCGCTTCTTTTGCCGAAAAACTTGTTTTCTTCTTTCAACTTCTCATTTTCCAAAATCAGTTTTTCCAAATCCTTTTCTTTCAAAGAGAGTTGTTTTTCAAAATCTTTTTCTTTCAAAGAGGCATTTTCCTTAATGTTTTAACAGTTTTGGAAGCTTTAATGAATTCACTATATAGCTCATCAAAGGCATATTGCATTTCCTCAAGAGAATAGAAGTTTTTGGAAGAAATTTGACATACCTCTTCTTGATTGTTTTCGTGAGCCATGAGACAAAGATTTGCGGTTTCGTCTTCTTCTTCCTCACTCGACTCGTCTCCGGAGTCGCCTCCCCAAGATATGTATGCTCGTTGTTTCTTGAAGGGTTTCTTCTCCTTTTTGACATTTGGGCAATTTGATTTAATGTGCCCGATTTCTCCGCACCCATAGCACTTTACTTGATCTCCTTGTTGTTTGACTTCTCGTTCATACTCTTTTCGCATGAACTTTTGAAATCTCTTAATAACGAGTCCGAACTCGTTATCTCCGTCCTCATCATTTTGAGGTTGACTTGTGCTTGCCTTGAGGGCGATTCTTTGTTTCCTTTGATCATCAACAAGAGGGTTAAGTATATTAGATTCATAAGTTTTAAGATTACCTCTTAATCCGTCGATGGTGACATTTGAAACGCCAATAGACTCTTGAATCGCGTCGGCCTTGGAGCGCCATTCCGGAGTGAGACTTCGGAGAATTATTCGGACAAGTTCCTTATCCGTGAAGGTCTTCTTATGAGCATGTAAGTCAATAATGATTTTTGAAAATCGTTCGAACATGTCATCTACCCTTTCGCCTTCCTTCATGTGAAACAGTTCATATGCATGGGTTAGAAAATCAACTTTAGCCTCTCTTACCTGGTCCGTACCTTCGTACGTGATTTCCAGCTTATCCCACATTTGCTTCGCCGTTGTGCAACATGATATTTTTCTGTAATCATCAACGTTTATAGCACAATACAATAAGTTGATGGCTTTGGCGTTGTTCTGCACTTTTCGGATATCTCCGCATCGTATTCATCTTCGGATTTTGGAACCCATTCATTTTCAACCTTTTTGGTTGGAATTTGTTCTCCCTTCATTATAACCTTCCACAGATGAAAATTATTCGATTGAATGAATATTCTCATCCTCTCCTTCCAGTACGTATAGTTTGTGCCATCGAATAGTGGTGGTCGGGTGGAGCATTGTCCTTCACCTATTCCTGCAAAAGAATCACGAGTAGAAGCCGTGGATTGTTTCTCTCAAACGGTTAAGTTTTTCAGAGAGTTGGGCTCTGATACCAATTGTTAGAATATACGCTTAACGCTAGAGGGGGGGGGGGTGAATAGCGTTATAATAAAAAACAGCGTAAACTTGCGGAATTTAAAAATTGCAGGAATGAAATAAGTGCGATAAGTAAATAATAAGGAACGAACGCACCGATGTATCCTGGTTCACCACAACCCGTGGCTAGTCCAGTCCCCAAGAGACTCTCTCGAGATTTCCACTAACTTCGCTAAGCTTACGGGTGCTTAACAAACCGTTACAAACTGAGAACTTGAGTCACACAAGCCTCAACAACCTTTGCTCGAAGATACAACACTTCAAGACTTCAACCAAAGGAATCACAACGTTCCTTCTTACAATACAAGGGATTAACACTTCCCTTCAAGTGTATAAAAACACATTGCACTCAAAACAAGACTCTCCTTAAGAGTAGATATGAGTAAAATAAATACGCTCAAGAACACAACAACTTTCGTCAAGAATTTGGCTCTTAAAAACTTATGTAATGAATAGAAAATGATGAATAAGAGAGTATGCAAGCTTTAGCAATGATATGATCAGTTGTTGTATTTAGAAGACTGATTTGAAGATGTATTTATAGTGTCAAAAACATGCATAACCGTTGCCTAGTTGCCAATTAAGAATTGCTGATTTTGTTCTACGACAATCGATTGTCTAATTGGCACAATCGATTGTTTTCCAATCGTTCCAAAAATCATTCCCAGATTTTACGCAGCATAATCGATTATCTAAGACATATAATCGATTACTGGCAACGTTCAAAAAATCATTTCCAGATTTTACGTAAAACAATCGATTATCAGAAGTATACAATCGATTACTTGGCAACGTTCAAAAAATCTTTTTCAGATTTTACTACAAACAATCGATTATCAGAAATATACAATCGATTACTTGGCAACGTTCAAAATTTTTTTTTCAGATTTTACTTCAAACAATCGATTATTAAAATCCTATAATCGATTATCTGACGGAGTTTGAAAATATTTTGGCAACGGTCATTTACATAATCGATTATGCTATATGAACAATCGATTATTTTTCAGTCTTGAAAAATCTAATAGACACTGCCTCAACACAATCGATTGTCATAAGGTTCACAATCGATTATTTTGTAGCTTTGAAAAATCTGATGGACACTGTCTCAACACAATCGATTGTCATAAGGTACACAATAGATTGTCATGCAGATTTCAAACATCTGATGGTCACTGCCTCAACACAATCGATTGTCATAAGGTACACAATCGATTGTCTTGCAGCTACCTTAACATAATCGATTATCATAAGTACATAATCGATTATCTTTGTCCAGATTTTAGAGGCATGTTTAAAATCATTTTGCTAAAATAAATATGCATGATTTAAAATCATTTTGCTCTTAATTAAATATGCATGATTTGATAAAAATGTTTTTACGAGAGAAGCCAAGTCTTGAGTTAAATTTTCGGATCAAGATCACAATTAAAGAGCGACTCATGTATAACTTTGTTTAATCTTGATCTTTGTTTGTCTTGTGCTTGAACTTTGTTACGTGACATTTGCGCGCTTGTGCTTGGACCTCGTCATATGTCAATTGCGCATCGTTTGTCATTTATCAAAACCTACAAATATGAACACACATTTAGTTTAGTGCCTTGAGAACGTGTCTCAACAATCGCTAATTGATTTCATGCCCCGGATGATAATCTTGTTGGAAACCATTGTGGAAAGCTTGAAGGTAAGGTTAGGGGTCTTATTTGGTCAAGATATCTGGAGTTATGAAGAAAGAGATGACATAGGAAGATAAATATCCATTTTGGATAAAAGTAAAAAAGGTGCTACTTGGCACCCTAGCATTGGTTCATATTCCAATGCTTATAACTTTTTATCCGGGTGTCGTATGAGTAAACTGTTGGAAACACGTTTCAAATGCAATATACTAAACGTGTGTTCTTTTGTAGGTTTTGATGAATGTCAAACAAAGCAAAAAGCGATATATAGCAATGCTCAAGGACAAGCACAAAATGGATGCATTACAAGAAGCTCAAGACAAAGTTTAGAAATGTTATAATTGAGTCAATATTAATTGTGATCTTGATTCCTCAACTTGGCTCATAACATGGCTTCTCTACTAAAATTATTTTTCCAAAATCATGCATAGTTAAATTAAGTGTCAAATGATTTTAAACTATGCATATTTACATTTGTTAAAATGTTTTCCAAACATGCCTCAAAAATCTGGGCTAAGATAATCGATTATGTTCTTATGATAATCGAGTATCTCTAAGCCAAGACTGCATGACAATCGATTGTGAATTAATGATAATCGATTGTGAGTAAGTCAGTTAACATCAGGTTTTTGCAAACTGCATAACAATCGATTGTGTACTTATGATAATCGATTGTTAACTGAGGCAAAGTTTTCAAAACTCATAAAAATCGATTATGAACTAATGGTAATCGATTAGAATGAGAAAAATGTCTCCCAGTGATTTTAAATAAAATGATAATCGATTGTGGCTTTTGATAATCGATTATATATGAGACAGAGAGTTTTGAAATTAATTAATAATCGATTATTCCATTTGATAATCGATTGTTGAAGCTGACCGTTGTCATATATTTTCAATTACCGTCAGGTAATCGATTGTTGATATTTAACAATCGATGTTTTGCGTAAAATCTGGAAAAGATTTTCTGAACGTTGTTAAAATAATCGATTGTTGATTTCCGGACAATCGATGTTTTATGCCAAAAATTGGAAAGGATTTCTTAACGTTATAAATAATCGATTATTGATTTGAAGTAATCGATTGTTGACGTAAAATCTGGGATTGAATTTTTGATCTGATAGGCAAACAATCGATTGTTTAGTCTTGACAATCGATTGTCACTGAGTAATTTCAGCAATCCTTAATTGGCAATTAGACAACGGTAAGACTGAGTTTTTCACCTATAAATACAGCTTCAACTCAGTGTTTTCACAACAACAACATATACACTTTGAGTATTTTCATTGCTAAAAGCTTTCTTACATTGATCATCATTTTCCATTCATCCATAAAGCTTTTTGAAGAGCCATTCTATTGAGCTAAGTTGTTGTGATCTTGAGCGTACTATTTCTACTCATATCTACTCATTAAGGAGTGCTTTGTAAAGTGAGTGTGTTTTGTGTTTGTAAGAGAATTGCGATTCTCGTTTGTTGAGGAACTTGTGATTCCTCGGTTGAAGTCTTTGGGATTGTTATCCCCGAGCAGTTGAAGTCTTTGGGATTGTTATCCCCGAGCAGTTGAAGTCTTTGGGATTGTTATCCCCGAGCAGTTGAAGTCTTTGGGATTGTTATCCCCGAGCAGTTGAAGTCTTTGGGATTGTTATCCCCGAGCAGTTGAAGTCTTTGGGATTGTTATCCCCGAGCAATTGAAGTCTTTGGGATTGGTATCCCCGAGCAATTGAAGTCTTTGGGATTGTGATCCCCGAGCACCTAGGTGAGGCTTGTGTCCTCAGCTGTAACGGTTTGTTAAGCACCCGTAAGCTTGACAAGTTTAGTGGAAATCTCGAGAGAGTCTCTCGGGGACTGGACTAACCACGTTTGTGGCCAACCAGGATACATCATTGTGTAAGTTTATTCTGCTGCACTTGTTTTAATTTCTGCAAAGTTTTTAAATTCCGCACTAAAACGCTTAATATTTTTAAAACGCTATTCACCCCCCCCTATAGCGTAAAGCGTATTGTCCAACCATTGGTATCAGAGCCATACTCTCTGAAAGACTTAACCGTTTGAGAGAATCTTTCCATGGCTTCTACTCTAGACTCTTTTGCAGGTATTGATGAAGGACAGTGCCCCACAAGACCTCCTTTGTTTAACGGGACTTATTATTCATATTGGAAAGAAAGGATGCATATATTCGTCAGATCAAACAGCCCTTACTTGTGGAAGGTGTACACCAAAGGAAATAAGGTTCCTGTCAAAAAGGTGGAAGAAGAATGGGTGCCAAAATCAGAAGAGGAATTCAACGCCAAGGATAATCGAATGGTCCAAAATAACTTTAAAGATATTAATTTATTACTTTGTGCTGTTAATGCTAATGATTACAGGAAAATCTCCTGCTGCAAAACAGCGAAAGAAATGTGGGACAAGCTTGAGGTCACTTACGAAGGGACTGACCAGGTAAGAGAAGCTAAAATTGACTTTTTAACTCATGCTTACGAATTGTTCCATATGAAGGAAGGCGAAAAGGTAGACGAGATGTTCGAGCGGTTCTCATCAATAGTGAATGATCTCCACGCGCTCAAGAAGACGTTCACAGACAAAGAACTAGTTCGAAAAATCCTTAGGAGTCTAACACCGGCATGGCGATCAAAGGCCGATGCGATTCAAGAGTCAATTGGAATCACGAACGTCACCATAGACGCTCTTAGAGGTAATCTTAAGACTTATGAATCCACTATTCTTAACCCTGTTATTGATGAACAAAGAAGGCAAAAGATTGCTCTAAAGGCGAGCACAAGTCAATCACCAATTGAAGAGGATGGAGATAGCGAATTCGGACTCATCATCAAAAAGTTCCAAAAATTCATGCGAAAAGAATATGACCGCAAAGGGAAAAAGCAAGGTGAGCAAGTTAAATGTTATGAATGTGGTGAAACAGGGCATATCAAAACAAACTGCCCAACTCTTAAAAAGGAGAAGAAACCCTTCAAGAAGCAACGAGCATACATATCTTGGGGAGGAGATTCCGGAGACGAATCCAGTGAAGAAGAAAATGAAGAAGCGGCAAATATCTGCCTCATGGCACAGGAAGAAAATCAAAGTGAGGTAAGTCAAATCTCTTCTCAAAATTTTTATACTCTTGATGACATGAGAAATGCCTTTGATGAATTGTATGCTGAATTTCTCAAAGTTACAAAAACCGTCACTAGCTTAAGAGAAAGTGCTTCTCTAAAAGAACAAGATTTTCAAAAACAGTTTTCATTAAAAGAAAAAGAATTAGAAAAATTGGTTTTGGAAAATGAGAAGCTACTAGAACAAAACAAGTTTTATGGGAAAAGAAGTTCTGACAAGCCCGAGAGTTCTACAAAAAATTGTGCTTCTTGTGTAGACCTTAAGAATGAAGTAGGTAGATTAAAAGGCACACTAGATAAATTCAACTCCTCTCATAAAAACTTGAATGTGGTGCTTGATAACTTGAAATCAACCAAGCATGGAATAGGCTTCATAAATGAAGAAGAGGTTGATGCAAAAACCCAACCACCTAGAGCTCAATCTAGGATTAATAACAAAAATGCCTTTCCTAAAACAAACATGCATGCTAGACAAAATATTAGGAGACCTAGACATGACCTTCCGCCTAGCAATCGTCACCATAGACATGATGCATATTTTAGGCACAACAGTGATCATGCTAGAAGATCCAGAAATGTTCAACCTAGAAATGATTATGGTGCTCAAATTAGGAGAAATGAAAATAGAGTAAACAATGTGCATTATTCTAGCTACTATGAGCCTAGACGCATGCATAATCCAAATGTGACATGTCATTATTGTAGACGAATTGGTCATATTGCTCCCGCATGCTTTACTAGACATAGACATGCCACTCAAACATATCATTATAGTATGCATAACCCTCAAGGACCCAAAATGGCATGGGTACCAAAAGAGCATTGATTTGTTTTGCAGGTGTGCTTGAAGGAATCAAGTGTAGTGGATGCTCCAAACACTTGACGGGAGACGAATTCAAAATTCCTTCAATTAAAGCACAAAGAAGGAGGAAGAGACGGAAAAGTCGATTTAGGCATTTTTTTCAAAATCGGAAGTATTTTCGAAAAATTTAAAAGACAAAATACAAGGAAGACAAAGTCAAAATTGTGGAAGAAGCTTCTTAAATTGAAGAATGAGCCAAAAGACCAAAATGAACGGAGGATGTTCAAAATCAGGTAATTGGCAAAGTCGAAGGGAAGGTAAGTACCCTAAACCCTCTTAAGAACATCCTAGCACAAAATTCTTAAGAGTTCACGTTTTTCACCCGACTACACTAGTTTCAAAGTTATTATTTCATTTATAGATTACTGACTTGAGCGTCGGAGATGTTTAATTCTATTTTGCAGGTATCCCCCAAAAGGTAAGAGGAAAGTATAAATTGTCTTGATAACAAGAAAAATCGATCATAATCGATTATTTATGCTTACAATCGATTATCAGTATCAATAATCGATTATTTGTTGATTCAATTTTTTTTGTCATGAAATCTTGTTGAATGTTTACATTGCTTGATAGAATTAAGTCTCATCATTTTAGCATCCCCTTCCAAACAATCGATTATTTGTTCTGCCAATCGATTATTTGCCAAAATCCAAACTCTCTGTGAGTGAAATAATCGATTACTATATATTGACAATCGATTATCTGTTTTAAACTTATGTTACCGTTTTGGCTCTACAATCGATTCCTGTCAGGTCATAAATATGAAAAACAATCGATTACCAAGTTTGACAATCGACTATCTTTTTCAAATTTTTTTACCGTTCTGGCGTGTAATCGATGTGTCAGATCATTTTCATTAATGACAATCGATTATTCTATTCAAACAATCGATTGTTGAACGGTCAGTGAATTTATTTTTACCGTTTCAGACTTCAAAGCTCTTCAAATCTCTTCAAATCTTTTCAAATAAGTGTAAGATTCATTCCTTCTCTATATATAGGCTGCACATATGCTCTTGTATACTCACTCAAGCCTCCCAAGCATCAAATTATCTTGTTATCTTTAGCACATCTTTTTCAAAAATGTCAAGCCGCAACTCCAAACGTGCTCGTTCCAAACAAGGTGCTTCTTCTTCTCGCCATCCATATCAAGATGGATCGGTTCTATTCTTTGAATCCGATGAAGAGCTCACCCGTTTCTTAACCAAATTTGAGAAACGCCTTATTCTCCCTCCTCGCTTTTCAACAAACGCTCTTGTTGCACCATTCATTCCAGCCGCGAATATGCTAAGAGAGTGCCAACTTTTCAATTTCCTACTCCTTACTCACCCCTTCTACAACATTACTTTGGTTGAAGCTTTTTACTCCAACCTTCACAAAGATGATGAGGGTGAACTCGTTACCAATGTTAACGGCATTTCCATTCTAATTTCTGAAGATAACCTCCACCTCATTGCCGGCATTCCGCATGATGGTGAAGACATCTACCAGTACATAAATAATGCCGGGGACATGATTGATGAAGCTAATCTCTTCCGCCAAGCCGGAGTCGCCTATGATGAGTCTTCTTCCCGTCGTCCCACCATAAAGGGTATGGACCCGAATTATCGTTTCATTCTCTATTTCATCACTCGTGTTCTCAAACCCCGTAAACTCAATCACACCACCATTTCCCAAGAGGATGCCAAATTTCTTCATGCCATTATCACCGGTGTTAAAGTCAATTGGTGCAAGCTTATTCAATCTCATATGCTCAATGCCACCAGAGATGACATACCTCTCCCCTATGCCCTCTTAATAATGAAATTTCTTGAAGCTTCCGGGGTCAATATTGCTAATGGTCCTCTCAAAAAGAGCACCAAAATCTGGGAAATTTCGGAGTCTTCCTTTCATCATGATGGTGATCATGCTCCCGCTCCTCCTCAAAATCGACAAGCCCGTCGTGCTCATCCTCCTCAGGAGCCTACCCTCCGGACTATCTCTGACCAAATTACTCAATTAACCCGTGAGGTCCATGGTTACTTTGATCACGTGCATTATGCCTATGCTCAGGTGGTGCCATATCAAGCGCCTCCCAATGATGATGAAGGAGATGGGGGTGATGAATGATGAAATTGTTGTTTTTGATGATGTGAAATTGTTGTTTTTGATTTGTTTTTCCTTGGTTGGTTAGTTGTTCGTTTTATTGTGTTTGGCTTCACCCATGTAATGCAATTTTCCAATAAATAAACTTTTGTTTATTTCATATTTTTTTGCATATTCTTCTCTTGTATATATTTTTGCTAATGGCAAAAGGGGGAAGAAACGGGATATCAAGAAGTATGCTATATCACTCTCAACTTCATTCATGCTTAAAGTGAGGGGGAACATGAATTGAGGGGGAACATCAAATTGCATACTTTACACTTGTCTTGGATCATCAAAATAATTATTGCATATATCCCGCTTATGTTTGCCATTATCAAAAAGGGGGAAATTGTTGGAAACACGTTTCAAATGCAATATACTAAACGTGTGTTCTTTTGTAGGTTTTGATGAATGTCAAACAAAGCAAAAAGCGATATATAGCAATGCTCAAGGACAAGCACAAAATGGATGCATTACAAGAAGCTCAAGACAAAGTTTAGAAATGTTATAATTGAGTCAATATTAATTGTGATCTTGATTCCTCAACTTGGCTCATAACATGGCTTCTCTACTAAAATTATTTTTCCAAAATCATGCATAGTTAAATTAAGTGTCAAATAATTTTAAACTATGCATATTTACATTTGTTAAAATGTTTTCCAAACATGCCTCAAAAATCTGGGCTAAGATAATCGATTATGTTCTTATGATAATCGAGTATCTCTAAGCCAAGACTGCATGACAATCGATTGTGAATTAATGATAATCGATTGTGAGTAAGTCAGTTAACATCAGGTTTTTGCAAACTGCATAACAATCGATTGTGTACTTATGATAATCGATTGTTAACTGAGGCAAAGTTTTCAAAACTCATAAAAATCGATTATGAACTAATGGTAATCGATTAGAATGAGAAAAATGTCTCCCAGTGATTTTAAATAAAATGATAATCGATTGTGGCTTTTGATAATCGATTATATATGAGACAGAGAGTTTTGAAATTAATTAATAATCGATTATTCCATTTGATAATCGATTGTTGAAGCTGACCGTTGTCATATATTTTCAATTACCGTCAGGTAATCGATTGTTGATATTTAACAATCGATGTTTTGCGTAAAATCTGGAAAAGATTTTCTGAACGTTGTTAAAATAATCGATTGTTGATTTCCGGACAATCGATGTTTTATGCCAAAAATTGGAAAGGATTTCTTAACGTTATAAATAATCGATTATTGATTTGAAGTAATCGATTATTGACGTAAAATCTGGGATTGAATTTTTGATCTGATAGGCAAACAATCGATTGTTTAGTCTTGACAATCGATTGTCACTGAGTAATTTCAGCAATCCTTAATTGGCAATTATACAACGGTAAGACTGAGTTTTTCACCTATAAATACAGCTTCAACTCAGTGTTTTCACAACAACAACATATACACTTTGAGTATTTTCATTGCTAAAAGCTTTCTTACATTGATCATCATTTTCCATTCATCCATAAAGCTTTTTGAAGAGCCATTCTATTGAGCTAAGTTGTTGTGATCTTGAGCGTACTATTTCTACTCATATCTACTCATTAATGAGTGCTTTGTAAAGTGAGTGTGTTTTGTGTTTGTAAGAGAATTGCGATTCTCGTTTGTTGAGGAACTTGTGATTCCTCGGTTGAAGTCTTTGGGATTGTTATCCCCGAGCAGTTGAAGTCTTTGGGATTGTTATCCCCGAGCAGTTGAAGTCTTTGGGATTGTTATCCCCGAGCAGTTGAAGTCTTTGGGATTGTTATCCCCGAGCAGTTGAAGTCTTTGGGATTGTTATCCCCGAGCAGTTGAAGTCTTTGGGATTGTTATCCCCGAGCAATTGAAGTCTTTGGGATTGGTATCCCCGAGCAATTGAAGTCTTTGGGATTGTGATCCCCGAGCACCTAGGTGAGGCTTGTGTCCTCAGCTGTAACGGTTTGTTAAGCACCCGTAAGCTTGACAAGTTTAGTGGAAATCTCGAGAGAGTCTCTCGGGGACTGGACTAACCACGTTTGTGGCCAACCAGGATACATCATTGTGTAAGTTTATTCTGCTGCACTTGTTTTAATTTCTGCAAAGTTTTTAAATTCCGCACTAAAACGCTTAATATTTTTAAAACGCTATTCACCCCCCCCCCTCTAGCGTAAAGCGTATTGTCCAACATAAACGGTTAAGAGAGTTGGAAACTATATTCCAAGACCTTTAATTGGATATGTAATAGTCCCAAACATACCTCATATAATAAACGAAATATATTGCTCAAAGAGCTTTAGTGGCATACCTTCTTGCCAACTATGCAGTCTGTGCAGTCTTGTGAAACTGCAAATATCTCTCTACTCCGATATCGTATTGACAAACCGTTTAATGCATAATAAATATGACTCATAGATATTCAATTTGATATATGGATCATCCTGTAATTCCAAGTATATTGTGAGAAAAGCTCCACTACGTTTGACCTAATTTTTAGCACATTTATAAATGCAACTTGTGATGACATTTGCCAACCTTTGTTCCACAACTCGCTTGACTCAACACAACTATCATAAACCTTAAATAAGTTATAACATAACCTCATTATCACGTTAATAACCCTAGTCTCACCCCAAAGTACATGTTATAACATTCCCAACTTATTGACTTTCGACGAAACTTATTTCCTTCAACTTGCTTAGCTTATAAGCCTTTCCAACCATCTTGGTACTTGTTATTCATGACCTGAAATATTTTGTAACCTCTAAATAACATGATTAACTTACTATATTTTCTTCCAATAGAATCTTATTTCTGAGCTTACATCAATTGACTTACGACGTACTCTCACGTACGAAAAAATGGGGTGTAACATCATTCCCCTCTTTGGAATATTCGTCCTCGCATGTTGACTGATGCACTTACGAATACTTTATTGTTGTCATTTCCATCTAAGGAGCTATTTAGCGAACAAATCCAAAGGCTAGGGCATTCCCCCATTTAGGCCTGTTTCTCACATCATGACTTGTAGTCGAACTTCTTCCAATCTCGTAACTGTTTCTACCTCCTTTCACACAGGATGTACGATTCTGTCCTTGTATGTGCGCCTATGCGACTCTTCTCTCCTTTTCCTCCTAGACTTGAGCCAATCTCCAGGCCTCACTTTGTTAACATATATAGTATTATGGTTGTCCCTCTGGGCATCTATTGGAGTACTAAAGTTCTTCGCTTGGTACTTTGTCGAACTTACGACTATTGGTATACCTTGCTACATAGCCTCGGTTATCTGTGCTTATGGTTTTACTAAATCTAGGTAGTTCATACTATATCCTAGGTCTTACTTCGTTTTATTATTACCGAAGTCTGCCACCCAGCTTCAGGATAATATTTTACTACTTGTCCTCTATGTATAAATCTAATCCTTTAGTGCTCCCTCTTTACTGTTCATCTTAATAATGACGGTCTAATATCATCTTATACTTTGTAACTTTTATCCATCAGTTGGAGATTCACCTTAATGTTGATCCGTAATCTACCCCTGATAACTTGAAACCTCTTATGTGATACATTGCCACTAGGGCTCACGTCTCATCGGGGAATATCTGAAGTTATTTGTCCGACCCACCTTGAGATGATACTATATTTTCATAACTGTATTTCATAGCATCTTAGCATGATTCATCTTATGGAGGAATTCAAATCCCGTGCAATTCATAAAATTCCCTTCTTTAAATTATTTCTCAATCAAAGGCCTAAATGGCATCCTCTTATATATCACAATTGCACCCTTATTTTACAATGGCTTAAGCATTTCATCTCTTCTAATTTCTCCTAGTCTTGGACTCCTCTGTGTTCATTCAGGTTGTACCGAGGTTTTTATTACATATGGAAACCATCACCTCCTTTGTTTTGATGCGTTTAATCTCGAGGACATACATATTTTCATCACCTTATCACTCACCTTTTCATATCCTTGCTCCTATCTACCAAAAACCTTGTTGCTATACAATACTTTACCTTACAACCTACACCTATCTGTTTATACTACTTGCAACCTTCCTTTAACTTTCTAGCACCATAAATTTCCTTTCGTGCCTTCTTAGTTGTCCTTATATGTAAGTAATTACTTTTCTGGGTCGTTCTGTCACTTGTTACATGAATACTTGGCTTGTCTTATTGCCCACGAATACTATAATTTCATGTATCTCATATGATCTTAAACATCACCTTTGATGACTTTTTTTCCCATTCATTAGTCATGATAGGTGCCACATTCTTATGGAGTGTATACAATATTGTAGTGAGACTATTGTTACAAGATAATTTACTCTTTAGCTCACTATGCTTTGGTGGAAACCTTCTTCTTTATTTCCTTAGCTAGTCTTTTGTGTTGTACTTAGGGAGACCTTCTGGCTCTTATAAAGTCACGAGCTTGTTATACCGTACACCCAAAGGAAATTTTGTTATTTTTACTCGCCTATAATAATTCTTAGTTACATAACTTTGTGCCTTTGTGCTCGTAGGGTTACTTCTAAGCTCAAATATTTATTGTCTCCTTAGTGGCACTTTCTTTTATTTTCATAAACCTTAAAAATGGTACCTTTAGTAACCCAACTCCTATCTGGATATTTCTCAAGGTTACGTTGTCATATCTGCAAGACTGAATTCACTAGATTAGAGTTCACTACGTCTATCTTGCATGATCAGCTGATTTGCTTATAACCTCTTGTATAGCTATAACTGGGCTCTTCCTGAATCAACTACAAACTACTCGTTGGTCCATTCTCATATCCATATTCTGCATTATCTCTCTTTAGTTAGTTACTTTGTCTTAAGTTACCTATCGCACTGGCTCCTTATGTATCAAGTATTCATTTGCACTTATTTATCAATGTCATCGGGTCCGTAACCCTTACCACTTCTCTCTGGCATCATGCTTGCATAATGTTCTGGAGTCGTATCATATCTATAGGATCTGAATAGATGCTGTCTCATTCCTTTCATCCTTTTACCGCATTCCTCCTTACCTCCTCATCTTGCTATTTTTTCTCCCCTAGCTTCATCATATTGGCTCTTTGAAATGCCCAACATTCTCCTTTTTTTTCGTGCTAGAGTCATACTAAGGTAAATATTTGCCCCTTCTAGGATCCCACTGCCTACCTTCTGAAATTTCTGAATATTCCAATATTTATATCTGATTGTACTACTCTAGAGTTCACCATCTGGGTGACTCACAAGGAGATCTATTACCACATTTGCACCATTTTTCAGAAACATTAGTTAATGATAAAAATCCATCCACAATTTTTTTGGTCACTCAAACGCGAACTAAATCTTAATATCACATTCTTCTCTTAAACTATATATGTTATCTCCCATTGGGAATAACTGAGATAGGTGTGGTCAACTGTATATACTTCCATAATATTGAAGGTAACACCAATACTTACATTTCTCTGCCTGAATTGTAAATACTTATAATCTTCATTAACTAGGTACCTCATATCCTTCGTCATCCTGCTTGTTTTATTTGCTGAAACTTGTGTCTACTTTCTAATTCTCTTATTCCTTTTTAACATACGAGTTGATATATATTCTTGCCTAAGGGCTCCTTATCAGGAAGCTTACACGTCTTAGTACACACGTGATCTGCTGAAGACCTCACATTTACTCATCATAAGCTTAATGCAAAATCAAGTTCCTCCGACTCAACTTTTCCATAACTACATTGAATCTCTTAGAAGCCATCTTCTTTCTGGATGTAGGTTTCATTGTGTTACAAATAAAATAGAATATAGGAGTTTGAATTCTTACAATTGAGCTCTACAGCACGACCTAGAGTAAGTAGAAAGAGTGACAGTCCTAAACGCCCTGTAGCCTCATGCTTATTAGTGTGGTGCACAACATACCCATAAACAAGACTCTACTAGACACGGCTTGTAGACTCCCTAGGATAGAATGACTCTGATACCACTTTTTGACACGACCCAACCCGAAAGGCCGCGAAGGGCACCCGGTGCCTTACTCGACCGAGTACCAACGTAACATACCTTTATTATCATGCTATCATGAGTAGATGACCCAAAAAATACATCATGAGATAACAACAATAAAACATAAGGAAATACTCAACATATGAAGACCCAACATGATATGCAAACTTATATATGTGACATAGAGGCATATAAGTTCGACATGACCATTTGTAAACTCAAAACATAGGCCGACAAGGCCATACAAGTATCCATACACCTGACATCGTCTACAAGCCTCTAAGAGTACATAAAATCATAAAGGTCGGGACAAGGCCCCGCCATACCAATCAATACCTATCCAAAGAATATTGACCAAATAGGAAACACCGGAGCAAGTGGAGTGCACCAACACCTTCGCTGAGCTGATAGCCTACTAGGAGATATGTCAACCTGTCTATCGGGACCTGCAGGCATGATACGCAGCGTCCCCAGGAAAAAGGGACGTTAATACGAATAAAGTGCCGAGTATGTAAGACAAGAAAGCATAAATAAGAACTGTAATGTAAAGAGAGATAGAGGAAATACAACCTGTAACATCTGAGTGCCTCCAGGGGCTACTGACATGAAATTCATAATACATATATATACATAAACTTTAAAAATATACACCTCTATGTGGTGTTTCTCCACACCATTTCTCTTCTAAACTCCATAAAATCATTAGCAAAAGGTACTATCTAATAGCAACACAAAACGGCCCACAAAACAGCCCACAACAAGTAGAATAATTCGAACTCACAGCTTCCAATCTCCGGCCCGTGAGTTCTAGCTATTAGAAATGAATTTATCAAACTTCCTTCATATTTGAAAGCTTAAATACATAAATACGTCATTTTCCTAACTATTAAATACCTTCCAAAACTTAAACTACAAAGAAAAAGAGAGGCAATATAGTGATACTTACGTCATAGGGATCGTTTAAATGTTATCGTTGCTTGATTTCGTGCCCCGGATGATAATCTTGTTGGAAACCATTGTGGAAAGCTTGAAGGGAAGGTTAGGGGTCTTATTTGGTCGAGATATATTGAATTATGAAGAAAGATACAACATAGGAAGATAAATATCCATTTTGGTTGAAAAGTCAAAAAGGTGCTACTTGGCACCCTAGCATTGGTTCATCTTCCAATGCTTTTATCCGGGTGTCGCATGAGCGAACGGTTAAAAGAGTTGGAAACTAGATTCCAAGAACTTTAATTTGATATATAATATGTCCCAAAAGGCCTCATATAATACACAAATATATTGCTCAAAGAGCTTTAGTGGCATACCTTCTTGCCAACTATGCAGTCTGTGTAGTCTCCTAAAATTGCAAATATATCTCAACTACGATATCGTATTGACAAAACGTTTAATGAATAAGAAATTAGACTCTTAGATATTAAATTTGATATATGGATCATCCCATAATTCCTAGTATATTGTGAGAAAAGCTCCACTACGTTTGACCTAATTTTTAGCACATTTAGAAATGCAACTTGTGATGACCTTTGCCAACTTTTCTTCCACAACTCGCTTGACTCCAAAATGTAAAACACGACTATCATAAACCTTATATAACTTATAAAATAACCTCCTTATCTCCTTAAGAACCCAAGTGTCACCCCAAAGTGCATGTTATTGTTGGAACATATATGTATGTTCATACTTATATGTTTTGATAATTGACAAACCAATTTAGATGGAAAATAATATATGCCAAATAAATGTGAGTTATTATTGAATACACTTTGATTTATATTTTAACTAAAGTGTATTTATTTTGTAGATATGCAAAAGCATACAAGGGGGAAGATAGGATTTGATATGCGAATTTAATATGCGCATTATTTGAGTGGACAAGAATTGGAGTCCAAGAAGTTCAAGCACAAGACAAACAAAGATCAAGATTAAACAAAGTTATACATGAGTCGCTCTTTAATTGTGATCTTGATCCGACAATTTAACTCAAGACTTGGCTTCTCTCGTAAAAACATTTTTATCAAATCATGCATATTTAATTTAGAGCAAAATGATTTTATATCATGCATGTTTATTTTAGCAAAATGATTTTTAAACATGCCTCTAAAATCTGGACAAAGATAATCGATTATGTACTTATGATAATCGATTATGTTAAGGTAGCTGCAAGACAATCGATTGTGTACCTTATGACAATCGATTGTGTTGAGGCAGTGTCCATCAGATATTTGAAATCTGCATGACAATCGATTGTGTACCTTATGATAATCGATTGTGTTGAGACAGTGTCCATCAGATTTTTCAAAGCTACAAAATAATTGATTGTGAACCTTATGACAATCGATTGTGTTGAGGCAGTGTCTATTAGATTTTTCAAGACTGAAAATAATCGATTATCCATATAGCATAATCGATTATGTAAATGACCGTTGCCAAAATATTTTCAAACTCTGTCAGATAATCGATTATAGGATTTCAATAGTCGATTGTTTGAAGTAAAATCTGAAAAAGATTTTTTGAACGTTGCCAAGTAATCGATTGTATATTTCTGATAATCGATTGTTTATAGTAAAATCTGAAAAAGATTTTTTGAACGTTGCCAAGTAATCGATTGTATACTTCTGATAATCGATTGTTTTACGTAAAATCTGAAAATGATTTTTTGAACGTTGCCAGTAATCGATTATATGTCTTAGATAATCGATTATGCTGCGTAAAATCTGGGAATGATTTTTGGAACGATTGGAAAACAATCGATTGTGCCAATTAGACAATCGATTGTCGTAGCACAAAATCAGCAATTCTTAATTGGCAATTAGGCAACGGTTATGCATGTTTTTGACACTATAAATACATCTTCAAATCAGTCTTCTAAACAAAACAACTGATCATATCATTGCTAAAGCTTGCATACTCTCTTATTCATTATTTTCTATTCATTACATAAGTTTTTAAGAGCCAAATCTTGACGAAAGTTGTTGCGTTCTTGAGCGTACTTGTTTACTCATATCTACTCTATTAAGAGAGTCTTGTTTAAGTGAGTGTTAAGTGTTTTTTATACACTTGAAGGGAAGTTTATAATCCCTTGTTGTAAGAAGGAATATTTTGTTCCTTCGTGTGAAGTCTTGGAGTGTTGTATCTTCGAGCAAGGTTGTTTGAGACTTGTGTGACTCAAGTTCTCAAGTTGTAACGGTTTGTTGGGCACCCGTAAGCTTAACAGAGAAGTCTTGGGGTGAGGTATCCTCGAGCAAGTGAAGTCTTAAGGTGCGGTATCCTTGAGCAAGTGTAACGGTATGTTAAGCACCCGTAAGCTTAACGAAGTTAGTGGAATCTCGAGAGAGTCTCTCGGGGATTTGACTAGCCACAGGTTGTGGTGAACCAGGATAACATCGGTGCGTTCGTTCCTTATTATTTACTTACCGCACTTATTTCATTCCTGCAATTTTTTAACTCCCAAGTTTACACTATTTTTTATTATAACGCTATTCACCCCCCCCCCCCCTCTAGCGTTAAGCACTTATTCTAACAATTGGTATCAGAGCCTAACTCTCTGTAAGACTTAACAGTTTGAGAGAATCCTTCTATGGCTTCTACTAGTAGTGCTTTTGCAGGAATAGGCACTTTACCTTTTTGCCTCCAATATTTGATGGAAGCAATTACACATATTGGAAAGATCGGATGAGAATCTTCATCAAATCAAACAACTTTTATCTATGGCAAATCATCAAGTATGGTGAGCAAATAACGACTAAAGTTGGGGAAGCCATGGTAAGTGAATACAATACCAAGGCAATTAATATGTTGTATAGCGCTTTGAATCAAGAGGACTATCGGAAAATTTCCCACTGCAAAACAGCTAAAGATTTGTGGGACAAGCTTGAGGACACTTATGAAAGTACGCCTCAGGAAGCGGACAGCTCATGTGATGAACCAACTGCCCGGTGTCTTATGGCAAACAAAGAAGAAGAGGTAAGTACTTCTAACTCTCACTCGTTTGAAGAAATACAAAATGCCTATGATGAATTGTATGGTGAATTTGTTAATGCTTCCAAAACGATAAGAGAATTAAAGAAAACACTTTCTTTGCAAGAAACAGATTTTCAGAAAACACTCTCTTTGAAAGAAATAGATTTTGAAAGATTGACTAGTGAAAATGAGAAGCTAAAAGAAGAAAAGAATTCTTTTGAAAATGTCACTAGTGTTCTTAAAAATAAAATTGAAGTTTTAGAAAAAGAAAATAATTTTTTGAAAAATGACAATGGCGATCTTAGAAATAAAATTAAAGCAATGAATGAAGCTTCTTCAATTGATAATTGTTCTATTTGCTTATCTTATGATTCCTTGAAATTAGAGAACATAGAACTTAGGAACACACTAGAAAAACGTAGTGTAGACATTCTTAAAACAGTTGAAGAGATTAAAAGAAAAAGCCTAAGAAAAATAAAAGGCATAAAAAGAATAAGAATCATGTTAGAAATTATGATGCACCACCTAGAAATAATTCTAGGGTTTGTTCAAGTGAGCCTAGAAATAATCATTTTAGGCAACCTAGAAATAATTCTAGGAATGAGTCTAGAATTAACCATTTTAGACCACCTAGAAACGATACTAGGATTTTTAATAATAAGTCTAAAAATAATCTTTTTAGGACACCTAGAAACGACTCTAGGAATTGTGCGAATGAGTCTAGAAATAATTATTCTAGACCGCCTAGAAATAACTCTAGGAATTTCAACGCTCCTAGGAATGATGATTTTAGATCACCTAGAACGTATTAGGCACAACCTAGGCATATGCACAACCCGAATGTTGTATGTCACTACTGCAACCGGGTAGGACACATAGCACCCACATGTTTTGCAAAACATAGGGATTTATCTTTTGGCTATGATTATTATTTGTCTAACCCCCAAGGACCCAAAAGTGTTTGGGTACCAAAAACCTATTTTTAGGTACTTTTGCAGGTGTGCTTGAAGGCTACAATATTGTAGTAGATGCACAAAGCACGACACCTCATTGCATTAAGGGGGAATTTCGGTTAGTTATCCTTTTTGATAAAAATCGAATTGTTGATATGTGCCAGCAACCGATATTAACATATTTGTTGTTAATTTGGTTCTTATATTGTTGAAATTTTTGATGTGCTTAATCGTAATAGTTGATATGTGTTAACAATTGAGATATCCTTGTTAACAATTAATATCAACTATCTTTGTTGATTCATATGTTGAAAATTTGTATCAATTATTAAATGATTGATCCATGTTTTGATAATTATTTTTGGTATCAATTTCTTTTATTCATGTTTTGATAAACTTTTAAAATAACAATTGGTATCAATTATTTTTTAGAAATAATGATTGATCCTTGTTAGTTATTTTTTGATAAGAATCTAATTGTTGATAAGTGTTAACAATTAGTATCTTTTTGATAAAAATAACCTTTGAAATGTTTGTGCAACAATTGATAACAGTTGGTATGTACTAACTGTTAGCTTGCTTCTAATAAAAACATTTCATTTATGATTTGATAATTGTCATTTGTGGTTTAAATAACTGTTGGTATATACTAGAAAAATAAATAATTTTTTTTGGTGTGTATTAACTGTTAGCATATTTTTGTCAAAAAAAAAAAAAAAATTTCACTCATGTTTTTGATGAATGCTATTTTTGGTTTGAAAAAATAATTGATATATTCCTGAAATAAATGATTCATGTTTTTGACAGTTGAGAAAAGTATTTCTGTTAAAAATCGACTCTTGATGAATATATCTTTTGGTCTGAATAATGGTTGGTATATTTTTTCAAAATTTGATTTATGGTTTTAATAAAACTGTTGATTTGTTATATATTAACAGTTGACATTTTTTTTGGTAATATGTTTTACTAAAAATAACAATTAGTATCACTGTTAATAAAATAACATTTGATACATTTGTTATGTTTTCCAACAAATGGTTTTATCATTGTTTTATAACAATTGGTATATCTATGTTTTGTTGGTATGTCTTGATAAATTTCTAGCAATCTTCATATTGCATACTCCTCATTGTCTTTCCTATTTTATTTTGACATTCTGGAAATGTCGAAAAAGGGAAGTAGCCTTAATATACTCTCTTCTTGCTAAATGCCAAAAGAGGAAGTATTTAGGCGATATGCGTCAAGTAAGGGGGAATGTCTTTACATTCTAGTTTGCCTTATTTGAGGGGGAATTTTTCATTAAGGAAAAATAGATTGCATGAATTTTATTGATGATATTATCTTGATGATATTTCTTATTTTTTAAAAATAATTTTTATTGATGATATTATGTTTGGAGCAACTAATAAATTTGTATGCAAGGAGTTTTAAAACTCATGACTAGCAAAATTTGAGATGTCAATGGTGGACGAGCTTAATTTCAACTTGAGGTTACAAATGAAACAAATGAAAGAGGGAACTTTCATTTGTCAAACTCAATATTGCAATGAGTTGCTAAATCTAGTTGAAATAAGCAACACCAAAGCAATGGCCACTTCAATGAATTTATATGACCATCTTGACAGAAATGTGAAAGGTAAGGAGAGCAATACCAATAATTACAAAGGTATGATCGTTCCTTACTTTACCTTATTGCTAGTAGACTTGATATAATATTTAGCGTTTATTGATGTGCTAGATATAAATCATGTCCAAAGGAGTCACATATTTCTGCGGTTAAACGAATAATGAAGTACCTAATTGGAACTTTAAATGTGGGACTTTGGTATCCCAAAGGTCCTTCACGCCAATTAATTGGCTATTCCGTCTCTGATCTTGCAGGATGCAGATTAGGCCGCAAAAGCAATAGTGGCACTTGCCATTTGCTTGGTAACTCCTTAGTTTCTTGGTTTAGCAAGAAACAAGTTAGTATTGTTTTTGTTTTATTGAATAATTACTGACTTGAGCGTCGGAGACGTTTACTTTCTTTCTTTTTGCAGGTATCTCCCTAAAGACAGGGGGAACCAAGATGAAGTTTTTAATTCAAGTCGATATTTTTTTTGGCTTCTGAATTTTTGATTTTGGAAATAGCATATTTGTTTTGATAAAATTGTTTTCATAAAATTATGATATATATTTTTACCAAAAATATAGTTTATTTTTAAATAAACGAATTCCATAAAATGAAAACTATTTTTCCAATATTTTCTGTTTAAACGATTTATCAAAGTCGTCGAAGTTAGTCGACTAACTTGCAGTTATTCGAATAACTCGATTATCAAGAAAATCAAGCTATTTCCAGATAGTCGACTATCCCAAAAAATATTCGACTATAGTTCCCAGATAGTCGACTATCCAACAAGATATTCGACTATCCACGGCCAGCTTTCAAAAATCTGACCGTTTTATAGCCGTTCAAATCAGTCCAAAAATCTGATTTTTGTCATTCAATGCTATGTTTTCTTGAACTCTATAAATAGGAATAGTGTGTACTCATTGTTTCACACCAAAATCATTCTTGTTCAAGAATTCTCTTCAAAAATTCTATTCCAAATTTCTTTCAAAAGTTCTTCTAGCCTACAAATTTCAACGGCAAATAAAAGTTCTAAACGTTCTCGTGCCGGAAAGAATGTCCCTTCTTCTTCCAATACTCCTCCATCCATATTTGGCTATGATGATGGATCGGTTCTTTGGTTCGAACAAGAAGTCGAACTACAAAGATTTATTCAAAAGTTTGATAATCGAGAAATTCTTCCACCTCGATTCACCACCGGAAGATATCTTGCGGATTCCATTCATTCCAATATTCTTCTACAAAGTTCAATAATCGACTTTGTATATTTGAAATATGATTTCATTTATCCTCTTTTGATTCAAGCCTTCTATTCAAATCTTAAGAAAGATGAGGATGGGGTACTCTCTACCAAAGTTAATGGTATTCCTATTCTTCTAAGTGAAGAAAATATTCAAGCTCTCACGAATCTTCCTCGTGATGGCAAAGACATCAATCAATATTCCGGTGTCGAAGGAATACTCTATGATGAACAAGTCCTTTTCAACCTTATTGGAATTGGACCCTTTGAATTTTCTCAAGAGCAAAAGAGAGCTCCCATTAAAGGAATGTTTTCGGAATTTCGTTTGATTTTTTACATTATCACTCGGATTCTCAAACCGAGGAAAAGCAATCACACCACAATTGGCCGTGAAGACGCAAAAATCATGCATGCTATTGTTTCCAAAGCACGCATAAATTGGTGTAAATTTGTTCTTATACATATGTTTGATTCTATAGGAGGTGACAAACCTCTTCCGTATGCATTTCTTATAATGCATCTTCTTGAAGCGTCTCAAATCAACACCAATGTTGGCACCAAGAAAAATCGTACCAAACATTGGGAAATACAAGAGACTTCTTTCCATGGCCATGATCAAATTCCTCATCCTCCTCCAACTCAAGCTCGTCATCCTCGTGCTCAACCGGATGCGTCTCTTCAAACCATCTCGGAACAACTTGCTTCTCTATCAACTTCAATGAATCAAATCGATAGAAATGTGTCTCGCACGGAAAGAAATGTGCGACGACTTAGTGACGAAATCCACAGATATTTTGACCATGTCAATTATTCGTATTCTCACGTCTATTCTGCAAGTACTTCTATCGACGCTTTCGACGTCGATGAAAGTTCTTGATTTGTATTTTCATTATTTGAAATGTATTTTTCATTATTTGAAATGTATTTTCAATTACTCTTATTGTAATTTTCCTTCTTCATTAATGAAATTATCTTTTTGTTAATGTCAAAAGGGGGAAGATAAGGGTGTATGCATATTTATCTTTTTTTTAGGGAAGATAAAGGGTATATTTATTTTTCATGCATTAGGGAAGATAAGGGTATATGCATACTTATTTATTTATATGAATATTTATTTTATTGCATAAATTGAGGGGGAACTCAATAATGACTTGTCTTATATTTGGCATAGTTTTATATAAGGGTATATGCATATTCCCATGAAGGTTTGCCATTATCAAAAAGGGGGAAATTGTTGGAACATATATGTATGTTCATACTTATATGTTTTGATAATTGACAAACCGATTTAGATGGAAAATAATATATGCCAAATAAATGTGAGTTATTATTGAATACACTTTGATTTATATTTTAACTAAAGTGTATTTATTTTGTAGATATGCAAAAGCATACAAGGGGGAAGATAGGATTTGATATGCGAATTTAATATGCGCATTATTTGAGCGGACAAGAATTGGAGTCCAAGAAGTTCAAGCACAAGACAAACAAAGATCAAGATTAAACAAAGTTATACATGAGTCGCTCTTTAATTGTGATCTTGATCCGACAATTTAACTCAAGACTTGGCTTCTCCCGTAAAAACATTTTTATCAAATCATGCATATTTAATTTAGAACAAAATAATTTTAAATCATGCATGTTTATTTTAGCAATATGATTTTTAAACATGCCTCTAAAATATGGACAAAGATAATCGATTATGTTCTTATGATAATCGATTATGTTAAGGTAGCTGCAAGACAATCGATTGTGTACCTTATGACAATCGATTGTGTTGAGGCAGTGTCCATCAGATGTTTGAAATCTGCATGACAATCAATTGTGTACCTTATGATAATCGATTGTGTTGAGACAGTGTCCATCAGATTTTTCAAAGCTACAAAATAATCGATTGTGAACCTTATGACAATCGATTGTGTTGAGGCAGTGTCTATTAGATTTTTCAAGACTGAAAATAATCGATTGTCCATATAGCATAATCGATTATGTAAATGACCGTTGCCAAAATATTTTCAAACTCCGTCAGATAATCGATTATAGGATTTTAATAGTCGATTGTTTGAAGTAAAATCTGAAAAAGATTTTTTGAACGTTGCCAAGTAATCGATTGTATATTTCTGATAATCGATTGTTTGTAGTAAAATCTGAAAAAGATTTTTTGAACGTTGCCAAGTAATCGATTGTATACTTCTGATAATCGATTGTTTTACGTAAAATCTGGAAATGATATTTTGAACGTTGCCAGTAATCGATTATATGTCTTAGATAATCGATTATGCTACGTAAAATCTGGGAATGATTTTTGGAACAATTGGAAAACAATCGATTGTGCCAATTAGACAATCGATTGTCGTAGCACAAAATCAGCAATTCTTAATTGGAAATTAGGCAACGGTTATGCATGTTTTTGACACTATAAATACATCTTCAAATCAGTCTTCTAAACACAACAACTGATCATATCATTGCTAAAGCTTGCATACTCTCTTATTCATCATTTCTATTCATTACATAAGTTTTTAAGAGCCAAATTCTTGACGAAAGTTGTTGCGTTCTTGAGCGTACTTGTTTACTCATATCTACTCTATTAAGAGAGTCTTGTTTAAGTGAGTGTTAAGTGTTTTTTATACACTTGAAGGGAAGTTTATAATCCCTTGTTGTAAGAAGGAATATTTTGTCCCTTCGTGTGAAGTCTTGGAGTGTTGTATCTTCGAGCAAGGTTGTTTGAGACTTGTGTGACTCAAGTTCTCAAGTTGTAACGGTTTGTTAGGCACCCGTAAGCTTAACAGAGAAGTCTTGGGGTGAGGTATCCTCGAGCAAGTGAAGTCTTAAGGTGCGGTATCCTTGAGCAAGTGTAACGGTTTGTTAAGCACCCGTAAGCTTAACGAAGTTAGTGGAATCTCGAGAGAGTCTCTCGGGGACTGGATTAGCCACAGGTTGTGGTGAACCAGGATTACATCGGTGCGTTCGTTCCTTATTATTTACTTACCTCTCTTATTTCATTCCTGCAATTTTTTAATTCCGCAAGTTTACACTATTTTTTTATTATAACGCTATTCACCCCCCCCCCTCTAGCGTTAAGCACTTATTCTAACAGTTATAACATTCCAAACTTATCGACTTTCGATGAAACTTATTTCCTTCAATTTGCTTAGCTTCTAAGCCTTTCTAACCATCTTGGTTCTTGTTATTCATGACCTTAAATGTTTGTTACCTCAAAGGTAACATGATTAACATCTATATTATTGAATCTTATTTCTGAGCTTACATCAATTGACTTAAGACGTACTCTCACCTACGAAAAAAATGGGGTGTAACATTATCCTAATGTTTAGGTTGTTATTGTGTGTTTTTAAAGTGGGACTAAAGGTTGGCCTCCCGGGAGATCCCCCTGCACTTGATATGTTATGGACTGAGGATGAGGGATACCAAGAGATCCTCGGGATACCAAGAGATCCCTAACACATGAAATTGTAACATTTGAGGATACCAAGAGATACTCGGGATACCAAGATATCCCTCGTGTATGTGGTGAGGATACCAAGAGATCCTCGGGATACCAATAGTTCCATCGTGTATGTGGTGAGGATACCAAGAGATCATCGGGATACCAAGAGATCCCCGGTTGTAGTTCCTGTTGTGAGTAATATTTACTAGTATTATCCTGTTTTTCTGCTTTCTATTACAGTTTTCGTATTTGTCTGTTTAGATTCTCGCTGTGCACTTTATCTACTACTTTCCTCATCTTATTATTTATTATGTTATATCTCAGTAGGGCTCAGACCTTTTCTCGTCACTACCCAATCGAGGTTAGGCTTTGCACTTACTAAGTACTGCTGTGGTGTACTCATGCCCCCACTGTGCATGTGCAGATCCAGGTACCTCCACTCAGGCGCACTTTCGTTGAGGCATGGAGAGCTACGGAGACTTGAGATACATCTGCCACGTCCGCAGACCGAAGATTCTCCTTCTTTACTCTATCTTTAGTAATTATCCTTCTATCATCTCTTGTTGTGGACATTTCTGGAGATTAGAGTGTTTTACAGTATTTCATTTAGCTTGTGTTCCTGTGAGTTTCTGGGTTTTGGGATGGTATTATAGTCTTTAGCATTTTGAGTTGTATATGTCGAGTGGCCTTTAAATACATTTTCTTTTAGTTTTTCAGTTTTTAATTAATTATTCTGCAAGCTATATTGTTTCTCGCATTGTTAGGCATACCTAGTTATGGGAACTAGGTGCCATCACAACATGATTATGGAGGGCGAACTGGGGTCATGAAAAGTTGGTATCAGAGTGCTAGGTTCATAGGATTCACGAGGCACAAGCCAGTTTTAGAATCTTGATGATCGGTACAGAGACGCCTATGCTTATTTACGAGAGATTATGTAACTGTTAGGAAAATTTCCACTTCATTTGATTTCCTTGTCGTGCGATATTTTTAAATCACAAAATTCTAAACTTCTGTCTTCCATTATCTCACAGATGGTGAGGACACATACTACTCCGGATGATCAGGCACCCACGCCCCTTACTGCAGCCGTCAGAGGCCTGGGTAGAGGGTGGGTCGCGCATGTGGTGCAGCCAGAGCATCTGCGCAAGCTACTACCGAGGCACAACAAACAAATCTAGCTGGAGCCTAGGCACCTGGCATGCCTACTAGTGCCACTACTACTCCAGCTCTCGAGGAGACTTTGGCTCAGTTCATGAGTATGTACACCACCTTGGCTCAGGCAAGGTTGCTTCTCCTTGCTGCAACCACATCCTAGGCCGGGGGAGGAGCATACACTCCCACCGTCCACACTCATGAGAAGAGAGTGCAGGTTGAGCAGGCTGTTGAGATTATTCTCGCACCGCTTGTAGTGCCAGTTCAGCCAGAGGACGGGTTAGTTACTTCAAAGGACGAGCAGTGGAGACTTGAAAGGATCAAGAAGTATGATCCCCAGTGTTCAGTGGATTAGCATCAGATGATTCCTTGGGATTTCTAGAGGAGTGCCACCGTATTCTTCATACAATGGGCATACTAGAGTCCAGCGGGGTTTCCTTTACTACTTTTCAGCTTCGGGGAGTCACCTATGATTGGTGGAACACTTATGAGATAGACAGTCAAGTCGAGGATACTTCACTGACCTGGACCCAGTTCTCGGATATGTTTATGAGAGAGTTTGTCCCCCAGAGTCTCAAGGACGCATGTCTCACAGAGTTTGATCATTTGTGCCAGGGTGCTATGATCGATTCGGAGTATGCTATCCGTTATACCAGATTGGCTAGGCATGCACCGACCTTTGTTGCTACAGTTCGCGAGAGATTTTGCAGGTTCATCGAGGGTATTATCCCATCCATCAGATCTAGCATGGCACGAGAGTTGGAGATGGACATTTCTTATCAGCAGGTAGTAAGCATTGCTAGGAGGATCGAGAGTATGCTTACCTAGGAGCGAGTGGATAGATAAGCCAAGAGGTCTTGAGAGTCGGGCCTCTACTCTATTGCCCGTACCTAGCACCAGCTCGATATGGTAGGGGTTTTGTGGGTCTCCCTGTTCATTCATCTCTTCCAGCAGCCAACAATGCTCCAGCTCTGCCTAAACCTCAGGAGCCTTACTATGCACCTCCAATTTCTAGTGCGCCTCCTGCGTGGGTGGTTTCTAAAGGTCAGTCCAGCAGACCTATCCCTAGTTAGTCACAGCCACCGCACCCTCCCAGAGCTTGTTTTGAGTATGGCAACACCCACCATGTGGTGAGGTATTGCCCTAGACTTGGGAGGAGTGCACCCCTATAGACTTCTCAGTCACAGCATGCTTAGCAGAGTTCTCAAGCCATGATCACAGCTCCAATTGCCGCCCTACCTGCTCAGGAAGCTAAAGGTGTAGGACAGGTAGAGGTCGCCCTCGAGAGGGAGACTAGGCTAGATACTATGCCCTTTCTACTCGTACGGAGGCTATTTCCCCCGATTCTATTATCACATGCATTATATTAGTTTTCCATTGAGAGGCATCGATTCTATTTGATCTGGGCTCTACTTATTCTTATGTGTATTCTTACTTTGCTTCGCATTTGGGTGTGCCTCAGGATTCTTTGAGTGCCCCCGTTTATGTTTCTACTCTTTGGGGGATTATCTTGTTGTGGACTGCGTCTATCAGTCATGTTTAGTTACTATTCATGGTTTTGAGACCAAAGCGGATTTATTGTTACTTGATTTGGTTGATTTTGACATTATTTTGGGCATGGACTAATTGTCATCCCATTTTGCTATTCTTGAATGTCATGCCAAGACCGTGACGCTGGCTATGCCAGGTGTTCCGTGTGTTGAATAGAGTGGTACTTTAGATCACACTCCCAGTAGAGTTATCTCTTTTTATTAAAGCTCAACGTATTGTTGAGAAGGGGTGTGCCATATATTTAACATATGTGAGAGATGTTAATGTTGATACCCCTTTTGTTGATTCAGTTCTAGTGGTATGGGATTATCCCGATGTGTTTCCAGCTGAGCTTCCGGGCATGCCGCCCGATGGAGACATTGATTTTGGCATTGACCTGTTGCCGGGCACTCATCCCATTTCCATTCCTCCGTATCGTATGGCCCCTCCTGAGTTGAAGGATCAATTGCAGGAATTGCTTAATAAGGGTTTTATTCGACCCAGTGTTTCACCCTGGGGTGCTCCTGTTTTGTTTGCGAAGAAGAAGGATGGTTCTATGCGTATATGTATTGATTATCGCTTGTTGAACAAGGTTACAATGAAGAACCGTTATCCTTTGCCTCGTATTGATGATCTGTTTGACCAGCTTCAGGGTGCACATGTGTTTTGTAAGATTGGCTTGCGCTCAGGTTACCATCAGTTGAAGATTCGGGAGCCAGATATCCCAAGACTACCTTCAAGACTCGGTATGATCATTATGAGTTCCTTGTTATGTCCTTTGGGCTGACCAATGCCCCAACAGCTTTTATGCATTTGATGCAAAGTGTGTTCAGGCCATATCTCCACTCGTTCGTTATTATTTTTATTGATGATATTCTGGTGTATTCCCAGAGTCGGGAAGATCATGAGCAGCATCTGAGGACCGTGCTTCAAATCTTGAGAGAGAAAATGTTATATGAGAAGTTCTCAAAATGTGAGTTTTAGTTGGGCGATGGCATTCGGGTAGATCCGAGCAAGATAGAGGCCGTGCAGAGTTGTCCCATGCGTCTTCAGCTATAGAGATTCACATTTTCCTTGGTTTGGCGGGTTACTACCGTCGTTTCATGGAGGGGTTTTCATCGATTGCGGCCCCTATGACTGGATTTATACAGATGGGTGCCCTATTTCAGTGGACAGAGAAGTGTGAGGCGAGCTTTCAAAAGCTCAAGACAACTTTAACTGCGGCCCCAATTTTGATATTGCCTACTGATTCGGGTCTTATACTGTCTATTATGATGCCTCGAGAGTTGGCCTTAGAGCGGTGTTGATGCAGGACAGTATGGTGATTGCCTACACGTGCAGACAATTGAAGATACATGAGAAGAACTACCCTGTCCACGACTTTGAGTTAGTTGCTATTGGTCATGCCTTGAAGATCTGGCGTCATTATTTGTATGTGCCTTGTGAGATTTATACCGACCATCAGAGTTTACGACACTTATTCAAGCAAAAGGATCTAAATTTGCGCTAGATGAGGCGGTTAGAGTTGTTGAAAGATTATGATATTACTATTCTGTATCACCTGGGCAAGGCCAATGTGGTAGCAGATGCCTTGAGTCACGGGCGGAGAGTTTGGGGAGTTTGGCATATTTACCAGCTTCGAAGAGGCCTATGGCGATGGATTTTCAAGCCTTAGCCAGCCAGTTTGTGATATTGGATCTTTCGGAGCCCAGTCGGATTCTAGCTTGTGTAGTTTCCCGGTCTTCCTTATTTGATCGTATTAGGGTGCGACAGTATGATGATCCCCATTTACTTGTCCTTAAGAACAAGGTTCAGCGTGGTGATGCCATAGATGTGACCATTGGAGATGACGGGGTATTGAGGATGTAGGGTCGGATTTGTGTACCCAATATTGATGGGTTTCGGGAGTTGATTTGCCCATAGTTCGCAGTATTCCATCCATCCGGGTGCCATGAAGATGTATCAGAACTTGAGGCAGCACTATTAGGAGACGGATGAAGAAGAATATAGTTGGATATGTAGCTAGATGCCTCAACTGCCAGCAGGTGAAGTATGAGCACTAGAGACCAGGTGGGTTGCTTTAGTAGATAGAGATTCCGGAGTGTAAATGGGAGAGGATTACCATGGATTTTGTAGTTGGTCTCCCACGGTCCTTGAAGAAATTTGATGCCATTTGGGTTATTGTGGATCGGCTGACCAAGTCCGCTCATTTCATTCATGTGTGTACCTCTTATTTTTCGGAGCGGTTGGCAGAGATTTATATCCGAGAGGTCGTCCGTCTGCATGGTATTCCAGTTTCTATTATTTCAAACAAAGGTACTCAGGTTACATCATGGTTTTGGAGAGCTGTGCAGCAGGAATTAGGTACTCGGGTGGAGTTGAGAACTGCTTTTCACCCCTAGACGGACGGACAGTCCGAGCGCACTATTCAGATCCTTGAGGATATGCTCCGTGCGTGTGTGATTGAGTTTGGATGGTCTTGGGATCAGTTATCGCCTTTAGCATAGTTTGCCTACAACAAGAGCTATCAATCAAGCATCCAGATGGCTCCTTATGAGGCTTTATATGGTAGACGGTGTTGATCTTCGGTTGGATTGTTTGAGCCGGAGGAGGCTCGGTTGCTAGGTACAAATTTGGTTTAGGAGGCCTTGGACAAGGTCAAGATAATTCAGGATAAGCTTTATTCCGCTCACTCTAGGCAGAAGAGTTATGTAGATAGCAAGCTTCGATATGTAGTATTTATGGTTAGTGAGCGGGTATTGCTACGAGTATCTCCCATGAAGGGCGTGGTGAGATTTGGGAAGAAGGACAAGCTTAGCCCTAGGTACATTGGTCCGTTTGAGATTCTTGCTCGAGTGTGAGAGGTGGCTTATAGACCCGCATTGACACCTAGATTATCAGCCGTGAATCCAGTCTTTCATGTCTCCATACTTCGGAGGTATCACGGCGATCCAACCCACGTGTTAGATTTCAGCACTGTCCAGTTGGACAAGGACTTGTCCTATGAGGCGGAGCCAGTAGTTACCTTAGACCGGCATGTTCGTCAGTTGAAGTCCAAGAGATTTCTTTAGATTCGTGTCTAATGGAGAGGATAGCCTACTGAGGCATCGACATGGGAGTCCGAGTCTGATATGCGGAGTCGTTATCCTCATTTTCTTCCCGACTCAGGTACGCCTTTCTTTTGTCCGTTCGAGGACAAACAATTGTTTTAGGGGTGGAGGATGTGACAACCCAAAGAGGTCGTCACTTATTTTCTTACCTATTATGTACATATGAGGCCTTGAAAACCTCATATGGGGTTACTTTGATTTGCGTGCATAGTCCGGATGCGTAGCGGGAAAGCTTAGATATGGATTCCGTGAGAAAAATGCTAAATTTTGATATTAAATTGAATAAATTTGACTTCGATCAACAGTTTGGGTAAACGAACCCGGACCCATGATTTGACGGTCCTGGAGGGTTCACAAGAAAATACGGGACTTGTGTGTATGCCCGGAATCAAACTCCGAGGTCCCGAGCCCGAGAAATAAATTTTTGTGTGAAACTGGTTTGTGAAAATAATTAAGGAAATTAAAAATGATTTTTGATTAAAAGATTATGGTATTGGGCCCATAATTTGGTTCCAATGACCGATATAAGTCTTATATATGGTTTAAGCGCTTTTTGTAAATTTTAGTTGAAAACGGACGTCGGTTGACGTATTTCGGACTTAAAATGAGAATTTGATGTTATATGAAAACTTGGAGGACAGCATGAGTAATGAGGCTCGATTCGATGTATATGATGTTATTTTGGCTATTTGATCGCACAGATAAGTCCGTAGGATATTTTTGAGGTTGTGTGCATATTTGGTTTGGAGCCCCGAGGGCTCCGGTGAGTTTTGGATAGGTGTCGGGGTGCATTTTTGAACTTGGAAAATTGCTGCTATAACTGACCTGGCGAAGCCTGGCTTGCAAATGCGAGCTCGGAATTGCGAATGGTCAGCTCGCACATGCGAGAATGTCCCAGGCCTGCAGTTATCGGAAATGCGACTTTGGGTTCGCAAATGCTAAGCCCTTAATTCCTAGCAGAGTTCGCAAATGCGAACTATACCCTCGCAAATGCGAAGGTGAGGTTTCACAAATGTGACCTTATGGTTTGCCAATGCGAACCTCCCAGCTTCCCTCATAGTTCGCGAATGCGAACAAGTATCTGTAATTCCCAAACTTGGTCGGGGTTCGCAAATGCCACATCAGAGACCCAACAATTTTACACTTAGTCGATTTTAAGATATTTTTCACCCCATTTTCAAAACACAACTCCTTTATGCGATATTTCAAGATCAAGACTTCTTCCTAATCGTTTGTAAGTTGGTTTTTACTCATTTTCTTCAATCTTTAACATCATTTAACATGTATTCCACTTAAGATCAAGGATTTTTATGGGTGAAATTAGGATTTGTGGGTAGAACCTAGGTTTTTCTAAAATTGAGCATTTGGACCTAAATTTGAGGTCCGATTTCAAAAGAAATCAATATTTGGCTTCGTGGAGGAATGGGTAATCGGATTTTAGTTCGAACTCCGGGTTTTGATCATGTTGGCCTTAGGGGAGTTTTGGTTATTTAATCTAAATTTACATCTTAGCAGTAAATTAAATAGTAGAATTAGTTGCTTGGGATGTTATTTATGAGATGTAATTGAAATGAATAGATTTGGGTCATTTGGAGTCAGATACTCGTGGCAAAAGTGTGGTTTCAAGTTGAATTTGGAGCCGGTTCGAGGTAGTGGCTTGTCTAAACTTGCATGGGGGACTTCTTCCCATTAGGAAATGATGCTTGGTATTTGAATGCCTCGTACGTGAGGTGACGAGCGCGTACTTGAGCAAATTGTTGGAAATCCATTTTTATTTGAAGTATTTAAATTGAGTTCTTTTGCTTACCTGTTCATTTTAAATTGTAGGTTTATTCTATGCTAGTTTAGAGAAGCATATTATTTGATTTATTTGCCTAAGTGCTTAGACTGTCTTGTCTATGCTCCGTGTAGTATGTTTGGCTGCGATTTTCTATTTCTTGTCCTGAGTTAATTATCTATCCTAATGTTTAGGTTGTTATTGTGTGTTTTTTAAATTGGGACGACGGGTTGGATTCCCGGGAGATCCCCCGTGCACTTGATATGTTCCGGACTGAGGGTGCGGGATACCAAGAGATCCTTAGCACATGAAATTGTAAGATTTGAGGATACCAAGAGATCCTCGGGATACCAGTAGATCCCTTGGCATATGAAATTGTAAGATTTGAGGATACCAAGGGAGCCCTGGCACATTAAATTGTAAGATTTGAGGATACCAAGACATCGTAGGGATACCAAGAGATCCCTCGTGTATGTAGTGAGGATACCAAGATATTTTCGGGATACTAAGAGATCCCTCGTGTATGTGGTGACGATACCAAGAGATCCCCCGGATACCAAGAGATCCCTCGTGTATATGGTGAGGATACCAAGAGATCCTCTAGATACCAAGAGATCCCCGGTTGTGGTTCCTGTTGTGAGTAATATTTACTAGTATTGTCCTATTTTTTTGCTTTCTATTACGGATTTCGTATTTGTCTGTTTAGATTCTCGCTGTGCACTTTATCTATACTGTTTTCCCTCATCTTATTATTTATTATGTTATATCTTACTCGGGCCCGGACCTTTCCTCGTCACTACCCAACCAAGGTTAGGGTTGGCACTTACTGAGTATCGCTGTGGTGTACTCATGCCCCTCCTGCGCATGTTTTTCATGTGCAGATCTAGGTACCTCCATTTAGGCGCACTATCCTTGAGGCAGGGAGAGCTACGGAGACTTGAGGTACATCTGCCGCATCCGTAGACCGAAGAGTCTCCTTATTTACTCTATATGTATAATTAGCCTTCTGCCGTACTCTTGTTGTAGATATTTCTGGAGATTAGAGCGTTTTACAGTACTTCTTTTAGCTTGTGTTCCCGTGAGTTTTCGGGTTTTGGGATGATATTGTAGATTTCCACATTTTGAGTTGTATATGCCAAGCAGCCTTTATATACAATTTATTTTAGTTGTTCAGTATTTAATTAATTATTCCGCAAGCTATGTTATTTTTTGCATTGTTTGGCTTACCTAGTTATGGGAACTAGGTGCCATCACGACATGTTCACGGAGGGCAAACTGGGATCGTGACAACAACTTATCATTCCGGCTTAGTTGAGTGGTTAATTTGGGGATTCAGAATTTGATTTTCTGTGTTTAAGTCATTATCACCGAATCTTATGGTGGTTTAATTCGATTGATTAAACATTCTTTAAGTAGAAGATGGCGGAGTGGGTTAGGCAATAAGAATAGTTTGCACACTCAAAAAAGTAAACAAAATGTTATTTGCCATGACACACTACTCATAATAGTAGTAAACAACTTCAGGGGCTGATGTTAGATATTAAAAGTCCATGTACATTTCCTTATTTATTGCCTTTGATCCCCAAAGCAACAACATAACAGTATTACATGGTTCACCCTTCGTGTACATAGAATTAAGAACCGATAATCTCAGCTATACTGTATTAACAACTAAGACTACATTTAAATGTACATGGATACCGATATTTAGAAGTTAAAACTTTGTTCTTGCAGTACATTAGAGGCTTCCCGCAAAAGTTGAAGTTATAGGTGCAAAGAATAAATTGATAATTTCTCAGTCACTACACTCTTTTGATGAATGTGAATTATCTACTATTTTCTTCGGTTGGAGATGTGATTTTGTTGCCTCTATAACATCTATGTTTATCAACAAGTGATTACTGTAGTGGTCATTAACTGTGAGGTTTTAACAACAGCTGATATGGTTCAGAAAGAAAAAAGCATGCTTCATCCTAACACTATTTTTGAAAAAGGTAGAGTTGTGAATCCATACTGATCATTTATGTTTTTACGTTTACTATGTGCAAATATGTAACCGAAAATTTTCTTGAATCAGGCTCAACATCAAGAATTGCAAATGAATACTTCAACCTCTAAAACAATTACAACTAAAGGTTCGTATAACCATGATCCTTGGCTGGTTTTGTCATTTCTTCCATTTATGTCCCTTAAAGTTATTTAAATGTGCAGGCCGCATAAAGAATAAGAAAACTACGATTAACATTAAGCAACTACGTCTGATCATGTTCTGTTAAAAAAGGTTCCAAATTGTAAATTTTATCGCGCAAAAAAAATTGATGAACCCCCTGGATTTTCCTACAACAATGTTACAGTCAACTTAACCTTCCATTGAATACCAGCTGAACTGAGAAATTTATATTTGGGAAACAACGCAGAATCCAAGCACTTCCGAGCGTACATTAGAACATATAATAATCTGTTTGCCTTTATGTCACTTGGTGTCAGTTATGACAAAGATTTAGCCAAGAGAAATCGTGGTATTTATACATTCAGAGTTCAAGGACAGATGTATCACTTGATCGACGATTTATATCCCAAAGAAAGAGGGCCAAGAAATTTGCAACTCTACTTCTATGATAATACAAATGAGCTTAGAAATAGAATGGCTTACTCAAATAAATTAAATGACTCGATAGTGAAGGAACTAATAGACATACTAAAGGCTAATCCATACTCAATGTTTTTGCGATCCTTAATAGACATGCCAAACTTACAAGACTTTCACATTACACTAAAATGCGACGCTGGATTAGATCAACGTGTATATAATGTGCCTAATACTATTGAAATTGCAGCAATATGGGTTGATAAAAATGATGGTCCTGCTACTCATGCACCCCATCTTCAAATTTATACTCACAGCGATAGGACACAAAGAGTAAACTATTACTTCGGGTGCTATGATCCTTTACAGTACCCCTTGTTATTTTCATATGGTCAAGGTGGGTGGCACTGTAGTATTAAGAAATTTCCAAGAGAAAATAATATTCCTAGAAATCGCACTCTTCTTGAACTTGAACAATTGCCGAGTATAAAAAATTTTATCTCTGTTGATGGATATCTTGATATGGAAGCTCAAAATTTACAACAAGCAAAACGCAAAAGAGATACAATTTCAGTTCGTGAATATTACTGCTATAAACTTCAGATAAGGAACGATGATGAAGACGAAAGTTTGCATACAGGAAGATTATTGCAGCAATATTCAGTAAATGAATATATAAAATTAGAGACACAAAGGTTGGACTTTGTTTCGTTCAATCAAGATTTGTTCAGAATGGGTATACTGCAAGGACTTCATGATATTTTAAGACTTTTTGAACGAGATGCTTTCAATGTTGGAAACAAATATTTCTCTCAAATTCTTATATAGGAGGTCCTAGAGATATGCGTCAACGTTATATGGATGCTATTACATTGGTGCAATATTTTGGACAACTTAATTTGTTTATAACTATGACATGTAATCCATCTTGGATGGAAATAAAAGAACATCTATGGTCAACAGATGAGGCTCAAAATAGACTTGATTTGATTACTCGAGTGTTCAGAGCTAAAATAGAAGATCTCAAGACAGATATATTAAATCAAAATATATGTGGAAAAATTGATGCTTTTATGTACACTGTGAATTTTCAGAAACAAGGTTTACCCCATGCTCATTTTCTTATTTGACTAGGTAATGAACATAAACTTTTGAAAGCAGAGGCATATGATGATATAATTAGAGCAGAATTACCGGATGACAAAGCAGAACCAGATTCGCGTAAGCTTTTCATTAAACATATGATGCATGGTCCTTGCGGTAGCTTAGATCCAAAAAATTCTTGTATGTTACTGCAAGTTCAAATATTCAAAAATATTTGCTAATCAAACATTGAAAAGAAACGATTTTTATCCAGTCTACAGAAGACGAAATACAGGCAGTTGTGAAAGTAAGAGAGCAATACATATTTGCTTGGTAAATTCAATTTCCACATAAATGTTGAAGTTTATTCCGATATCAAAGTTGTTAAATATCTCTACAAATACTTTTGTAAAGGACATGACAAAACTGCGTTTGCTGTACAGAATAATGATACGAACATAGAGATAGATGAGGTAAAAGAATATCAATCTGCTAGATGGGTATCACCTCCGAAACCTATATGGTGTCTATTCGGTTTTCCTATAAGTGAAATGCCTCTCAGCATTTATCGTCTTCAACTACATCTTGAAAGTTAGCAATTTATTTCATTTAAGAGCAATACAGATATACAAACAATTGTGAATAATCCAATGATCCGAAAAATATTGCTGACAGAATTCTTCGCCATGAACGACACTGATAAAGATGCTAAAGAGCTAAATTTACTATACAAACAATTTCCTGGATACTTTGCGTGGTCATCCTGTGATAAATTTTGGGCAGGCACACAAAAATGTCGTGCTATTGGCTGTATTGTGACATGTCATCCAACAGAAGGAGAACGATATTACCTTTGATTACTACTAATGCATGTGCGAGGACCAACATCATATACAGATCTTTTGACAGTAGATGAAAAGCCTTGTAGTACTTTTAGAGTCTGTAGAGAAAAAAGGATTGTTACACTATGATAACAACTTGATAGAGTGTATGTCTGAAGCCGCAAGTTACCAAATATTATACAGTTTAAGGCATTTATTTCCTACATTATTGGTATATTGTGGTCTTGCTAACCTTAGAAAATTATGGGAGCAATTTGAGGAATCAATAACCGAAGACTACAAAGTGTTGCAAATTACTAAAACAAGTGAAATCCGATATCAAACCTGAATCATATCAATGACATTCTATTTTTTATGGTCATGATATATATAGGTATGAACTCATCTCAGAAACTATTAGGCATTCTCTCGCAGCAAAAGAGGCAAAAGAGATTCATTTTGAAAGATATATTACTGTCAGTTAAGACGACGTATTGTTACACAGAAAGTTAAACAAAAATCAACTCATTGCATATAATATGATTACTGAAAGGATATTTTCGAACACAGTGGGTGCCTTTTTCGTGGATGGTCCAGGAGGAACATGGAAAACGTTTTTATACCGTGCTTTACTAGTAATTGTACAATCTATGGGATATATAGCTTTGGCAATAACTACTTCTGGTGTTGCCGCTTCTATTCTTCCATGAAGACGTACTGCACATTCGCGTTTCAAAATTCCTATTGACATTGATGAAAATACCAGTTGAAACATTAGTAAAGAAAGCTCACTTGCAGGTTTAATATGCGATACGAAATTGATTGTATGAGATGAGGTATCTATGGCCAAAGAGAAAATGTTGGAAGTTTTTAATCTACTATTAAAAGATCTAATGGATACAAATGCATTATTTGGCGGAAAAGTTGTAGGTTTCGGAGGTGATTTCAGACAAACTCTTCCGGTTGTGCGATATGGAAAAAAGAAGATTTCATTAGCGAAAGTTTGTTATATTCTAGCATAATGAACTTGAAAAATTAAAGCTATATTAAAATATGAGAGAAAAAACAGATCCTGCATTTTGTGATTATTTGCTAAGAATTGGAAATAAACAAGAACAAGTAAATTCAGAAACAAGATTGAAATTTCAGATCCATTGATTATTCCTTACACAACCGAAAAGTAATCTCTCAATAAATTTTACACAGCGATATGTTCAAATTTGTATTCGTTATACTCTAATTCATCCTGTACAGATTTCCATGTGATCTTAAAAACAAAAAATGATTTTGTCGATGAAATTAATGGCATGCTTATTGGTTGGTTCACTGGAAAATTAAAAACATATATTGGCACGGATTAAGCGATTGAATTTAACAATCAAACACAAATCGAAGATGTACTCATACTTTAAATCCTCTGGTTTGTCCTCTTATAAGTTATTTTTTGAAAGAAAATTGTCCAACTATGTTATTGAGAAATTTAAATCCATGTAAAAGTTTGTGTAATGGCACGCGATTGAACTGCTGTGATTTTAAAAGTCATGTTATCAATGCTAAGATTATGACAGGTGATTTCAAGAATATGCATGTATTTATACTGAGAATACCATAATTATCATCACAAGATGAAAATATGCCAGTTCAATTTAAAAGAATACAATTTCCTGTTGTTAGATATATGGACTTATATCTACATACATATGAATAATATATGGATAAATTATATGTTATGTGCTATCTTTTGGTTTGGCCTATATAAGTGCTCTTATGGACATTATGTTAAGGGGGCCAATATATTGTCATATAAAGCGTAGGACTAATGTGTAGATACCCAAAAGGGTAACCTTAGTTAATGATGGGCTAACTAAGGTTACATATATGTAACCATGGTTACATGCTTATGACTTTTGAGTTTCATAACTCATATGTTATAAGTGGGGGTTATGGTTCCCATAAGAATGTAAGACATTCTCTTCTTCTTCCACCCATTGAGAGAGAGAACCATTGTTGTCTTGCATATCAAGTGGAAAACCATTCTCCATTTTTGGGCTTAGATAAATTCTTGTGAAAGCCAATACTTCAAGAAGGACAATCTTCAAGAAGGATCAAGGAGCTTTCAAAGCCAAACATTTGGACAATCATCAAGAAGGACTAAGGATTTCCACTTATGGATTCAGGTACGCTTCCGCTTATGTTGTTATTCCAAATAATTTGATATGAAGGCTATAATATTTTAGTGGATACCATAATCCTAACAATTGGTATCAGAGCCTTCTTCATATTTTGATTATTTGGAAGTTCATGAAATCCATGTTATATTAAACTTCATGTTTAAATTAAGATAGAATTTTGATTTTGAAATTCTAGTACCATGATATAGCATGATTTTATGAATGTTATGTTGTTGATGAACTTTGGTGTTTCAATATCTTGTTATCTCTATATGAATTGAAATATTGAAGCTTGCAAAATTTTGGTTGTTGAACAACAAGAAACTTAAACAAGGAATTGTTGCTACAAATAACCTTCAGTGACGGCAACTCCAGTTTCCAGTTTCAATACATAGTCGCCACTAATACATTTAGCAGCGACTTCTATGGGTTTAGTGGCAGCGTTCGTCGCCGCAAAAGGTCCTGAAATAATTTTTAAGGTTCACCAAAATTTTACAAAACAGTAACAGAGAATAATCGATTATTGTTTTAAAATTGTCGATTATTGCATTTTGTTCATCAAAAATTTTTGAAACAGAACCTGAGGATAATCGATTATTGTTAAAATAATCGATTATCTGGAATTCTTTCAGCAAAATTGAAAATTCCAGAGCCCAAGATAATCGATTATCCTAGTTTTTCAGCAAAATTTGAGATTCCAGTAGGCCCAGATAATCGATTATCAGGCTCAGATAATCGATTATCTGGCCATAAATTGCAGAAACGTTTTGTTTTCTGGCTGTTTAATGAGGACATAATGTAAGAAACGTTTTTCATAATTAAAAAAACGTTTTAAGTATTAAATTTTCAGATTTTAATTGTACATTTATAATATGTCAATTAATATTAAGTTTTATTTTAATTATTAATGTTTTATACATTAATATTCAGTTTTAATATTAATTGTTTAGTCCATCATGCTTCAGATTTTGGTATTATCCAAATAAGATTAAAACAATTAATATTCAGATGTTACATGTCAAAACATGTAACATATTCAGTTAAGATTCAATATATGGCTTAAGGAACTATATGATTTAGCATCTAATATTTTAAATTAGTCAATTGAAGCATTATGTTGCAAAGTAACCTCTTTTGTGTAGATTGATTAATCTTGAAATATAAGATGACTGTGGATGTTAGTATTACATGCGTTTAACACCGGCCCAAAGGAAGGTTGTTATTTGGCAGGAATTCGAACATGCTTGTGGTGATAAATATGTGACAATTATTCGGTTTCCCATGTGAATATTAAGTCGGCCCAAAGGAAGGCTTGATATTTGACAGGAGTTTATTGTCAATATTTGATCACTACACCAAGAGTACCTCTTACAAGTTGATTTTCTGTCCAAAGACTAAAATCAATGTTGTGCTAGGTATCTTGTAATGGGATTTGCCTATTTTGAATCTATAAACTAAAGTTAAAGTTCAAGTAATGTAACCATGTATTAAGTTATCCTTGTTCTATTTTCAGTTAATTCTTCAGCTGCTTCGATATCTGCAAACATAAACAACATCCCTGTGCTTAACGGCACAAACTTTAAGGAATGGAAAGAGAACATTATGATCGTTCTCGGTTGCATGGATCTATACCTTGCACTTCAGATCGAGCAACCTGCTTCTCTTGAGGATACATCTTCTTCTGATGAAAAGAAGGAGATGGAGAAGTGGGAACGCACAAATCGCATGAGTCTAATGATCATGAAACGTGCAACTCCAGAATCATTCAGGGGCACTATGAATGATGAAAGTAATGCCAAAGTTTTCCTTGAAAACCTTGAAAAGCGTTTTGCACAAAACGGAAAGGCGGAAACAAGTACTCTTTTGAGTAAACTTGTTTCCATGAGGTATAAAGGCAAGGGAAACATAAGGGAGTATATTTTGGAAATGTCTCATCTTGCTTCGAAACTTAAGTCACTCAAGCTGGAATTAGCTGAGGAACTGCTTGTGTACTTAGTTTTGATATCTCTTCCTACACACTTTAATCAGTTTAAGGTCAGTTACAACTGCCTGAAGGAGAAATGGACTCTTAATGAGCTCATTTCACATTGTGTGCAAGAGGAGGAAAGGATAAAGCAAGATAAGACAGAAAGTGCTCATTTGGCATCCTCTTCTAAGGATACTAAGAAGAGGAAAGGTAAGGAAGTTGCGGTTGCAAGGCCCCAGAATAAGCAACATAAGGAACCTAAGGTTGAAATTATTGAATTAGGTTGTTTTTTCTGTAAGGGGACTAATCATGTGAAGAAAGATTGTACCAAGTACCACGCTTGTCGTGCAAAAAAAGGTACATTTCTTTCTCTTGTTTGTTCTGAAGTTAATTTAATTTCGGTACCTAAGGATACTTGGTGGGTAGATTCTGTTGCTACTACTCACATAAGTATATCTATGCAGGGTTGCCTGAACTGCCGAAAACCAAATGATGGTGAAAGATACATCTATGTGGGTGACGGCAAGAAGGTGCTAGTTGAGGATATTGGAAAATTTAGGTTGTTGTTTAAGATCGGTTTCTATTTAGATTTGGATGAGACTTTTGTTGTACCGTCATTTAGACGGAATTTAATTTCTGTTCCCAAATTGGACATATCCGGTTATTCATGTTCATTTGGTGACAATAAAGTTAGTCTCTTTCAAAATTCAAATCTTATCGGTACTGGTCTTTTATCAACATTTGATAGCCTATATTTGGTTGACATAATAACCTCACATAATGAAACTTTGCATACAAGTTTAAGTGGTACCAAAAGAAAATTAACTAATGAGAATTCTATATCACTTTGGCACAAACGTTTGGGTCACATATCCATTCAAAGAATTCAGAAACTCGTGTCAGATGAAATTCTCTTGATTCCTCAAATTCGGATATTTGTGTTGAGTGTATCAAGGGAAAACAAACAAACAAGACGAGATTAGGTGCTAAGAGAGCTTCAGATGTCTTAGAATTGATACATACGGATATTTGTGGGCCATTCCCTACTTCTTGTAGGAATGGTCAGCAATACTTTATCACATTCATAGACGATTACTCTCGTTATGGGTACCTATATCTTACTCATGAAAAGTCCCAATCCATAGACGTGTTCAAATCATATAAGGCTGAAGTTGAAAATCAACTAAGCAAAAGAATTAAATCCGTTAGATCTGACCGTGGTGGTGAATACTATGGCAGATATGATGGTTCAGGTGAACAACGTCCAGGGCCATTTGCTATATTCCTAGATGAGTGTGGGATCGTCCCTCAGTATACTATGCCAGGCAGTCCTACGATGAATGGTGTAGTTGAGAGACAAAATTGGACCCTTAAGGATATGGTAAGAAGTATGATTTGTCGTACTACTTTACCAGACTCACTCTGGGGAGAAGCATTAAAAACCGCAGCTTATATTCCTAATAGAGTTCCAACTAAAGCTACAATCAAAACCCCATATGAACTTTGGACTGGGCATAAACCCAGTATTAAGCACTTTCACATTTGGGGTTGTCCAGCTGAGGCAAGGCCTTATAGGCCGAATGAAAAGAAACTGGATGTTAAGACGATTAGTAGCTATTTTGTTGGATACTCTGAAAGATCCAAGGGTTTTAAGTTTTATGATCCCACTTCTAGAACTATTTTTGAGACGGGTAATGCTAGGTTTTTTAAGGATATTGAGTTTGGGGGGTGGGGAGATAAAGTTGTTAGAGATTTTGTCTTTGAGGAAGAACATGTGTCTTTCCCTCAAGTTGTTGATCTTGGTCAGGGTGTTCTCATTCCTGACACGGATCACACAACTCCAGTTCAAGACAATCTCGAAAATCTCCCCAATCAAGTTCCTGATATTACTAATGAAAATCAAACTCAAAAACCTCAAGAAACTGAAGTGCCATTAAGGAGATCCACTAGAGAGAGGAGAAATGCAATTCCGGATGATTATGTTGTATTTCTCCAAGAACAAGAAAGTGATATTGGACTTGAGGAAGATGATCCAATCAACTTCCGTCAAGTCATTAATGGTTCTAACTCTCAAAAGTGGATTGATGCCATGAATGATGAGATGAGGTCTATGAGCGATAATGACGTTTGGGAACTTGTTACATTGCCCGAAGGTATTAAACCAATTGGTTGTAAATGGATTTTTAAAACCAAAAGGGATTCAAGGGGCAATGTTATTAAGTATAAAGCTCGTCTTGTCGCAAAAGGCTACACTCAAAAGGAAGACATTGATTATAAAGAGACTTTATCTCCAGTTTCATCGAAAGACTCTTTCAGGACTATAATGGCACTAGTAGCACATTTTGATCTTGAACTTCATCAGATGGATGTTAAGACAGCGTTTCTCAATGGTGACATTGAGGAAACAATTTATATGGTGCAACCTGAAAACTTTGTTTCAGATGAATCAAATAAAAGGGTTTGCAAATTAAAGAAATCCATCTATGGGCTCAAGCAGGCTTCGCGTCAATGGTATTATAAGTCTCATGCAGTCATTACATCTTTTGGCTTTGAACCGAATGTTGCTGATGACTGTATATACCATAAGTTCAGTGGGAGTAAGTATATTTTTCTGGTTTTATATGTCGATGACATACTGCTTGCCTGTAACGATATAGCATTATTGCATGAAACTAAGAAATTACTTTCAAAGAAATTTGAAATGAAAGATCTTGGTGAAGCCTCTTTTGTATTAGGAATTCAGATACAACGAGATCGCTCCAAAGGTGTTCTCGGTCTGTCACAAAAAGGCTATATCGATAAGGTTCTTAAAAGATTTGGCATGTAGGATTGTAAACTAGGCAACACCCCTGTTGCTAAGGGAGACAAGTTTAGTCTAAAACAGTGCCCAAATAATAATTATGAAACTTCGGAATTGCAGAAGACGCCTTATGCTTCGGCTGTGGGTAGTCTGATGTATGCTCAGGTATGTACACGACCTGATATAGCATACATTGTTGGGATGTTAGGCAGATATCTAAGCAATCCGGGAATGGACCATTGGAAGGCAGCCAAAAGGGTCATGAGGTACTTACAGAGAACAAAGGATTACATGCTTACATATCGGAGTTCGGACCAGCTTGAGATCATCGGTATACCGACTCCGATTTTGCTGGATGTCAGAATAGTCTGACAGTCCTTTATGCTAATAACAACAGTAGTTTGACGAAAGCAAATATATGGACGTCAAATTTTGGCTTGTTAAAGAAAGAGTACAGAATGGACAATTGTGCATAGAGCACATAAGTACAAACTCCATGCTTGCGGATCCGCCTACTAAGGGATTTACACCAAAAGTATTTCATGAGCATATTGCTTGTATGGGTGTCAAATCAGTTAAGGATTATGAATTTTAGTGGGAGTTTGTATTATACAATTATGTATTGTCCATTACATTCAGTAATTCAGTTTAAGGTTATATCTGCAGATATTCAGTCTTAAAGTTTTTGTACTCTTAAGGTTTATGGTTGATCTCAATAAAGAGAACCAGTTAGAAATAGACATACTATTTCAGACCACACTTTATGTTATTTCCATGCTACACACCTACACTTGATCCATGTCGTTGGTTATATTGATATACGTGATCTATGTTGGTTCTAGTTACGCAAGAGTAACTAAGAGCTCTTAGTTCCTATGTTGGTATGATTGATGGACCGGATTGTTCATGACAATTTTATTGTGATAGCAATTCTGAGTTCATAAGGTTATAATGTAACATATAATGCTAAGGTTTGTACATATGTATAAATATCTCGTCCAAGTGGGAGATTGTTAGATATATGGACTTATATCTACATACATATGAACAATATATGGATAAATTATATGTTATGTGCTATCTTTTGGTTTGTTCTATATAAGTGGTCTTATGGACATTATGTTAAGGGGGCCAATATATTGTCATATAAAGTGTAGGACTAATGTGTAGATACCCAAAAGGGTAACCTTAGTTAATGATGGGCTAACTAAGGTTACATATATGTAACCATGGTTACATGCTTATGACTTTTGAGTTTCATAACTCATATGTTATAAGTGGGGGTTATGGTTCCCATAAGAATGTAAGACATTCTCTTCTTCTTCCACCCATTGAGAGAGAGAACCATTGTTGTCTTGCATATCAAGTGGAAAACCATTCTCCATTTTTGGTCTTAGATAAATTCTTGTGAAAGCCAATACTTCAAGAAGGACAATCTTCAAGAAGGATCAAGGAGCTTTCAAAGCCAAACATTTGGACAATCATCAAGAAGGACTAAGGATTTCCACTTATGGATTCAGGTACGCTTCCGCTTATGTTGTTATTCCAAATAATTTGATATGAAGGCTATAATGTTTTAGTGGATATTATAATCCTATCACCTGTTAGATTATGTTTTGCTATGACAATAAATAAAGCACAAGGACAGACTTTAAATTTTGTTGAAATTTATTTGCGAGAACCTGTATTTTCACATAGTTAGCTTTACGTTGCCTTGTCGAGAGAAAAGAGTTCAAATTGTGTGAAATTATTGATCCGACTGTCTACGCCAACCAGCCATGGCGATCATTCTACATTTAATATTGTTTATGATGAAATCATTAAAAAGTCAGATGCTTGATGTCTTCGATACACGTTATTTTTACAGGTTTTTTGTTGTTGCCCTGTGGTTCCATTTTTCTGACATGCTTTATGCTCTCTGATTGAGAAGAGCACGTATTACTTTAGGTTTTGGGTGAATGGTGAACAATCAAAGATTTTCGCATATGACAAAAATTATCCACAATATTATACTTCGACACTCTTTTGCTTTGTTTCTATGCTAATTAAATATATTTTAGCTGATAAGTTAATTTACATGTTGTTCTCTATTTGACAGATACTTCAATTGAGGAAGAGACTTCCACCCTTGATGATGTCGATATATCATGTATTTGAGATATGAATTTAGAATACTAGCTTGCTAATTCAAATAGAATAAATTATGTCATTGATATATTAAAATTGTCTGATACAGGTAACTCATATGTTTATGATGCTCTACGATCAGACAATCACAATTGTATGCCATTTAATGACATATCAACCTATTAACTGCTCGAGGTGTTCAAGAAGAAGTTTGAACGTCAAACTTCTGTCACAAAAGGAATGACTAAAATACCACATAACATTTTGGTATGCAAAATCAAGACATGTGGTAGGATAACAATCAGCTCATATGAAGGTATATAATTATTAATGTCATACGATAATTTGCTCTGCCCATTTTATGCTTTTGTTTTAACATATTAATCAGTTATCTGTAGGACAATGGTCATGGAATGCTATTTACAGTGAGAAAGGGAAGTGATTACAAGTACCATCAGAATGCATAAATTAAAAAGAGAAAAAATGACTTCATGGTAAAACTTTGTGTATTGCTTTTCACATAACTGATAGGATCTTTGTTTTTATAACAGTAACATAACATGTGAATTAGTCGACATTGAGTGGGACAACCTTGGCTTCGGCTACTGATTATATGTATGTCATGAAATATTCTCAAGGTGAAAACTTCTAAGGGTAAATTACAATGTTTCGATAACATTGAGTTTAGCCCATCCGCTGAAATATTAAATTATGGATAGGTTAGTTTTTACACTTTAGTATTATGATATGCTAATCTTATTCTTATATATATTTCTTCTTTATTAGTCATTTCAATGGTTAATTATTCGGTTAATGTGTCAAAGTCACTAAAAAAGTTATTGGAAATATTAATAGGGATTGTTCGAAACTTTAAAAGCATATCACAAATCGGACGCCAATATATTATTGTTTAGACCCGAGAAAAATGCAATACGCTTGAACAATTTGTGTAAGCATTAAAAGCCATTGTTTTATCAAAAGAAAGATGGGTAATGTGTTACTTCTCTTGAGTTAAAAATAATCTTACTGAGTGATTCATGTGCCCACTAAATCCTTTTTTCCTTCAGACAAAAGTTCAGTCATTTTACTGTTTGCACTGCTATTATTTACTGCCAATGATAAAGTTTGCGCTACTATTTCATATTAGCTGACTTGCAGCATCAACATAGAATCCTTTTCTTGGTGTGTGTGTGTGATGGGTTTGCTTTTTAATCTTTGTGACTGATCTGATAAGATAAGCTATATGTGTTTTAGCTAAAAGAGTGATGGAAATTTTGTGTTTGTTTGTTTGTTTTGTTTTTTCTTGGTGTTAATATAATTTGAAATGCTCTCTACATGTGAGTGAAAATGAAGGGGCTAAAGTCCAGCCAGAAAGTCCTGAAGATCACCTTACTGTTGGAAATAGGACACTATATATATATTATTTGTGGAAGAGATGATTGATGATTTAGAAGCTTGATTGATCTTGAATGCTTTTCTTATTGCTTAATTACAAATGAGGGGTGATACCTCTATTTATACTACACAATGGAATAGTTTAGAACACTTCATCATCCACTAGTATCTAGATAATTCCTAAGTAGTCTCATGATAATTCTAGACGTAGATATTTCACAAGATTATTCTATACACTTTGACTACTACATATTACAAGAAGTTTCTAGATAATGGACTACAATCTTGATCTAATATACTTGGATACTTGCAAGCCCAAATCCAAAACACATAACCCAAAATCAAGTTTATTTTTCAACAGCTCCCCTTAAACTTGATTTTGTCACTCCGAGCATATTCCGTAATCTCTGAAATGTCTCGTGTTTTAGAGGCTTTGTGAAAATATCAGCAACTTGGTCAAATGACTTCGCGTACTTTATCTGCACCTCTTTATTTTTAACACACTCCCTGATATAATGGTATTTCGTATCGATGTGCTAGCTTCGATAATGGAAGACTGGATTCTTTGCTAGAGCAATCGCAGACTTGTTATCCACATATATCTCTGTAGCATCCTTTTGAGAAAACTTAAGCTCATTTAGTAACTTCCTGAGCCACACTGCATGACAGGTGCACGATGTTGCTGCTACATACTTGGCTTCACACGTTGACAGAGTCACAATGGGTTGCTTCTTCGAACTCCATGTGAACGCCGTATCTCCCATATAGAACACGAAACCACGTACTCTTACGATCATCTATGTCTCTGGCCCAATCACTATCACTGTATCCAACTAGCTTGAAGTGATCAGAAGGCGAATAAAACAGACCATAGTTAATCGTACCTTTGATGTAGCGAAGTATCCTTTTTGCTGCCTTCAAGTGATTTAGCGTAGGTGCTTCCATATATCGACTTACTAGTCCAACTCCGTAGAGAATATCTGGCCTCGTGCAGGTTAGGTACCTCAGACTTCCAACCAAACTCTTGTATTGTGTTGGGTACACCAAGTATCCTTCATCATCTTTTGACAACTTGAGATTGCAATATACTGGTGTGTTCATCGACTTGCAGTCATTCATCTTAAACTTCTTCAGCACCTCCTTCGCATAACCTTCTTGGGATATGAATATTCCTTCTTTCTTTTGTTTCACCTCGATCCCAAGATAGTAAACCATAAGTCCAATGTCGGTCATCTTGAACTCCCGAACCATTGCTTTCTTCAACTCCTGGAACGCTTTGGAATTACTACCGCTGAATATCAAGTCATCCACGTATAGGCACACAAGCATAACATCTCCATCCTTGCTTACTTTGGTGTAGAGGGCATGCTCATGTGGGCATTTTGTAAATTCATTCTGCTGGAAATACTTGTCTATCCTGCTATTCCATGCCCGAGGCGCTTGCTTCAACCCGTATAAGGCCTTTTTCAATTTTAGCACCTTATTCTCTTGGCCTTTCACGATGTATCCCGAAGGTTGTTCTATATAGACTTTTTCTTCTTCTAAGTGGCCATTAAGGAACGCGGATTTGACATCCATTTGATAAATCTTCCAATAATGCTGAGCCGCAAGTGATATCATCAATCTTATAGTTTCTAGACGAGCGACAGGAGCAAATACCTCGTCATAGTCTATGTCGGCTCGTTGACTATATCCCTTCGCCACCAACCTTGCCTTGTATCTTTCAACTTCACCTTTGGAATTCTTCTTGGCCTTGTTCACCCACTTTACACCAATAGCCTTATGCCCCTTTGGTAGAGTAGCGAGATCCCACGTATCATTCCTCTTGATTGCTTGAATCTCCTCGTCCATGGAACGTTTCCACTTCTCGCGTTTTGCTGCGTCTTCGTAGCTTATTGGCTCACAATCGGCAAGAAGGCAGAACATTGTTAGATCCTTCATAGGCTGAGTTACCTCGTACAACTCCTCAATGCTCCTTGTGCGATGTTGTAGCCTACTTGATTCTCCTCCTGATGTTGGTGTCGCTTCATTTGGTGTGGTTAGAGTATGTGGAGAGTGCGGAGATGGTGTACTAGAAGGTTCTTGAAACTCTAGATATTCTTCGTTCCTTATAGTACTCTCGAATAGATAAGGGAGAAAATCGTAGTTCTCCTCTTCGGGAACATTCCAATCCCACGTTGCTTCTTCATCGAACACCACATCTCGACTTGAGATTACTTTACTGGTCTTGGGATTGTATGGCTTGTAACCCTTCGAACTTGAGTCATAGCCCACGAATACGAGCTTCTCGCTTTTATCATCGAGCTCCGTCCTCTTCTGATCTGGCACATGAGCATATGCCACACTTCCGAACACTCGTAGGTGTGAGATGCCGGGCTTCCTTCCACTCCAAGCTTCAATGGGCGTTTTTTTCTTAACACTTTTAGTGGGCGAGCGATTTTCTAGATAGATCGCACAGTCCACTGCCTCGGCCCAAAACTCCTTAGGCATCCTTTTTCTCTTTAACATACTCCGGTCCATATCAAGGATGGTCCTATTCTTTCTTTCTGCAACACCACTTTGCTGAGGTGAATATGGAAGAGTTAGAGGACGTCGTAAGCCATTGTTGTCACAAAATTCCTTGAATTCCTTGGATGTGAACTCTCCTCCACGATCGGATCTCATCTCCATTATGATGAGAGCACTTGGATTCTCCACAAACGCTTTGAACTTCTTGAACATTCCAAAGACTTCCGACTTCTCTTTTAGAAAATACACCCCTGTCTTTTGACTAAAATCATCAAGGAATAGAAGAAAATATCTATTTTTACCAAAACATGGTGGATGGATGGGTCCACACACATCCGTGTGAATAAGTTCTAGAGGTTTCTTCGCTCTACTAGAAGCCTCTACTAGAAAACCATTTCGAAAGTGCTTTCCTAGAAGGCATCCCTCACATATTTGATCCGGATGATTAATTGGAGGCAAACCCTTCACCATTCCTTTACTTGACAATAACTTTAAGCCTCCAAAATTTAAGTGCCCGTATCTCATGTGCCAAATCCAAGAATTATCTTTGAAACATGCTTTTAAACATCTTGGAATGTCATGTTGAATATTTAGCAAAAACATCCTATTCGTTGACATTGGCACTTGAGCAATCAAACCTCCTCTTTGGTCTCTTATAGAAAGACTACGATTTATCATGTGAATATCATAGCCTCTCTCTAAGAGTTGTCCAACACTCAGTATATTATACTTCATATTGGGCACATAATACACGCTAGAGATAAATTGATGCCTTCCATTTTTCAAGCGGATGAGGATCTTACCTTTACCTTAACCGGGACTTTAGAGGAATCTCCGAAGCTGATATTTCCACTTATTGCCTCGTCTAACTCCACAAACATGCTTTTTTCACCGCACATATGGTTGCTTTCACCCGTGTCGAGATACCAAAAATTCGATCCTCCGTTGTCTCCACCTTTGCGCGCTAGTAACTAAGTGTTTTCCACGACTTCGGTATCTTCTTGCGCAAAATTTGCTCTTTCTTGCACGTAATTGTTTGACTTCTCGCACTCCGAAGCATAGTGGCCAATTTTATGACAACTATAGCATTTAGTTTGAGAGTTGTCATACCTTGGCCTTCTACTTGTGTAGCCTCTCCCGCGACCTCTTGTTGAGTGAAAATCTTGTCTTCTTTCTTCATTTTTGTAAGAACTATAGCCTCCACGTTTGATATATCCTCGCCCTCGGCCATGTACTTGACCACGACCTCGTTGACTCGATGAGTCTTTTCACTACTCTCTTCCTTGAAAGAGAGTTTTGCTTGTAAAGCTTGCTCCAAAGGCTCCTTATTTTTCTTATTGAACCTCTCTTCATGGGCTTGTAGTGAACCCATGAGTTCATCGATAGTCATTGATTCTAGATCTTTAGATTCTTCGCTGGCTACGACTATATAGTCGAATTTTGAATCTAATGATCTAAGAATTTTCTCAATGACTCTTACATCGCTCAGAGTTTCACAATTCCTCTTTAATTGATTGACAATCGCCAAGACTCTTGTAAAATAATCGGAAATTGATACAAAGTCTTTCTTATTTAAGGATTCAAACTCACCTCGTAGGGTTTGTAGTTGAACCTTTTTCAACTTATCAACTCCCTTGTGAGAATTCTCTAAGATCTCCCATGCTTTCTTAGCGGTGGTTGCACTTGCAATTTCTCAAAAGCTCCATCATCTACACTTTGTTGGATAATGGAAAGAGCCTTTTGATCATTGATCTTGTCTCGCTTTTCTTCTTTCGTGAGTGAACCCTTGTCTTTAGGCTCCTCATAACCTTACTCCACAATCTCCCATAGGTCTTTTCCAACTAGGAAGGTCTTCATTTGGGTGCTCCATCGATCATAATTATCCTTTGTGAGGCGAGGAAATGTGATGACATAGTTGGCCATCATCTTGTCAAACCAAGCTCTGATACCAACTTGTTGGAAATAGGAGGCTATATATATATATATATATATATATATATATATATTATTTGTGGAAGAGAGGATTGATGATTTAGAAGCTTGATTGATCTTGAATGCTTTTCTTATTGCTTACTTACAAATGAGGGGTGATACCTCTATTTATACTACACAATGGAATAGTCTAGAACACTTCATCATCTACTAGTATCTAGATAATTCCTAAGTATTCTCATGATAATTCTAGACTTAGATATTTTACAAGATTATTCTACACACTTTGACTACTACATATTACAAGAAGTTTCTAGATAATGGACTACAATCTTGATCTAATATACTTGGATACTTGCAAGCTCAAATCCAAAACACATAACCCAAAATAGAGTTTATTTTTCAACAGCCCCCCCTTAAACGTGATTTCGTCACTCCGAGCATATTCCGTAGTCTCTGAAACGTCTCGTGTTTTAGAGGCTTTTTGAAAATATCAGCAACTTGGTCAAATGACTTCGCGTACTTTATTTGCACCTCTTTATTTGCAACGCACTCCCTGATGTAATGGTATTTCGTATCGATGTGCTTGCTTCGATCATGGAAGACTAGATTCTTTGCTAGAGCAATCGCAGACTTGTTATCCACATATATCTCTGTAGCTTCCTTTTGAGAAAACTTAAGCTCATTTAGTAACTTCCTGAGCCACACTGTATGACAGGTGCACGATGTTGCTGCTACATACTCGGCTTCACACGTTGACAGAGTCACAATGGGTTGCTTCTTCGAACGCCATGTGAACACCGTATCTCCCATATAGAACACGAAACCACTCGTACTCTTACGATCATTTATGTCTCCGGCCCAATCACTATCACTGTATCCAACTAGCTTGAAGTGATCAGAAGGAGAATAAAACATACCATAGTCAATCGTACCTTTGATGTAGCGAAGTATCCTCTTTGCTGCCTTCAAGTTATTTATTGTAGGTGCTTCCATATATCGACTTACTAGTCCAACTCCATAGAGAATATCTGGCCTCGTGCAGGTTAGGTACCTCAGACTTCCAACCAAACTCTTGTATTGTTGGGTCCACCAAGTATCCTTTATCATCTTTTGACAACTTGAGATTGCAATCCACCGGTGTGTTCATCGACTTGCAGTCATTCATCTTAAACTTCTTCAGCACCTCCTTCGCATAACCTTCTTGGGATATGAATATTCCTTCTTTCTTTTGCTTCACCTCCATCCCAAGATAGTAAGCCATAAGTCCAATGTCGGTCATCTCGAACTCCTGAACCATTGCTTTCTTCAATTCCTCGAACATTTTGGAATTACTACCGGTGAATATCAAGTCATCCACGTATAGGCACACAAGCATAACATCTCCATCCTTGTTTGTTTGTTTTGTTTTTTCTTGGTGATAACATAATTTGAAATGTTCTCTACATGTGAGTGAAAATGAAGGGGCTAAAGTCCAGCCAGAAAGTCCTGAAGATCACCTTACTGTTGGAAATAGGAGGCTATATATATATATATATATATATATTATTTGTGGAAGAGAGGATTGATGATTCAGAAGCTTGATTGATCTTGAATGCTTTTCTTATTGCCTAATTACAAATGAGGGGTGATACATCTATTTATACTACACAATGGAATAGTCTAGAATACTTCATCATCTACTAGTATCTACATAATTCCTAAGTATTCTCATGATAATTCTAGACTTAGATATTTTACAAGATTATTCTACATACTTTGACTACTACATATTACAAGAAGTTTCTAGATAATGGACTACAATGTTGATCTAATATACTTGGATACTTGCAAGCCCTAATCCAAAACACATAACCCAAAATCAAGTTTATTTTTCAACCACCTTACAAAATCTACTGGCTTTGCAATTGTAAAAAAGCCAACGGTTCAACATATCCAACGCAATTCCTTCAAACGCTTATATGAAGCACGAGTTGATTCTTGTGCTACTTTTTCAAGATAGTACTATATTCTCTGATAGTAATTCTAATTTCTACCATATTACACATATTTGTGATCTTTTGTTTGTGAATTGCATTTCCAGGGAAAAACAAGCGGTAAATAATTATTATCTACAGTCAATATAAAACCTAGTACGAAGTACTTATAGAATATGTTAATTTGTTATTCATATCTTTAAATCTCAATCACCGTGATACTCAAATATTGAACTTGTGATACTAAAGTTATCTTACTCTTAAATGTAACTGATTAAATTTTTTCTAAATTGAAAGATATTAGCATGATATAAAGGTTAACAAGTGAGTATTCATGTTACAGCTTTGGATAGTCATGGGAAACTGCTTCATACCATAGATCCCCAATCCAATTTGTGGAAAAAGTTACAGACTGTCGAAAAAATAATTAGTAACTCATGGGAGATAGAAGTTTTTTATGAAGATGTTTGAAAACTATTGACTTTGCTTCATCCTATCGACTTTGTTTATATTCCTAAAAGTCTAAACAAGCTAGCACATAACTGAGATAAGTTTCTACCTTTTTGTTAAAGGAAATATCTTGGTAAAATTAAACTATCTCCCAAATTGGATTGTAAAAGATCCTATGGGCACCTTTGCTCAAATTATTTATTTACTATAATTAATCTCTACCTTTGGTGGGGAAAAAATATATTAGCATGATCCTTAGATTAAATTTGTTTTTCATTTAGTTTCAACTTAAAAAATGTTGCATACCTGGTTAAAATAACCACTGGCACACACTACTAGTCATACGAGCTGCCCCCCTGAAAATTCCAAATTCCTAAGGAAATATACGTCAATGTTTCAACAAATGAATAAGATTTACTATTAATTCATTCCAAGTGGTTTATGTATGGAATTCAGCCTCATACTTTCTTAAGATGTATGTCAACTCTGAATCCAATAAATAAAACCTAATTAAGAAATGCATGTTTTGTTTTATATATCTCCATTCAAAATTTCATAAGGAAAAAAGTTTATTTGTCAATTCCAATAGGACGTGAATGATGTATTACCAGTCACTTAGCTTGTGAAATATAATATGTAGCAATCAAAGATAGGCAAGGCTTAAAAGCAAAAGAATGAGAGATAAACATAATTAATTACTTTTGGTGAAGATCTCTTAATCCAGCTCACTAAGGACAGCCTAATATAACATAAATATACAAATGGTGCATTTTAGCAGAAAAAATTATATGAGAACAAATAGTAGGAAAAATAAAAGGAGGAGGTGCTCGACTTTGAATGAGCACGATGGGGTTACGCCTAGTTGTTTTCCTTTAGAAAATAGGTTTACATGTAATCCTACAGTCATATCGATAATTAGGATTAATTTTCTATTTTTTTATATAAACATTTGGAAAATATCAAACTGAACCTTAAAAAAACTCGATGTATAAAATATAAGCATACAAAATATTGATCTTCTCTTCATCCGTGGAAAGTTGTAGTTCTCTCTATCTCATTCATTTTATGAGTGTTCTTAAAAAAAGCTTTTTCAGGTGAAAGAACGCATTGAGATTAGGATGTTAATATTTTAAACAAACAACACTACAAGAAAAATTACCTTTAAGAAAGAAATATTGTGACAGCCCAAAAGGATCATCACTTATTTTAATTAAATTCTATAACTTCGAGGCTTTGGAAATTTCATGTAGAGTCATCTCGATTTATATTCGCAGTCCGAGCGCGTAGCCGGAAAGCTTAAATATAAAATTCTGTGAAAAATACTAAGTTTTAATTTTAAAATAAATAAATTTGACTTCGATCAACATTTTGGGTAATTGGACCCGATCAATGATTTGACGCTCCCGGAGGGTCCGTAGAAAAATATGGGACTTGGGCGTATGCTCGAAATCAAATTTCGAGGTCCCAAACCCGAGAAATGAATTTTAAAAAAATTATTTTCTGGAAATTGATAAGGAAATTTGACATGAAATCTAATTAGAAAGTAATGGTATCGGGCCCGTATTTTGGTTACGGCACCCGGTACAGGTCTCATATATGGTTTAAGTCATTCTTGTAAAATTTGGTTTAAAACGGACGTCGTTTGACGTGATTCGGACTTGAATTTTTAAATTTAGAACTTGATGAAGTTTGAGAAAAAGTTCTTGATTTTGAGTTTTGATTCATTGTTTTTGAGGTTATTTTGGTGATTTGATCGCACGGATAAGTTTGTATGATGTTGTTGAGTTAGTATAGGTGTTTGGTAAGGAGCCCCGAGGGCTCAAGTGTGTTTCGGAAGGTTTTAGACATATTAAAAGTTGCAGGTTTTCCAATTTATGGTGTTCTAATATTTCCTTCTTCGCGTTCGGGGGAGGACCCTCGCGAACGCGATGAGTAAAATATTGCTGAAGGAACTTCCTTCTACGCGAACGCGTAGACCAGGCCGCAAACGCGAGGCAGCACGGGGCTGTACCTTCGCGAACGCGTTCTTGGCCAGGCGAACTCGAAGGCCAAGTGGCCTCGGCAGGGGTAGAAACCTTACGTGAATGCGACTATTAGGACGTGAACGCGAGGACTCGAGAAGGTAAAGCTTCGCGATGGCAAGCCTTTTAATGCAAACGCGAAGTCCTAACAGCCTAACCCATCACAAATGCGAGTGGTCTGTCGTGAACGCGTAGAATCAATCGCCAAGTTATTTTAAGTTTCAAAAACAGAATGTATTTCGGGATTTCTCAAAATTTCACAAAGCCTCTACTTCTCCAAAGCTCCTAGGCGATCCTTGAAGCGATTCTTCACCATAATCTCTTAGGTTAGTAATCTTTAACTCATTTTGTTCTATTTCCATTAACGTTTATTGAATTTCTAGGCCTAAAATATGTGATTAAGGGTAGAAAATTATGGATTTAGGTAGAGTTAGGGCTTTTTAATTAATTGTGTAGACCTCATTTTGGAGTAGAATTTTGGAAATAATTATATATTTGGGCTCGTGGGTGAAAGGGTGATTTGATTTTTGTCTGAATCTCGTGCTTTGACCAAGCGGCACAGGGTCAATTTTTGAATTTTTGGGAAGAATGATTAGAAAACTATAATTAGGCATTAGATTCGCATTGTTTAGCATTTATTGATCTTATGAAGTCATTTATGTATAGATACAATCGGTTTGGAGCCGAATTCGAGAGGAAAGGCGGTGTTCAAGGCTTGAGTTGGCCGTGAAAGTTCGAGGTAAGTGTTTGGTCTAACCTTTGCTTGAGGGATTAGGAGTTGTATCATATTTACTATTTGCTTCTTGTTGAGTACGATGTATAGGCATGGTGACGAGTATCTATACATTGGTTTCAAGCATGATCGTGGGTCTTATATTGTGATTTTCATGACATTGTTGTATTATTCATGTCTTAGTAAAGATTTCTATTTGTTGTGTAAATTTGTGGAAAGAATTGTGACCTAAGAATATTGAGGAGCGTTGGCTCCAGTTGTATAATGAATTGTGAAAGTATAAGGGATAATTGAAACTTTAGAGTATTATTTGCTCGAGTTTTGAAGTGAATTGTGAAGTAAAAGTGAGAAAGAGAAGAGATCATTATGTTGCCCCCGGGCTATTGTTGAGCTGTGGTTTTCTTGCATTGTGTTCTTAGTTAATATTATGAATACTTAGGTTGATGATTCCTTGTGTTAGGTGTTGCAATAAGTCTAGTTATAGCTAAGTAGTTAGATGTTGTAACGAGTTTGGTTATAGTTGAGATACTTAGGTGTTTTAAAAAATTTAGTTATAGTTGAGGTAGTTAGGTATCGGAATAAGCTTGGTTATAGTTGAGGTAGTTAGATGTTGGAATAAATTTGGTTATTGCTGTTTCTCCATTGACAGGATAGTGTAGACTTTATTGATCCCTTGTCGAGACTCTCGTTATAATTGCATGTAATATATATATGGGCCGTAACAGTATTATATGTGGATCGGGTTGCATGACGCAACAGTGTTATATATGGATCGGGTTGCACGCCGCAATAATATTATATGTATGGATCGGGTTGCACGCTGCAACAGTATTATATGTGGATCGGGTTGCACGTCGTAACAGTAATATATGTGGATTTGGTTGCATACCGTAATAATATTATATGTGGATTGCGTTGCGTGCCGCAACAATATTATATGTGAATAGGGTTGCACGCTGCAACAATATAATAAAATGGGAGCGGGTGGTACGCCTACAACAAGATGTGAAAAGAAAGTGAAATCTACGTGTTAGTGGTTGGATTTTGATTTCTTTATAGTTCTTTTGATAGTATGTTTTTACCTATTATTCCCCGAAGCATGTTTTCCCCTCCCATCTTTACTTATTTATTTCTGTTTTACTTTCCGCTGTATATCATATAACTGCACAGGTTTATTTGGTAGTCTGGCCCTAGCCTCGTCACTACTTCGTTGAGGTTAGGCTAGGTACTTACCAGCACATGAGATTGGTTGTGATGATACTACACTCTACACTATATGCAGATCCAGGAGCAGCTTTCGAACAGTAGTTGGAGTGCTTCCTTTAGTCCAATCGGAGACCCAAGGTAGACCTGCAGACGACTGCAGGCCCTGACGTCTCCCTCTATCTCTATTTCGTGTCTTATTTCTCTCTATTCAGGAATAGTGTACTATTATTTCTTCAGACCTTGTATGTAATAAATCTTAGATAGTCTGTGACACCAGGTTTTGGTTATTTGAGGTTTTAAAAGTTGTAATAGATGTAGATTTCAGATATTAAATTGTTAACTTCCGCTAAATTTTATATTTCGTTATTATTTAACTGTTTATTCTCTTGTTAATACAATTAGTAAAGAGTTTTATAACGAAAGGGTTAATGGTTTCAAGTTTCTTGGCTTGCAGCTCTCATTAGTAGGCACCATCACGACTCCCGAGGGTGGAAAATCAGGATCATGACAAGTTGGTCTCAGAGCTCTAGGTTATATGGGTCTCATAGTTTACAGACAGCTTAGTAGAGTCTGAGGGATCAGTGTAGAGACTTTTGTATTTATCCCCCATAGGCTACAGAGTTAGGAAAAGAGTGCGATTTTGTTCTCTCAATGTTAAATTGAAACCTCTACTCTTGTCCTTTCGCAAATGGCAAGGTCATGTGCTATTTCTTCAACCGAGCAGCAGCAACACAAACTGGTGATAGACCAGCTACGTCTTCGGAGGCTTTGTAAAGGTTGGATAAGTTTCACCAAATTCTTCACTATTATTTTCAGCAAAGCATCTTTTGAGGATCCCCAAGACTTTCTAGACAATCGTCATTAGGTTCTCAGGAAACATGGGGATCATGGAGATCGATGGGGTCAATTTTTGTACTTTTTGCTTGTCTGGACCTGCCAAGGCTTGGTGGGGAGATTTCTGCTTGGCTAACCAGCCGTATTGCCAGCTTTGACTTGGGAGCAATTCACGTAGCTATTTTTGGAGAAATTTCTCCACATCACTCAGAGAGAGGTATTAGAGGGGGAGGTAGGGGTATTAGAGGTAGAAAGAGATGCTAGAGGTGGAGGTAAAGGTATTATAGGTGGAGGTGCATGTACTGTTCTGGTTTGTGGTAGAGAATCTTTGGTTTTATTTTGCGCCATATCTGGTCATGCCTAGTGATTCTCCAGTATCTCTTTTTATGTGTCTACACCGGTGGGTGTTTCTATCGTGGTTGATTGGGTCCATCGTTCTTGCATTTTGGTGATTGGGGGTCTCGAGATTCATATAGATTTGTTACTTTTAGACATGGTTGATTTCGATGTTATATTGGGGATGGACTAGTTATCACCTTACCACACTATCTTAGACTGTCATGTCAAGACTAAGACCTTAGCTTTACCGGGTTTGCCTTGTTTATAGTTTCCTTGTTTAGAGTGGAGAGGGACTCCTGGGCGTTCTACCCGTAGTGTTATCTCTTATGTGAAGGCTCAACATATGTCCGAGAAGGGACGTTTGGCCTATTTAGCATATGTTTGTGATTCTAGTGCTGAGGTTCCTTCTATTGATTCGGTACACGTTGTTCGTGAGCTTCCTGATGTTTTTCCTTCAGACATGCCGAGTATGCCACCCGATATGTACATTGACTTTTGCATTGATTTGGCTTCAGGCACCCTGCCCATTTCTATCCCACCGTATCGTATGGCCCCGCCTGAATTGAAGAGTTGAAGGAGCAGTTGCAAGACTTGCTTGAGAAGGGTTTCATTAGACCCAGTGTTTCGCCTTAGGGTGCGTCGGTGTTGTTTGCTAAGAAGAAGGATGGGTCGATGAAAATGTATGTTGATTACCGGCAATTGGAGAAGGTTAAAATCAAGAATAAGTATCCATTACCGAGGATTCATGATCTGTTTGATCAGCTTCAAGGTGCCCAGGGTATTTTTGAAGATTGACTTGGGATCTGGTTACCATCAGTGGAGGATTAGGGCATTCGATGTCCCTAAGACAGCTTTCCTCACTCGGTGCGAGTATTATGATTTCTTGGTTATGTCATTCGGGCTAACAAAGGCCCCAACAACTTTTACGGATTCGATAAACCGAGTGTTTAAACCTTATTTGGACTCGTTCATGATAGTCTTCATTGATGATAATTTGATATATCCCCGCAGCCAGGAGGAGCACGAACAACATCTCAGTGTGGTTCTTCAGACCTTGAGGAATAGTCAGTTATATCCTAAGTTCTTGAAGTATGAGTTTTGGTTGAGTTCAGTTGTATTTCTTGGTCATGTTTTACCAGTAAAGAGTATTTAGGTTGATCCGAAGAAGATTAAGACAGTCAAGAACTGGCCTAGACCAACATCAGCTACAGAAATTCAGAGTTTCTTGCGATTGGCAGGCTACTATCGTTGGTTCGTGGAGGGGTTTTCATCTATTTAAGCCCCGATGACCAGGTTGACCAAAAAGGGTACCCAGTTTAGATGGTCGAACGAGTGTGAGGCGAGCTTTTAGAAGCTCAAAACGGCACTGATGTTGGTTTTGCCTACAGATTCAGGGCCTTATACAGTTTATTGTGTTGCTTCTCGTATTTTGCTTGGTACAGTATTGATGCAGGATGGCAAGGCCATTGCCTATGTTTCGAGCATTTGAAGATTCATGAAAAGGAACTATCTGGTTGATGATTTAGAGTTGGCAACCATTGTTCACGTATTTAAGATTTGGAGGCATGATCTGTATAGCGTGGCATGTGAGGTGTTCATTGTTCACAAGAGTCTTCAGTATTTGTTTAAGTAGAAAGAGTTGAATTTGAGGAAGAGGAGGTAGTTGGAATTGTTGAAAGATTATGATGTCACTATTTTGTATCATCCGGGGAAGGCCAATGTGGTGGCCGATGCGCTGAGTAGGAAGTCATCCAGTATGGGCAGTCTTGCTTATATTCCGATCGACGAGAGACCGCTTGCTTTGGATGTTCAGGCTTTGGCCAATCGGTTTGTGGGGTGGATATTTCTGAGCCTAGTCGTGTATTAGCTTGCACAATCACTCGTTCTTTGTTTTTGGAGCGTATCTCTGATTGGCAGTTTGATGATCCCTATTTATGTGTCCTTAGAGACACGGTGCAACGTGGAGGTGCCAAGCATGTTACCTGAGGTGATGATGGAGTTTTGAGACTGCAGGGTCGAGTTTGTGTGCCTAATGTGGATGGCTTCGAGAGTTGATTTTAGAGGAGGCCCATATCTCCAGGTACTCATTCATCCTGGCATTGCAAAGATGTATCAAGATTTGCGGAAACATTATTGGTGGCATAGAATAGAGAAGGATATTGTTGCATATGTGGCTCGGTGTTTGATTTTTCAGTAGGTTAAGTATGAGCATCAGAGGCCTGGTGGATTGTTTAAGAGGATTGAGCTTCCTGAGTGGAAGTGGAAGCGGATCGCTATAGACTTCGTTATTGGACTCCTGCAGACTCGGAAGAAGTTCGATGCAATTTGGGTCATTGTTGATAGGCTGACCAAGTTAGCGCATTTCATTCCTGTTGCAGTCTCCTATTCGTCCAAGAGGTTAGTTGAGATCTATATCCAATAGATTGTTCCTCTTCATGGTATGCCGGTATATATCATTTCGGACAGGGGTACACAGTTTATCTCGCGCTTCTCGAAAGTAGTTTTGTAATGACCCGACCGGTCGTTTTGAGCTTTTGCATTTTGATTGCCAATCCCTGGGAATGACTTGCCCCGTGTAATGCATTATGACCAATGTAGATCATTGGTTTTGGTTTTCAAGAAAAAAATTGGAATGAATTTGAAAGAACAGTGTCAGTTGAAGGCTTTGAATTTGAAAGGTTTGACCAAGAGTTGACCTATTTGTACATGAGCTCGGATTGGAATTTTTATGATTTGCTTAGATCTATTAGGTGATTTTGGGACTTTGGAGCATGATCGGAATGCATTTTGGAAGCTTGTGGAAGGATTTGGCTTGAATTGGCAAAGTTAGTATTTTGGCGAGTTCCGGTTGATAGATGAGATTTTGATCCGGGAACCGGAATGGAATTCCGAGAGTTGCTGTAGCTTCGTTATGTGATTTGGGATGTGTGTGAAGAATTTCAGGTCATTCAGAGGTGATTTGGTTGGGTTTTTTTAACAAATGCGTGTTTCGGAAGTTTTAGAAGAACTTAGGCTTGATTCGATGTAAGTCGATCGTTGTTTATGTTAAGTGTTTTGATGATTGGAACAAGTTTGCATTATGTTTTAGCATGTGTTGATGTTTATGGTTGAGGTACGGGGGGCCTCAGGGTGAATTCTGATAGCTAATAGGAAGTTTTGGACTTGTGTAATTCTTTATTTGCGGTTAGTTCTGGTATTTTTGCTTTTGCGAAATTGGGACTGCAGAAGTGTAGTCACAGGTGAGATGGGGAGACCGCAGGTGCAAGTTTTGGGCATGACAAGTGTTTCTGCAGAAGCGGACTAGGAGCCGCAGAAGTGATTCCAAGGAGGCTAAGTGATTTCTGCAGATGCGGAGTTTTGACCGTAGAAGCGGTACCGCAAAAGCGGAAAATTGACCCCAGATGCGGTTTTGGCTTGGCAGGATATTTAATTGGTCTTCTTTGTGAATTTTGAAGGGTTTTCCATTTCTAACTTCGGACTTGTAGCATTGTGGGCGATTTTGAAGAGGGATTTCAAGGAGCTTCGATAAGGTAAGTATTTTTGGACCTAAAACACAATCCTATGGTATTATTAAAAGAATTAAGGCTGAAAAACTAAAAAATCAAAGACTAAAAATGGTGGTTTAGGGATTAACCTTAAGAGAGCATACATTAAGGATTCGAAAGGTCAATTGAACTCCGATTCTTGTGATTTGATATGTATGAACTCGTGGGAAGATAAGGAATCTAATGATGTGAAATATTTTGAGTTTCGAGATGTAGGCCTGAGGCTCGGGTTTCACTAATTTTGAGAATTGTAATATTTTTTATTGTTTTCACTTGGGCTTTGTTCCCATAGCATATTGTAATGTATTCGTTGTGGTTTTGGATAGATTCGACGCGCGTGGAGGCTGATTTGAGGGGCAAAGGTCTCGCGGGCTAGAGATTTTTCCGGTTCAAGGTGAGTAATGATTGTAAATGATGTTCTGGGGGTTCAAAACACTGGATTGCACATCGTAGTGCTATTTTGAGGTGACTTTCATGCCGGATAGCGAGCGCGGGGTAGTGCACCATTGGGGAATGTGACTTAGTCCGTCCCGATTGATGATTTTACTGTGTATTTTACTGAAACTTATTTGTTATCATCATGACTTGGGCTGATTGTTATATTTGGGCTTCGTGCCAGTTATTTGAACCCCTTTGGGGATAATTGTTGATATTTCCTCACTGTTTTGATTTTATACTTGAACTCAATCATGTATTTTCCATTGTTTTCAAAACTCAGCCAAGTTTAATTTGCTTTAACACTTGAAATGAGATTTCCAACAGTATTTTGGGCTGAGCATCACGTTTTACTGTTGCCCGAGTGGCTTTTGTGATTTTTGACTGAGTAAGGTCGAGGAACTATGTTGTGAGGATGCTTCTGGATCGGGCTAAACGCCGCAATAGTGAGATACTGATACTGATACTGATATAAGGCCAAAGGCCTTAATTTGATGCCACGAGATGGCTTGATATTGTGCTTGGGCCGTACAGGGCCCCTCTCGGAGTCTGCACACTCCCATTAAGTGCCATAGACGATAAATGGATCGGGCTACACGCCGCAGCGGTACCGGTACTGTTTTATATGTTTACTTGTTTAATTGTCTTCCATTATTTGTAGTGGTTCTATTTCGTGTGATATCTACATGATTGTCTGGCATTTTCTGCTGAGTGAGTGTTGCGCCCGAAGGGCGAATTTCCGTGCTTATCTGCACCAGTTATCTTGCACTCATTTGAATAACTGTTCGAAAAGTCATTTTCAAAAGAGGTTTAAACTGAGATAAGGCGTTTTCTAAGATTTCACAGCTTCATTGTTTTTCTCAAAAGGTTTTACACTACTTCTATACAGCATGATGATTTGCCTTACGTGATTTCTTACTACTCAAGTATTATTTATCTTTATTGCTCACTGAGTTGGAGTACTCACTTTACTCCCTGCACCTCGTGTGCAGATGCAGGTATTTATTCACCTAGTAGTGGGTTTTGGCCGATCAGAGGTAGAGTTATATAAGTAAAGAGGTGACTGCCAGCGTTCATAGCACCATGTTTTTCTCTTTTCTTCATTTTTCCGGTTTTGGTATATTTTAGACCTTGTAGTGGATTTACATTCTGATAGATGCTCGTGACTTGTGACAACCCGATAGGGCTGTGTTGGGTTGCATTTCCGTTAATTGATATTTTAATTCATATTTGAGCTTCTTATTTATGTTTAACTATTTTTGAAAAGACGAATTGGGTTTAGTTGGCTGGCCTTGTCCCCACGAGAGGCGCCATCATGATCGGGTCTGGGTTTGGGTCGTGACAAGATAGTATTAGAGCCTAGTTTACTAGGTCTCACGAGTCATGAGCAGGTTTAGTAGAGTCTCCTGGATCGGTACGGAGACATCTGTATTTATCCTCGAGAGGCTACGGAACCTTTAGGAAAAGTTCACATTCTTGGAATTCTTATCGTGTGTCCTTGATTCAGCTTGAAAAGTACCTCTTGAAATTCCTTCCACGTATTCGCATGCGCGTATGAGCGCTTGGTATCAGATGTGCCTTGATGGCTTGTGATTCCTCGATCGAGGGGCGAGATGTAATCTTTGTGAGTTTATAGTGGGCCAGTCTGGAGGACTTCGAGCCGGATCTTTGCCTATGGCTTGAGCACTGAGGTGCTGATTGTGTGATTAAGTGTTTCAAACTTATATGTTCGGTATTGTCCCTATTAGTGGAAGTGAAGGCTGGGTAGTTATGTGAGGAGTGTATTAGTACTGCGAGATGTATCTATGTGACTTAGAAGTGACAAGGAAGGTCTGATGGATAATAGATGAACTATTAAGTGCATGATTTCCATTGTGATTGGATATGTAGCTCCTAGTTATGGGCGTGTGAAGAATCTTTTCATGTTTCAAGTTGAGAGTGGAGTAAATTTCTTGATGCGGTATGAGTTCTGACTCAGGAAGACTAAGTGGTTGTGTAATGTGTATGACGGTGGAAGGAATACGAAAATATTATATTGAGGCGAATCAGGTGGGTTTTCTCCTGCATAGTGTTCTGAAGTGGTGTGATCCTTATGTGTACGTTAGAAGATCTCATGTGTAATTGAAGGGTATGTATTGAAATTTGAAATTTCGGGTTGCTTAAGATAGCGGGCTTAACTATCGCGGGGATGAACGCGATTTGCAGAAGGTTTACAGTAGTATATGATCTATGTTTTCACAACTTATAAATGATTTGAGTTTAATCTCACTATGTTATTGTGGCATCAATAGAGTAAAAGTTTTATGAGTTATTGAGGGTATTTTGATCTATGGCTTCACGCCCAGTGGGGGGAGTTTGCTGTGAGTGTTTGATTGCACGGTTAGGTGCCATATTTGTCCCAGTCTGAGGCGTGTGGGTAAATTGGCTATGGCTCGAGTAAAGGGAAATTTTGACGAAGGTTATATTATGCTTCATAACATAGGAGAATCATGAAATGTCTAGAGTTGTTGGTAAAGAATGCTCGGTGCATATAGTAGGAAGTTGCTTGTGTGTATTGGGATAAGGATTTCAGTTTGCGGTATTGAGTGCCAGTGAGGCACAGGTGGTTCTGTTTGTTGGGTCGGGTAAATTGCAGTTTGAATAAGAGTGAATGACTTGCGAGAATAGTTATTATATGATTAAGAGTCTGTATACATCAATTGAGTGTTCTAAAGTGCATATGTGGTTAGAAAATGTTGTTTTCATTGGAAGGGTCAAGACTTATGGCATCTCTATGTGATTCTATGTATCAGTATCAGGAAAGTAAAGGTAACGGATTTAGATTCGCAGGAAGTTCGTCAGGGTAAAGTATTTTAGAATGTAGTGTTTCTGGGAATAATTGAGAGAGTATTTAGTGACTTATGGGTCTTAAGTAGTGTGGTTTTATGCTTGGGTCTAGTATGGTAAGGATATGATTAATTCTTTGTGTGTGTTCGAGGTAATGGGTTCGTACAGGTATTTTGCAGCATTGCTCTTGGGTTTTGATGGCTTGCCTAGCTTGGTCTAGTTAGAAGGATTCACTCCTGGCGGTTTAATTTATGAAAACGGAATTGGGAGAGTTCTTGATGATTTCTACCGTGGTTGGGGAGATGCATTTTCTACGAATATGAGAGGCATGAGATGTGTAATGGTTTTCTTCTAGATGGGGTTAATGGAAGTTCTTGACCGATTGAGTACATATATATTGGTGTCTCGAAAGGGATATGAAGATCACACGGTTATTCCTAGAGTGGTATGGGTTATGCGGTATGTTGTGTAGGAGAGACTTGCGTGTGTTAGGTTACAGTTCAGTTATGAAAGAGAGGTCATAAAAAACTCTTATGCAGCAGGTAGCCTCAGATAGTTAGGGGAATGATAATTCTAGTTGGAACGTGATTTGTCAATAGTATATGTTCAGAAAAAGAGTAATGTGATTATGTTGATGGCACTTTGGTAGTATTGCGACACTTTCTTGTTAAATCACCTGTGATATTCGGGTTTGCTTGGTGGCACGGGGAAATTTTAGAGTATCTACCGTGGAATGATAGGGTATTTAAGGTGTGGTATGCTTTCGGACGTCGAAATTGGGATCATGTACGATGATTCGTGTGCTATATGGAGTTGGAGACCGGGAGTTCTCATGTTCAGGCTATGTTGTGATTATGGATTGCGTGTGTCGGCACTGTTTAGTGACTCCTGAGATTGGAGGCCTTAGTGGATCTTTCTTTGCTTTGCATGTTAGATTTTTTTTGGATGTGAAGTTGGGGACTTAGATGGATCGTCTCAACGTCGGGATATTCTTGATTATTACATTATCGGCTATGCTAGAATGCCACGGATTGAGTGGCGAAGTGTGTCAGAGTATGATCTAGTAGAGTGGCTTATGCTTTGAAGGACCAACGATCAGCTGGGAAGGATTGCCTTTCTTATTGGGATTCTTGTGATGAGTGTCAGTGCTGAGGCTCCTCATATTGGTTCAGTTTCGGTGGTGAGGGACTTTTCAGATGTATTTCTTGTGGTCGGGCATGTCGCCGGGCGGAGTTTTCGATTTCGATATTGATTTTGGTGTCGGGCACCGTATCGTATGGCACCGGGAGGAGTTATAATAGTGGAAGGAACATCATTAGGATTTTCTTAATAAAGAGTTTGTTGGTAGACCAATGTGGATGTGTGTTCTAGTTTGAGTCGGCTCGGTTGGCTCCGAATTGCACTATTGAGGGATATGTTAATTCGAACGTTGTTGAACTCATCAGTGATCTGGAGAGATCTATGAGTTGTTTTCTGTGTTGCGAGATGTTATGATTTGCTGGTTATGGGCACACATTGTGCAGTTCTATTGGGGTTCATAGTGGAAGTTAAGCGGGGAGAGTAATTGGTTGTTGCTCGGTGAATGGCGTATCGTGATGTCCTATTGGGTTTTCGTGGTATATTTACTTGTTTCACCGTGGGTGTAATGAATTTCTTTGGTTCCAGATATCATATTGTGTGTGGTTGTCAATTTCGAGCATAGTGACTTGAGGTGTCTCATGTGGAGCAGTGTTTGGATAGGATCGTGCATTGTAGCGAGGCTATGTGGAGATATGACCTCGCGGGTTAGATTTGTGTGTGCTATTCTATGATGTGAGACGGGTTCTCATCCTTGTGTTGTGATGGTACCTGTGATCTTGAGGTTCGGCTCTTTCATTTAAGTAAGTTTCACGATTTGAGTATGTTTGGACTGTTGCTTATTGGTGCGCGTATTATGCTAGATGTGACTTAGGACCGTATTGATGTGTCATGTCACAAGAGAGGTGTGTTAGGTTCGAGGTGGCCATTGGGGTCATTCATAAATACAAGCGGATTCGATTTCAGCATGTTGGGAGGTTAATATCGAGGTTCGGCGGGATTTCTATGGTAATTGCCAGAGGAGAAATGGCTTCATGAATGGTTAATCTGAGAAATGGTGATGGTTTACGGTGATCCATCCCATGTTTTAGATTTCAGCACTATCCAGTTGGACAAGGACTTGTCTTATGAGGAGTAGCCGGTGCGTGGTTCTAGACCGGCAGGTTCGTCAGTTGAGGTCGAAGAGTTTCTCTTCTGTTTGTGTTCAGTGGAGAGGTCATCCTCCTGAGGCATCAACCTGTATGCGGAGCCGTTATCCTCGTCTTTTTTCGACTCAGGTACTTCCTTCTTCTGCCCGTTCAAAGACGAGCGGTTGTTTTAGAGGTGGAGAATGTGACGGCCCAAAGGGGTCATCACTTGTTTTAATCAAATTCTATGATTTCGGGGCCTTGAAAACATCATTTAGAGTAGCCTCGATTTGCGTTCGCAGTCCGAGCGCGTAGCCGGAAAGCTTAAATATGAAATTCAGTGAAAAATGCTAAGTTTTGATTTTAAAATGAATAAATTTGACTTCGATTAATATTTTAAGTAATTGGACCCGGATACGTGATTTGACGGTCCCGGAGGGTCCATAGGAAAATATGGGACTTGGGCGTATGCCCGAAATCAAATTCCGAGGTCCCAAGCCCGAGAAATAATTTTTTAAGAAAAATTATTTTCTGGAAATGTTTAAGAAAATTTGAAATGAAATCTAATTAGAAAGTGATGGTATCGGGCCTGTATTTTGGTTCCGGTGCCTGGTATAGATCTCATATATGGTTTAAGTCATTTCTGTAAAATTTGGTTAAAAACAGAAGTCGTTTGACCTGATTCGGTCTTGAATTTCTAAATTTAAAACTTGATGAAGTTTGAGAAAAAGTTCATGATTTTGAGATTTGATTCATTGTTTTTGAGATTATTTTAGCGATTTGATCGTAGGGATAAGTTCGTATGATATTGTTGAGTTAGTATAGGGTTTTGGAAGCATGCCATATATGCGTCTAGTACTCTAGTCTGTGTGGAACTCTAATGTCATCAATCAGACAAAAGGTATTTTCAACTACCAACTCTTTTGATAAATAAGATTCCAACAACTAACTACTACTAGAGTAAAATAAGAGCTAAAACATCTTTACAATGAAAGTATGTACCAGATTTTTTTTCCAGATGTAAAATACATATATCAATATATTTATTTCATTACAAGAAACAAGGAATTGCAATATTCCCAGATGCTGTCTCATTACTAGATGCTATGTCATTACTGCATTTACATTCAGAGTAGGTAATGGAAAATAAGCGAGAAATGAATTGACTATTTATGCCATAGGATATGTCACTAACCATTACTCAAACAACCAGCTGCTAACTCTTGTGCTATATAGTTGCAAACCAGACAAGATTGCAATAGTAACTTTGGTACTTGCAGATACAAATAAAACATCATCTACTTCTCAATTAATAAGCTCATTCATGAAATCCAGCAAATCTTTTTAATATTAGCTAAGCACAATATTTTTCTACAAGCCACTAGGTATCGCTAAACACAATTTTAACAATTGAAAAAGGTGCGTTCGACACTCTTTTATAATACATAAACCAGACTGCTACTTACAGGAATTAGTTAAATGAAAAAGGCAGAAACTGTTAACATTGAGATTAGACGGAAAAATCATTGAAAATGTAGAGAGAGAAACTAGAGAGAAGGAGGAGCGTTTGAGAATTCTCTAGAATAGAGAGAGAATTTATTAATCAGAAATGAAAATAGAATGAAGTCCGGTAGGTGAGAAAATATCTAGCCTAGGCTATATACAAATTACATACTATCGGGTCGGGTGATCCGGCCCAAAATTAAATAACCTGTGGCCTCAGATACGCATGAATCATCACAACCCATTATAAAATATACCATGGGTATATCGAAAATATACAATGAGTATACAAAGAATGTACAAGGCTATGCAAGGCTATATCATGTATTTTCTCTTATCTCAATACCCCCCTCAAGTTGAAGGGGGATACCACCTGCAACTTGAGCAACAAGGGATGAAGTATAGTGACTGGCAAAGGCTTGGTCAGAAGGTCAGCGAGCTGGCGAGTAGTAGGGACATGGAACAGTTGAATGAGGCCATTATGGAGCAGATCGCGCACAAAATGACAATCTACTTCAATGTGTTTAGTCCGTTCATGAAAAACAGGATTCTTGGCAATGTGAATGGCTGCCTGGCTGTCACAATACACAGAAAAAGGAAGAGAGACAGAAACACCAAGATCAAGAAATAAACGAGACAACCAAGACAGTTCAGCAACAACCTTACTTAGGGCCCTGTATTCAGCTTCAGTAAAAGGCAAAGAGACCACTGGTTGCTTCTTAGATTTCCAACTAATCAAAGAACCACCCAGAATAATACAGAACCCAGTAACAGACCTCCTCGTATCAGGGCAGGCAGCCTAGTCACTATCAGAAAAACCAACAACATTGAAATCATTGCAATCAGAATAAAAGAGACACATAGAAGAAGTCCCCTTAAGATATCTCAGGACATGAAGAGCAGTAGTCATATGGGGGAGTCTGGGGCATTTGAAGAATTGACTCAGATGTTGCACAACAAAACAGATGTCAGGTCTAGTATGGGTCAGAAATAAGAGCTTACCAACAAGACTCCTATACTGATCGGGAGAAGGTAAAAGGTCACCAGAATCAGCATGTAATTTTGCATTAATGTCCAAAGGACAGACAACAGAAGAGACATTGGTACAGTCAAACTATTGCAGCAAATCACAAATATATTTGTGCTGATTAAGGATCATCCCACCAGGAACAGATGACATCTGTATGCCTAAAAAGTAATGTAAGGACCCTAGGTCCTTAATTTTAAACTGAGCATCCAGAAACAGTTTCAGATCAGCAATTTCATCACAGTCATCCCCAGTAAGAATAATATCATCCACATAAACAGCTACAATCACAAGGGACCCTGGTGTACCTTTGATGAATAGGGAATAATCATTCAAAGAATGCCTATAGCCTCTGGAGTATAGGGCAGAAGACAACTTGGCATACCATTGTCTGGAAGCCTGTCTGAGCCCATATAGGGATTTGTTTAATTTGCAAACAAGGGGAGCAGGAGAGGCAAATGGGGCAGAAACAGAGGCAGGAGCAGAAACAGTTAAACCTGGAGGAAGTTTCATATACACCTCCTCATCCAAATCACCATGCAAGAAAGCATTATTAACATCAAGTTGAAATAAATTCCAATGTTTTTTCACAGCCACAACAATAAGACACTTAGCTGTGCACATTTTAACCACAGGAGAAAAGGTGTCAGTGAAGTCAATACCTTCAACCTGAGTATCACCTCGAATAACAAGTCTGGCTTTATACCTTTCAACACAGCCATCAGCCTTGTATTTGATTTTATAAACCCATTTACAAGCAATGGGTTTCTTACCAGGAGGAAGAGGAACAACATCCCAAGTATGGTTAGTGTCCAAAGCATCAAACTCCTGTCTCATGGCAGCTTGCCATGCTGGAACAAATGCAGCCTGAGAGTAATATAGAGGCTCAGATTCCAAAGAGGAGGAAGATGAACCAGAGAAGGCAGGTAGTTGACAAACATAATCCTTAAGATAGGAAGGAGGATTATGTTGTCTTTGAGACTTTCTGGGAGCAGGAACAGAAGGAGAAGAAGCCAAAACAGGAGGTGAGATGTCAGGATTGAAAGAAGAAGGGAAGGCAGAATCAGTGGAGGCAGGGATAGGATAAGGCACTTGCACAGATGTGGGAGAAGAGGGAGGAGAGAGGAGTATGGGAGAATCAGAATCATCATCATGTTCTCCAGAAAGAATAAAGGGAAAAGATGAAGCAGAAGGATGAGCAGAAGAAGACACATATTTAAAAGGAAAACATGATTCATGAAATATGACATCCCTGGAGACCAAATATTTCTTTGAAGCAAGATCATACAATCTATAACCCTTTTTGCCAAAAGGATATCCCAGGAAAACACAAGGAATGACTCTTGGTTTTAATTTGTCCCTTTGAGGAATTAGGACACTAGCATAGGAAAGGCAACCAAATGTCCTCAAGTGAGTATAGGTTGGGACTTTCCCATACAAGATTTCATGAGGAGACTTATTATGAAGTAATCTGGTGGGTATTCTGTTAAGTAGGTAGGTAGCAGTCAACAATCAATCCCCCCAGAAAGATACAGGCATGCCAAATTGAAAAGGCAAAGCCCTACAGGTGTCAAGGAGAGTTCTATGCTTCCTCTCAACAACACCATTTTGTTGAGGGGTATGAGAGCAGGAGGTTTGATGTATGATCCCCTGGCTGCTAATAAAGGAAATACCCTCATTGCTAGATCCTAATTCTAAGGCATTGTCACTTCTAACAGTCTGAACCACAGCATTAAATTGGGTTTTAACCAGAGAAAGAAATGACTTAAGCATAGAAAAAGCATTGCTTTTGGATCCCATTAAGTGTGTCCATGTTGCCCTAGAAAAATCATCAACAATTGTAAGGAAATATCTACAACCAGAAGAGGTTGGAGTATGATAAGGTCCCCAAGTGTCCACATGAATCAGTTGAAAGGGTCTAGAAGTTTTAATGGAACTATCAGGAAATGGAAGCCTAGTCTGTCTGGCCATAGGACAGACTGAACATGGAAAAAGTTGTTTGGAAGCAAATGGAAAAGACAAACCAGAAATACATTTCATATTTACAAAAGGAGAATGAGCAAGTCTTAAGTGCCAAATGTAATTCATGTCAGATGTAAGATCAGTATTACAGATGGAACTATATACATGTGAAGGCAATGGAACAGCCTTGTTATCAGACAAAATGTCATCATGACAAGAAACAGACACAGAAGGCAATGCAACAACCTTGCTATCAGACAAAGTGTCATCATTACAAGAAGCAGGTACAGAACAAACAGAAGTAGAGGAACAACTAACAGAGGAAGAAGGGGAAGGAGGAACCCAAGCCAGTTTATATAAGCCAGCAGCTTCTCTACCAAGATCCAGAGGCCTCCTTAGAGAAGGGTCCTGTATCATGTGTAGTAAGCATGAATGTTCAGTGAACATAGCTATACAATGTAACTGCTTCACTAACTTGTGGACAGAAATCAAGTTCTGTTTAAAATAAGGAACTAGCAGTACATTGTGAAGAGTGATGGAAGGAGTCAATGCAAAAGAGCCTGTGCATGCTACTTTCACTTTATAGCCATTATGAAGAGTAACAAGATATGGCAGAGTTAAATGTGTGATGTTAAAAAGTAACTGTTTATCATGTGTCATGTGATTAGAGGCACCTGAATCTATAATCCAGGTGACAGAGTTGATATTAGCAAGTAAGCAAAGTTTGGAATCAGAAATAGGGTTCTCAGTTAACATAGTACCAGCAAAGTTAGCAGCATATATGGGAGGAGGAGTTTGCGCAGTGGAGTCCCCTAACTTGGTCTGGTGTAATAAATTCATCAACTGGTCATAATCTTGTCTGCTCAACCCTGGTATCATAGAGCTCTGGCCATCTATTTTTGCAACAGGTTGATGGCTTTCAGGAGGATTCCCTTGGGGAACAGACATATGTCCTTCAGAATGAGGAAAATCCAGACCAGCACTAAGATGAGCAGCAGCAGGTCTCCTCCCCTTGTTAAAATTTGTAGTTTGTGGATACCCATGGATCTTGAAACACTTATCAATTAAGTGTTCAGATTTTTTACAGTATCTACAGAATAAAGGTCCTTTGGCCTGATCAAAATTGACTCTCTGTCTGAAAGGAGAAGGAGGAATAGGCACTGTGGCCTTGTTAAATTCAACATGCTGCCTATTAGTATGGACATTGAAAGAGACAGAGTCAGGATTAAAGTGAGAAGGAGACTGGACTTGTCTTTGCTTCTCATCATTGAGGACCATATTATAGACATTGTCAAGAGTTGGAGGAGGCTGCATCATCAAAATATTACTCCTTACCCCCATATATGCTTCATTCAAACCCATTAAAAGCTGAAAGACCTTATTGTCATCACTTTCCTGTACTATGCCATCTTTGGCAGCACAAACACATCTTAGACCATGATTAACACACATTGAATCAAGTTCATCCCACAGACCTTTTAGCTTGTTAAAATAGGAAGCTATATCTAAGGACCCTTAAGAGGTGTGGGACAACTCTCTTTTCAACTCAAAAATTTTGGTCCTGTTTGCAGTGCCATATCTGGCATGAAGTTGGGACCATATACTTTGTGCAGTATCAGAATACTGAACACTTTCAGCAATTTGTGGGGAGAGGGAGGCAGTTAACCAAGAAATCACCATGTTATTGCACCTAACCCATAACCTTTGTTGAGCCACATTAGTGGCTGGTCGGGAGCACGTCCCATCAACAAAACTAATCTTATTTTTAGCAGATAATGCACAACAAACATTTTTCTCCTACAACCCCTATAACCACTTCCCGAGAAGGGAGTAGGAACAAGAGAGACCCCATGCACATCGGAGGAGTATATAAATAGAGGACTGGTAGAGTCTACCGAGGAGGAGGTACCAGTATTCGTATTAGAAGTCATGATTAATGCACCAGTTTGAAAAGAAAAACAGTTTTGACAAGCAAAATATCACGAAACCAGATATTCACACAAAGCCAAATAAGCACACACAAAGTATACAATACTCAAGAGAGGTACAGAGTTACCCTCCTTCTTCGCAACCGGAGAAGATCGGCCTTCAGCCAATCAGAGAAAACCATAGGTACAAAACCCTAGGTGCAACCGTAGCAAACCTTACTGGAAGCGAAGAATTGATCTGAAACGAAGCACTTCGTCTATAGGCATTGTAGAAAGGATAGAATTTATAGTCAGGGATGTCGGAAAGTCACCCTAAACATCTACTGAGTGAGAATCGAGCCACCGGATAGTAGTAAAACTCTAGGTTAAACCACCAGAAACCTTAGAAGCCGATAGGTCACCCAAAAATCACCCAAAATCATCAGAAAAACTCTCAGAACGTTCGAGTGAAGAAAATACACTCAGATATCACGATGAAAAACTCAGAAAGACGTTCGATTTAGACCGGAATCATCATCGACCATAAGGTCTCAGAAACACCCCCAAAAATCTCGAAACAGACTTCATCCAAGACAATGAGATACAGATAAACATAGTCGGATCGTCGTCTAGGCTCTAATACCATGTAAACATTGAGATTAGACCGAAAAATCATTGAGAATGTAGAGAGAGAAACTAGAGAGAAGGAGGAGCGTTTGAGAACTCTCTAGAATAGAGAGAGAATTTATTAATCAGAAATGAAAATAGAATGAAGTCCGGTAGGTGAGAAAATATCTAGCCTAGGCTATATACAAATTACATACTATCGGTCGGGTCGGGTGATCCGGCCCAAAATTAAATAACCTGTGGGCTCAGATACATATGAATCATCATAGCCCATTACAAAATATATCATGGGTATACCGAAAATATACAATGAGTATACAAAGAATATACAAGGCTATATAAGGCTATATCATGCATTTTCTCTTATCTCAACAGAAACACACATCAACGAAGGCAATTAAAATCTGCCGCAGAGAACACTTAATCGCAATTTTAAACAAACTTCAGAAAATTATATTATCAAATTAGGAATCCCTAATCCAATAACCTTTTCACTGATTATACAAAAGAGATGAAGAAGAATGATTGAATAACTTGAATAAGTGAAGCAATTAGCAAAAAGGAGCAAGTTGAAAGAGGGGGCATATTACGGATTCCCAAACAATCCAGATGGAAACTTGGGCAAATTCACGTACAACTTGTGTTTTGAGAAAACATAGATAAAAGAGACGGTACTCGGGCAGAGCTGACGCGCGCAACTTGTGTTTTGAGAATACAACGAGTTTCTTTACCTTTTAAAATTTTTTATTTCAATATATTAGTTTTGGCGCCTGATTTTTCAGAAATTAATAGTTTTTAATATTTGGTATTAGATTTGGCGATAGACTATCACATTTAATGCCCCTCAATTATAAGTCGGGATCAAGGACCGGATTTAGTACCTTTATGATAAAATAAAGCATTAAAAACCACAATATAATCTCGTCACAATAAATATAATTTTTACTACGAAATTATTAACTCGTCCCTAAAAGTTGATCGTAAGGCTTTGTATAATATAATTTTAGAGACCTCCTTCAAAATTTTGCTCCGTCACATTAACTGTTTTGTGGTTATCTCGGGCCTATTGCATTTTCTTGTAACCTTTCTTTAAATTAACTCTGATATACCAAGTTTGCTCCAATTTATTTCTTCTAATTAATTGACACTATCAAAACATCTTACTTAATAAATCCTCTAAAAATAAATCGACAGAAATACTGTGTTTTAAGTGTGATATTAACAAATCCATCATTCTTTAAGATGCTTCTTCCGTGAACCCAGTTCCCACCCTCTAATAGCCACATTAGGCATTTTTATTACTTTGTTTGTGACGACTCGTTCAGTCGTCTTAAGAGTTTATATCCCGATTTCTTATTAATTGATTTTTCGTGTTTATTTCTGCTATTTTGATTTGTTGGGATGTTCAGTTTTGAGTTTCGGAGAGTTTTGGAACAATTAGTCCCTAAATGAGAGCTTTAGTGTTGGAAATTTGACCGTAGTCGGAACAGTATGAAGACGGCTCAGAATGGAATTCCGATGGTTACGTTAGCTCCGTTGAGTGATTTCAGACTCTGGG